>BDSL01000078.1:0-527358 GCA_003116995.1 Yamagishiella unicocca
AACGGTAGCAAGAACTAGGTGAAAGGAACGTCCCCACCGAAATTCGCCTCTCGGGATCGCCGCACGAGGACGTCCGGGCCAATCGGCAAGCATCGGCTTCTCCGGCAACCTTCGATCGGCCTCGCTCTTGGGCACGCAGCTTAACGGTAGCAAGAACTAGGTGAAAGGAACGTCCCCCACCGAAATTCGCCTCTCGGGATCGCCGCACGAGGACGTCCGGGCCAATCGGCAAGCATCGGCTTCTCCGGCAACCTTCGATCGGCCTCGCTCTTGGGCACGCAGCTTAACGGTAGCAAGAACTAGGTGAAAGGAACGTCCCCACCGGAAATTCGCCTCTCGGGATCGCCGCACGAGGACGTCCGGGCCAATCGGCAAGCATCGGCTTCTCCGGCAACCTTGATCGGCCTCGCTCTTGGGCACGCAGCTTAACGGTAGCAAGAACTAGGTGAAAGGAACGTCCCCACCGAAATTCGCCTCTCGGGATCGCCGCACGAGGACGTCCGGGCCAATCGGCAAGCATCGGCTTCTCCGGCAACCTTCGATCGGCCTCGCTCTTGGGCACGCAGCTTAACGGTAGCAAGAACTAGGTGAAAGGAACGTCCCCACCGAAATTCGCCTCTCGGATCGCCGCACGAGGACGTCCGGGCCATCGGCAAGCATCGGCTTCTCCGGCAACCTTCGATCGGCCTCGCTCTTGGGCACGCAGCTTAACGGTAGCAAGAAATAGGTGAAAGGAACGTCCCCACCGAAATTCGCCCTCGGGATCGCCGCACGAGGACGTCCGGGCCAATCGGCAAGCATCGGCTTCTACGGCAACCATGATCGGCCTCGCTCTTGGGCACGCAGCTTAACGGTAGCAAGAACTAGGTGAAAGGAACGTCCCCACCGAAATTCGCCTCTCGGGATCGCCGCACGAGGACGTCCGGGCCAATCGGCAAGCATCGGCTTCTCCGGCAACCTTCGATCGGCCTCGCTCTTGGGCACGCAGCTTAACGGTAGCAAGTACTAGGTGAAAGGAACGTCCCCACCGAAATTCGCCTCTCGGGATCGCCGCACGAGGACGTCCGGGCCAATCGGCAAGCATCGGCTTCTCCGGCAACCTTCGATCGGCCTCGCTCTTGGGCACGCAGCTTAACGGTAGCAAGAACTAGGTGAAAGGAACGTCCCCACCGAAATTCGCCTCTCGGGATCGCCGCACGAGGACGTCCGGGCCAATCGGCAAGCATCGGCTTCTCCGGCAACCTTCGATCGGCCTCGCTCTTGGGCACGCAGCTTAACGGTAGCAAGAACTAGGTGAAAGGAACGTCCCCACCGAAATTCGCCTCTCGGGATCGCCGCACGAGGACGTCCGGGCCAATCGGCAAGCATCGGCTTCTCCGGCAACCTTCGATCGGCCTCGCTCTTGGGCACGCAGCTTAACGGTAGCAAGAACTAGGTGAAAGGAACGTCCCCACCGAAATTCGCCTCTCGGGATCGCCGCACGAGGACGTCCGGGCCAATCGGCAAGCATCGGCTTCTCCGGCAACCTTCGATCGGCCTCGCTCTTGGGCACGCAGCTTAACGGTAGCAAGAACTAGGTGAAAGGAACGTCCCCACCGAAATTCGCCTCTCGGGATCGCCGCACGAGGACGTCCGGGCCGATCGGCAAGCATCGGCTTCTCCGGCAACCTTCGATCGGCCTCGCTCTTGGGCACGCAGCTTAACGGTAGCAAGAACTAGGTGAAAGGAACGTCCCCACCGAAATTCGCCTCTCGGGATCGCCGCACGAGGACGTCCGGGCCAATCGGCAAGCATCGGCTTCTCCGGCAACCTTGATCGGCCTCGCTCTTGGGCACGCAGCTTAACGGTAGCAAGAACTAGGTGAAAGGAACGTCCCCACCGAAATTCGCCTCTCGGGATCGCCGCACGAGGACGTCCGGGCCGATCGGCAAGCATCGGCTTCTCCGGCAACCTTCGATCGGCCTCGCTCTTGGGCACGCAGCTTAACGGTAGCAAGAACTAGGTGAAAGGAACGTCCCCACCGAAATTCGCCTCTCGGGATCGCCGCACGAGGACGTCCGGGCCAATCGGCAAGCATCGGCTTCTCCGGCAACCTTCGATCGGCCTCGCTCTTGGGCACGCAGCTTAACGGTAGCAAGAACTAGGTGAAAGGAACGTCCCACCGAAATTCGCCTCTCGGGATCGCCGCACGAGGACGTCCGGGCCAATCGGCAAGCATCGGCTTCTCCGGCAACCTTCGATCGGCCTCGCTCTTGGGCACGCAGCTTAACGGTAGCAAGAACTAGGTGAAAGGAACGTCCCACCGAAATTCGCCTCTCGGGATCGCCGCACGAGGACGTCCGGGCCAATCGGCAAGCATCGGCTTCTCCGGCAACCATTGATCGGCCTCGCTCTTGGGCACGCAGCTTAACGGTAGCAAGAACTAGGTGAAAGGAACGTCCCCACCGAAATTCGCCTCTCGGGATCGCCGCACGAGGACGTCCGGGCCGATCGGCAAGCATCGGCTTCTCCGGCAACCTTCGATCGGCCTCGCTCTTGGGCACGCAGCTTAACGGTAGCAAGAATAGGTGAAAGGAACGTCCCCACCGAAATTCGCCCTCGGGATCGCCGCACGAGGACGTCCGGGCCAATCGGCAAGCATGGCTTCTCCGGCAACCTTGATCGGCCTCGCTCTTGGGCACGCAGCTTAACGGTAGCAAGAACTAGGTGAAAGGAACGTCCCCACCGAAATTCGCCTCTCGGGATCGCCGCACGAGGACGTCCGGGCCGATCGGCAAGCATCGGCTTCTCCGGCAACCTTCGATCGGCCTCGCTCTTGGGCACGCAGCTTAACGGTAGCAAGAATAGGTGAAAGGAACGTCCCCACCGAAATTCGCCTCTCGGGATCGCCGCACGAGGACGTCCGGGCCAATCGGCAAGCATCGGCTTCTCCGGCAACCTTCGATCGGCCTCGCTCTTGGGCACGCAGCTTAACGGTAGCAAGAACTAGGTGAAAGGAACGTACCCACCGAAATTCGCCTCTCGGGATCGCCGCACGAGGACGTCCGGGCCGATCGGCAAGCATCGGCTTCTCCGGCAACCTTCGATCGGCCTCGCTCTTGGGCACGCAGCTTAACGGTAGCAAGAACTAGGTGAAAGGAACGTCCCACCGAAATTCGCCTCTCGGGATCGCCGCACGAGGACGTCCGGGCCAATCGGCAAGCATCGGCTTCTCCGGCAACCATTGATCGGCCTCGCTCTTGGGCACGCAGCTTAACGGTAGCAAGAACTAGGTGAAAGGAACGCCCCCACCGAAATTCGCCTCTCGGGATCGCCGCACGAGGACGTCCGGGCCGATCGGCAAGCATCGGCTTCTCCGGCAACCTTCGATCGGCCTCGCTCTTGGGCACGCAGCTTAACGGTAGCAAGAACTAGGTGAAAGGAACGTCCCCACCGAAATTCGCCTCTCGGGATCGCCGCACGAGGACGTCCGGGCCGATCGGCAAGCATCGGCTTCTCCGGCAACCTTCGATCGGCCTCGCTCTTGGGCACGCAGCTTAACGGTAGCAAGAACTAGGTGAAAGGAACGTCCCCACCGAAATTCGCCTCTCGGGATCGCCGCACGAGGACGTCCGGGCCGATCGGCAAGCATCGGCTTCTCCGGCAACCTTCGATCGGCCTCGCTCTTGGGCACGCAGCTTAACGGTAGCAAGAACTAGGTGAAAGGAACGTCCCCACCGAAATTCGCCTCTCGGGATCGCCGCACGAGGACGTCCGGGCCGATCGGCAAGCATCGGCTTCTCCGGCAACCATTGATCGGCATCGCTCTTGGGCACGCAGCTTAACGGTAGCAAGTACTAGGTGAAAGGAACGTCCCCACCGAAATTCGCCTCTCGGGATCGCCGCACGAGGACGTCCGGGCCAATCGGCAAGCATCGGCTTCTCCGGCAACCTTCGATCGGCCTCGCTCTTGGGCACGCAGCTTAACGGTAGCAAGAACTAGGTGAAAGGAACGTCCCCACCGAAATTCGCCTCTCGGGATCGCCGCACGAGGACGTCCGGGCCGATCGGCAAGCATTGGCTTCTCCGGCAACCTTCGATCGGCCTCGCTCTTGGGCACGCAGCTTAACGGTAGCAAGAACTAGGTGAAAGGAACGTCCCCACCGAAATTCGCCTCTCGGGATCGCCGCACGAGGACGTCCGGGCCAATCGGCAAGCATAGGCTTCTCCGGCAACCTTCGATCGGCCTCGCTCTTGGGCACGCAGCTTAACGGTAGCAAGAACTAGGTGAAAGGAACGTCCCCACCGAAATTCGCCTCTCGGGATCGCCGCACGAGGACGTCCGGGCCGATCGGCAAGCATCGGCTTCTCCGGCAACCTTCGATCGGCCTCGCTCTTGGGCACGCAGCTTAACTGTAGCAAGAACTAGGTGAAAGGAACGTACCCACCGAAATTCGCCTCTCGGGATCGCCGCACGAGGACGTCCGGGCCAATCGGCAAGCATCGGCTTCTCCGGCAACCATTGATCGGCCTCGCTCTTGGGCACGCAGCTTAACGGTAGCAAGAACTAGGTGAAAGGAACGTCCCCACCGAAATTCGCCTCTCGGGATCGCCGCACGAGGACGTCCGGGCCGATCGGCAAGCATTGGCTTCTCCGGCAACCTTCGATCGGCCTCGCTCTTGGGCACGCAGCTTAACGGTAGCAAGAACTAGGTGAAAGGAACGTCCCCACCGAAATTCGCCTCTCGGGATCGCCGCACGAGGACGTCCGGGCCAATCGGCAAGCATAGGCTTCTCCGGCAACCTTCGATCGGCCTCGCTCTTGGGCACGCAGCTTAACGGTAGCAAGAACTAGGTGAAAGGAACGTCCCCACCGAAATTCGCCTCTCGGGATCGCCGCACGAGGACGTCCGGGCCGATCGGCAAGCATCGGCTTCTCCGGCAACCAATGATCGGCCTCGCTCTTGGGCACGCAGCTTAACTGTAGCAAGAACTAGGTGAAATGAACGTACCCACCGAAATTCGCCTCTCGGGATCGCCGCACGAGGACGTCCGGGCCAATCGGCAAGCATCGGCTTCTCCGGCAACCATTGATCGGCCTCGCTCTTGGGCACGCAGCTTAACGGTAGCAAGAACTAGGTGAAAGGAACGTCCCCACCGAAATTCGCCTCTCGGGATCGCCGCACGAGGACGTCCGGGCCGATCGGCAAGCATCGGCTTCTCCGGCAACCTTCGATCGGCCTCGCTCTTGGGCACGCAGCTTAACGGTAGCAAGAAATAGGTGAAAGGAACGTCCCCACCGAAATTCGCCCCTCGGGATCGCCGCACGAGGACGTCCGGGCCAATCGGCAAGCATCGGCTTCTCCGGCAACCATGATCGGCCTCGCTCTTGGGCACGCAGCTTAACGGTAGCAAGAACTAGGTGAAAGGAACGTCCCCACCGAAATTCGCCTCTCGGGATCGCCGCACGAGGACGTCCGGGCCGATCGGCAAGCATCGGCTTCTCCGGCAACCTTCGATCGGCCTCGCTCTTGGGCACGCAGCTTAACGGTAGCAAGAACTAGGTGAAAGGAACGTCCCCACCGAAATTCGCCTCTCGGGATCGCCGCACGAGGACGTCCGGGCCGATCGGCAAGCATCGGCTTCTCCGGCAACCATTGATCGGCATCGCTCTTGGGCACGCAGCTTAACGGTAGCAAGTACTAGGTGAAAGGAACGTCCCCACCGAAATTCGCCTCTCGGGATCGCCGCACGAGGACGTCCGGGCCAATCGGCAAGCATCGGCTTCTACGGCAACCAATGATCGGCCTCGCTCTTGGGCACGCAGCTTAACGGTAGTTATGTACTATAGCCGTCTTATCGGCTTGCCTAGCTAGCCTAGCACCAAGGAAAGGATTGTCAATGATTGGGGAGCGGCGTGCTGGAGTCGGCAGAAAACGGTGACTGCGATGGGCCTTACACTACTGCAGACCCGAAGAGATAGCAGGAGCCTCAAAAGGGGGGGAAGTTCCCGCGTCGTACTGCACCTTAAGACGTGGACTGCTAGTCGGTTTCGCGTACACCCATGTGTTTGTAGCCAGCCAAGCGTGAAGATGCATGTAGTCCTCGGGAGAAAAAAGGCCGTGCACCCGGCGGCAACAACCTAGGCAGTTGATTCTTCGGTATTACAGCGGGCGTCGCCGAGCTGAGCAGTGTAGGCGGGCAAGCGGCCGCCAGGCACCGGCGGTCCTCTCAGTGGTCTTGGTACAGTAGCTCCCCGCGCGTAACAGCGCGACGAAGTCACATCACGCAACCGTGAACAGAGTGACAGCCAGGCCCAACAGCCCTAAGCACGGTCTAAACAGACCTCCGGCCCACACCGGGGTGATCATGTCCCGCCAAGTAAGGTGGCAAAGGCGGCAACGACCACTGGCCCTCCACGTGCGCGTCTTAGCAGTACTACTACTTGCTGTCGGTCAGGGGCCTAACGGCGCCGTGTTCCTGTGGCCAATCAGCCGTGCAAAACACGGAGGAACAGGCGGGCGGCAGGGCTACAGCGGGGGTCAACTGATGGGTGCGAAGGTAGATTTAAACATGTGCCGAAGCGAGCCGTACCGAAGCTGCGGCCGTACGGGCCGCTCCTGTTCGACTCCCTGCCACCGACGAACCGGGCCGAACCCCTACTAGTGCCTTATCAGTCTTCTTCCTAGTCATAATAATGGTCAAGCGATGCGCGACCGTAGGCCTTCTTGATGGCTGCCTCGATGGCGGTCTTGTCTATTGTGTCAGGGTCGAACCCGTCCTTCGTGAAATAGCTCCGGCTGTTGTGCCACAGCTCGTAGGCTGCCTGGAAACTGCCGTTGCAAGCCGGGCCCGCCCGGTCGAGCGTCACAATGGCACGCTTGACGCGCCTAATCAGAGTGCGGATCATAACGGCCGCTGCGGTCATGTCACCAACCTCGACCGATTCTAGGCCGGCTTCCGCAAGAAGGAGGGTACCTTGGTCGAGCTGGCTGTGCTACTCTTGCAGCGTCGTGTGGCGTTGAGTGTCAATGGCCAGGAGGCGCACGCGGGCGGACATGAGCTTTTCGCGACGGTCTGGCGTGGTGTCATCGTCGATGACAATGGAGGTAGTGGGGATGGGCCTACTCGTGGGCTTTCCAGCGGTGCAGGCGGCGGGGGGCGGTTGTTCAGTGTTGACGTTGACTGGCGCGCCCGACCGCAGACTGGGGACGTGGACGAGTAAACGCTGCACGATGTCGCGCATTGCAGCCAACCTGGCTGCCTCTTGAGCGTCCTGTTGTGGCTGTTGCGCTGGCTGATGCTGGTGGGCTGCCGGCTGCTCGCCTTCATGCCGTGTGGCAGCGCGAATCTTCTGTCGTTTACACGATTTCATACCGTTGTCGTGTGTAATTTCAAAGTTCTACTAAAAAGAAATGAATAAAATTTGAAGAGGATGATGACCGAGGAAAGAACGATGTGCTTGCGTGGTCTTCAAAACTTGGCTGTTGACGTTGCATGGGGGTGACGTTGCACCCCCCTGCACCCCCAGCCGGTGCGAAACAGCCCGGAGCGTGAAGCGGCCAAGGTCAATAGCACTGATGAGGGCAGCCAGGGCGACATCCCAAACACACTGCTCACGGCCAGAGGGGCCTTGCACCAGCCACAGCCCCACACGGGCTAGCAGCCGAACCCCAGCGGGGGCAGCTACCGGACGCCGACCACGCAGGGCAGCCCACAGCGCCCCCGTGACCTCCCGATTCCCCAGCCCGGGGGCAGGCACTATCGCAAGGTGCTCTTCGACCACATCGATCACCACACGCGCCACATGGCAATGCCAGAAGTGGTGCAGGCCACTGCAGGCGAGGGGACACCGGCCCTGCACCGGCCCCAGGCTACTCCTCGCACCCACAGGCCTCCAGGCGAGCGCCGTGAATATTTGTGTACGCTAAGACGCCACAGCGTCCTCAAGCCCAGGCGAACCCAGGACAAGAAGAGCGGCCCATGTCCGTGCACCATACAAGCCGGGGCTGAAACCAGCAGGCGCCATGGAGGGCACAGGCAAGCCCCGAAACGCCGAAAGGCACAGAGACGCCACCCTGCCCAAACAGCAGCCACGACGCGACAGCCACAGCCAAGCTCGCGTACGCTGCACCACTTGGATGACCCACGCACGTGCCCCACATGTATATCAAGGCGACGTACCCTGGTGTACGAGTGTACCCTGGCGTACGGGTTTTGTGATCGCATCACATCCTCCAAGTCCTGGCCATCCGAACAGCACGCACGCGTAATTCCATCGAAGCCCTGTGCCCTGCTGCCTCTTCTCGCGGTGGCGGGAATTGGGGGTTCTCGGAACTTACATCCGTGCAATAATTTCCCCTGCACATTCCGTAAAGCCGTTTTGACGGAAAATTGTTCATATTTCCAGCATAATAACATTATACCAAACTGGTATGCGATCCTGACCGTTATGGTCAACATGGCCTTTTCTCCGCCGTGCAAGCATATCATGGAGCCCTCTCTGACCACGCATTGTTCCATCGGCAGATTTATGGAAATAGTGACGACATCTATCGCTCCATTGTGCTTCTAGTGGCTGCACACCCGCGAGGTTCAATCCAAGCGCATATTTACGTGCTTTGGACGCGTGACTCAGGCAACGCTCCAGCTGCATGTTATGCGCGCAATCTCCTTCAGATCTAGAGTACTAATAGCCGTAAATTACGCATTCAGGACGACAGCGTGTCCCTGCGTGCTAAGCAAGTGCAAGGTGACCCCAACTGTAGCCTGCACCAGCCCAGTTACTTCGTGGCGTCGCCCTTTTTGTAGCGTGGAGGTCGCTATGGCTCAAGCTTGTCCAGCCGGGGCTGGTCAGGCTGTGACAAGCCGGTGTAAAAGCCGAAGGCTCGCGGGATCAGTCTTAAGCGCCGCGCAGTATCGCAGCGCCAACATGTTAGTAACAAGAGGATTGGCGGATACAGCACCGCTGCTTGCGCCAGCTGCCCCTGCGTGGCCTTGGCGCTGGCGTGGGCAGGGCCGGCTAGGCCGGCTAGCCGAGCCGGCTAGAGCGACCTCAACGACCCGCGCACCAATATCTACCACCACCACCACCATAACGCCGCTTTTGAGCTCTGCAACTTCCCAGTTTGCGTCGAGAGAATTACCAGGACCCTCCGACAGCCCCGGCCCCGGCAACAGCAGGACCTTCAGCAGCATGAGCGTCAACAGCGTTGACTCCGTGGACCCGGCTGGTAGCTCCGGCGGTCAAGCATCCGTAGGCATGCGGCAGGCCAGTGGCAGCGGCGGCGGCAGCGGCGGTGACAACCGAGGCGGCAGCAGGCGGACCACCTCCGCGGCCCCTAGCCGAGCCGGACCAGGTTTTGTGCCAGTCTCTGCAGCAACAGCAGCCCAGCCGCCTGCGCTGAGGGCTACCAGCCAGCTGCAGAGGCCCCATCGCCCTGCAGCCCCCGGCTCCTGGCAGCCTACCGCACTGACGAGCTGGCGCGACGAGACCGATATCGATATCCCCGAGTTCATGGAGGTACGGCTGCCATGGGAGCCGGGCCACATGGGCACCGGGCGGGGGGGTGGGAGCGACCGATAGAGGTGGGATGGGCCTTATCATGGGTTGACGAGGGCTTGCTCCTAGGCGCCTGGTGCCTGGAGCAGTGGTCGGCGACTCAAACTGCCGTCAAGGGGGCGGTCAAACCCTAAAACCCTCCCCCCCCATCCTCGGGTGCGCCCCACCGACCACCCACCCACCCACCCACCCGGCGTTTCCTTCTGCCGCACGACACGTCGCGTCCTGCGGTTCCCACCCCCCGCAGCTCCCACCCCCCGCAGCTCCCGGCCCCCACACGACCTCCGTCTTTCGTTTCCTCACCCAAGTTTTCCAGCATGCACCTCGAAACGTCTATCCTAAACAGTGTTTCTCGCGTACACGGGTCTTCCTCGCAACCCTGCACACGACGCAACCTCAACCCATCCGCCGCCGCCGCGCGCGCTGCGTCCCCTGCCGCCTTGCCCCCCCGCCGCAGCCCTCCGCCTACAACGCGGACATGAACAGCGACTACTGGGAGACCCGGCCGGTGCGGGTGATAACGCGGCTGCTGCGGATAGGTAGGTGACGTGGCAGGTTTACGGCGCGGGTACGGCCTCCAGGGGGGCCGCCGCGGGCCTGGTGCGGCACCGGTGGTACCGGCCCACATAAGGCCCCCAACCACATCACGTAAGGCTGCGCCTGGAAGCGGTCGCGAGCGAGGAAGCGCTGGGTAACACAACACCGCCCAGGTTTGTCGCTGGCGTCACCCCAGCAGCCGGCAGCGGCGCTCGCCTCCTCACCCTTGGGTCACTCGGGCACAGCCCTCGCGAGAAGCGTGCGGTGCTCGGCTGGGCGGTTCCGCGATGACGGCGCTGTGCGGGCAGCGTCTTAGCAGCAGGCACCCGCCCCTTACCCTCCCTTGTAACTACGACGTGTTTACTCCCAATGAGAGAGCTTGCTGCGCTGCGCCGGCTTGCACGGTGTTCCGCCGCCTCCCACAGCGCGCCTCAGCCACCTGCGGCCCAACCCACTCACCTCTCCCTCCCTCCCTCCCTCCCTCCATCCATCCGCCCCCCTCCCCACCCCCGTCGCCCTAGGCTTCGAGTTCGGCGGCTGGGCGGCGATCTCCCGGGCCAGGAACCTGCGAGTGAAGGACCCGGTGGCGCGGGAGGCGGCGGCGGCCGAAGCCCTCAAGGACGTGCTGGTGGGTGCCCGGCCAAGGGGGGTGGCGAGAGGATCCGGTTACACGACGTAGGAGGCCAGGGGGGGTTGCAAAACATGGGGGCGGCTGCATGGGGGGTTGCCGACCCCGGGCTCCCCGGGCCGACCCCGGGCTCTTGAGGGTCCCGGGACGTCGTCCCTGCCCCCATGCTCATGCGCATGTGTGTTTCGCTCACACCTCCGGCTTTCCGCAAACACCCTCTCCCCCGCCTCCTGATGTACCTGGCTGCCCGCACCTACCCCGCCCAATGACCCTGCAGGTGCGGCTGGGCCCGGCGTTCGTGAAGATCGGCCAGGCGCTGTCCAGCCGGCCGGACGTGCTGCCCCCCGCCTACATCACGGCACTGGAGGCGCTGCAGGACCGCATTCCGCCCTTCCCGGATGAGGCGGCTATGGCGGGTGGGTGGCGTATTCGACTGCGTATTCGACGACTTAAAAGAGACACCGAAAGCCTAGTTTGATGCCGGTTTTGACACTCGTTTTGAGGGTGGGGGGACGGGGGCCTGTCGGAAACACGGTACGGGGTGTGGAGCCTGCGGGATGGGGACGGCACAGGTCAGGATTAGCATACTTGCGGAGCCGGTCTGCCCTGACCGGCACACCCGCTGGGCCCCAGCCGGGTCCCCCCCACTAGTTCCTCCCTGCGTTTCCTACGTAGTGTCACCGGGTCTGCTCCCTCACCCCCCCACACACCCCCTCTTGCCCCTCCAGTCCTGGAGTCGGAGCTGGGCGCCCCCGCCGCCACCGTCTTCGCCCGGCTGTCGCCCACCCCGGTGGCCGCCGCCTCACTGGGCCAGGTGTACCGGGGGGCGCTGCGGCCGGAGCTGGGCGGGGCGGAGGTGGCGGTCAAGGTGCAGCGGCCCCGGGTGGCGCAGATGATCGCGCAGGTGGCGGTGCGGGGGCTGGGGGCGATGGGGGCTGGGGCGGGTGTAGGGCGTTGAGGGGGCTGGGGGCTGGGGCTGGAGTAGGGCGTTGAGGGAGATGGCCGGGAGGGGAGAGATTGGGGCTACGGCCTGTCCCTGGTTCCGCTTGTACCTCCCTCCGCAACCCTCCTGGCACCTCCAATGTGCCCGCTGACTTCCCCTCCTTCGCTGCCACCCCCACCCCCGTCGCACACCCCACCCGCCCAGGACGTGTACATCCTTCGCATCCTCGCCGGCTGGCTGCGACAGGCCCGCCGTGTCAACACCGACCTGCCGGCGCTGGTGGACGAGTGGGCCTCGTCGCTGTTTCGGGAGCTCAACTACCGCACGGAGGCAGCCAACGCGACCAGGTGCGTCCGGGCAGGGCAGGGCACGGCAGGACAGGGCACAGCAGGGCAGGGCACAGCAGGGCCCGGCAGGGCAGGGCACGCCAGGGCAGCGCACAGCAGGGCAGGGCCACAGCAGGGCACGGCAGGGCAGGGCACGGCAGGGCAGGGCAGGGCACGGCAGGGCAGGGCAGGGCAGGTCCTGACGCCCTGACCGGGTGCCCGGTGCGCCGACGCTAACACCCGCTGTCAGCACTCACTCGAACCAGCGACACACGCCGCCGACGCTGACACCCGCTGTCGGTGCTCTGTCTCTGCGCCGCGGTCGCACAGGTTCAAGGAGCTCTTCTCGCACCTGCCGCAGGTAGGGCGGAGCGGGGCCGGGGGGGTGTACGACTGTACGGCATTCGTCGGTTGGGCTGGGGGCTGGGGGGGAGGGGGCTTCCTTAGGTGGGGCCCGCGCGGTGGCCTGGCAATGAGGAGGAGCCTCATCCCGACGGGCGGTTGGGTTAGGGGCGGGCATTTCCCGCGACCGCTCCTCACCTCCCCTTTCTTCGGCTTTTGCCTGACGCAGCGAAACCCCGTCGCGCGCGGACGCACCTTGCTCCCGCGCAGGTCTACGTGCCGTACATACACGACGACTACACAACCGCCAAGGTGGGTTCGCCACGCCAGCACGTCGGCTGCCTGCAGCCTCCCACACTCACCGCCCGCCTGCGTCCTGTGTGCGTTTCCATTCCCGCAGTGCCCTCCCTGCATCCCCCCCTGCTTACCCCGACCCCGCCGCCCATCATCCCCTCTGTTCCGCCCAAACCAATTAACCAACCAGCGAGATCCACAACGTCTCCCCTCCCACCCGTCCGGCCCGCTCCCTCCTGCCAGGTGCTCACCATGGAGTGGATCGACGGCGAGCGGCTGCGCACCGCGGCTGCGTCCGCCGCAGAGATGAAGGCAGCGCCGGCCTCCGGCTCCGGAGCCCCCCGGCCCGCTGCCCCCCTGGACCCCCAGCGGCTGGCGGACTTGGCGCTGGTGGAGGTGGGCGTGCGGTGCTCCCTGGAGCAGATGCTGGAGGAAGGGTTTTACCACGCCGACCCGCAGTGAGTGCGGCAGGGAGGAGGCGGCCGGAGGGGGGCGGGTGGGCGGGCGGGCGAGGTGGTGGGCGGGCTGGTTGTCAGGTGGTTGGGCGGATGCAAGGGCGCAAGGGTGCAAGCCCCAAGAAACAGCCTCCCCGCCACCTGCAGCCAGCGGCAGGTGGGTGCACCCGCGCATGTTGCTCCCGCCTTACATCCTCGCTCTTCCTAGTTGCCGGTTTGAAAGGCACCGGCCCCCTGGTGTTAAGGCTGCCGCTCCGTCTCCATCTGTCGCCCTCCCCACTCGGCTCCTCCCCACTCGCCCACCTCCCCACTCGCCGCCTCCCCACTCGGCTCCTCCCCACCCGCCCACCTCCCCACTCGCCGCCTCCCCACTCGCCCACCTCCGCAGCCCCGGCAACCTGCTCCGCACCCCCGACGGCCGCCTGGCCTACCTGGACTTCGGCATGATGGGCCAGATCGACGAGCGCACCCGCAACGCGCTCATGACCGCCACGCTGCACCTGGTCAACAGGGAGTACGGCAGGCTGGCGGAGGTGCGCGCGGCGGCGGCGGCGGCGGCGGCTGGTAAAGCCCGCGGGTGGAGGGGCGTTCTCTTGATGGGTTGGATTGGATCCAGGCATCGGATCCAGGCATCGGATCCACGGCTTAGGGGCCGGTGCGGGCTGGTGTGGGTTGGCGCGGCGTCTGAGAGTGGGAGGCCCCGCGAGTGGACCGGCGCACCAGAGCCCGCCATCCTATAGGCACACACCACCTGCCTTCGCGCCCCGCACCTGTTTCCCCTCTCACCCTCCCCCCCCTCTCCTTTCCTTTCCGCCCGCCCGCCCGCCTTTCTGCCCTCCGTTGTCCTATGTCGTGAACCGGGTCTCCTCGCCACTCCCCCCCTTCCCACCACCTTCACCGCCCTCGGTTTGTCGGCCGTGGATTCGCGGATCCTCTTATAAACCCCCCCTCCCCTTCCAGGACTTCGTCACACTCGGGCTGCTGCCCCCCGGAACGGACCGAGCGACGGTGCTACCCGCCCTAACCGGTGGGTGGGTGGGTGCGTGCGTCCTCCGCAACCCCACTGCTCTTCCCTCCCTGGACGTTCCTCGCACTCGCCCGTTTCCGCGTCGCGCCCCAGCAATCAGCGTATCCCCCACCTGAATGCCGCCGCCGCGTCCCGCCGCCTCCCCCGAAGGCGTGTTTTCCGAGGCGCTCAAGGGAGGGGTGAGCAACCTGAGCTTCGGCCAGCTGAGCGGCAACCTGGGGCAGACCATGTACAAGTACTCGTTCAGGTGGGGGCGTGGCGTACCCCGGCAAACCGATAAGGCGGAGGGCGGGGCCGGGAGTCGTTCAGGTGGATATCCTTGGAAAGATATTTTATCGACACAAAAGTCCCAGGCCCCCAGTTCGGCTGGGTGTGTGTGTCAAGAGGCCGTCAGCAAACAAGCAGACGCAAGCTCCCACGGCCGGAATTAATGTCGTTATTGCACTTTACATGTCAGATTCAACCCCGATTCAAACTGCAAACCGCATTCAAATCACGAACCGCAGGATCCCGCCGTACTACACGCTCCTAGTACGGTCGCTGTCCGTACTTGAAGGCATCGCGCTGGCGGCGGATCCCAACTACAAGGTACGAGCTCGCCGGGTCCAGGGATCCCGGTTTCCAGGGTTTTGCTGCCGCTGGGGCATCTTCAATCTCCAGGAGTAGGTCCTTTTCAGCACCCCCAGGGCATGGAATCCTTGAAAACAACCTGTATCCCCGCCGCCCTGTACGACACCAGGTTCTGGGATCCGCGTACCCCTGGATCGCGCGGCGGCTGCTGACCGACCCCTCCCCCGATCTGCGGACGGCGCTGCGCCGCCTGCTGTACACTGACGACGGCCTGTTTCGTTTCGACCGACTGGAGTCGCTGCTGCTGCAGGTGGGAGGATAAGATCGGGCTGGGTTCCGGAAAACACGTCCGGGGTAGCGCAGTACAAACCCGCATTTCACACAAGAAAGGAAAACCGACAAGCTGGCAGCTAGTGTCCGGGGTGTGTTAAGTCCGGAGCTTGGATTCCGGGTTATTGTGCGCCTGAACGCTGTGCGAGCTGGAGCGAGACTCCTTCGTTGCCAAGGGCCCTTGGCACCGGTGCGCAACACCGGTCTAGGAGCGTGAGGCCGAGCCTGATGCCCACCACGACTGGAAGCGGCATTCTCTTGGTGTTATCCCCCGCCCTTCATCTCCCTGGCCTTCCCACACGCGTGCACAAAATCAAAACAACCATCCCACGCTTCCTCCTCTCCCTCCTTTCCGGCCGAGTCGCAGGCTGCGAAATCCGCCAACC
This sequence comes from Yamagishiella unicocca, assembly GCA_003116995.1. NCBI lineage: Eukaryota > Viridiplantae > Chlorophyta > Chlorophyceae > Chlamydomonadales > Volvocaceae > Yamagishiella > Yamagishiella unicocca. Next base: position 15,380 of record BDSL01000078.1, read on the forward strand.
GTCTGAAGCGGCCTCAGCAGCAGCAGCAGCCCGGACCCTCGGGCTCCTCCATCGCCAGCTCCGCCGGCGGCACCACCAGCAGCAGCAGCTCCACCGGCGGTGGTGCGCTGCAGCTGCTGCTCAGCCACGACGGGGAGTTCGTGCGGGGTATCTTGTTGGATGAGGTAAGGGGCCCTTCCAACAGGGGTGGGAGGCGGTTTCGCTGCCTCGGTTGGGGAATCTCGAGGAGATCCTCATGAGCCTCCTGCCTGAAATGCTTTGTGCGCGCTCCTGGTGGAGGAGGCTTCGCGAGCACAGCGTGCCCATAGACGTAATCACGCCCTGTCACACCTCACGGGGGTTATGCGGTGACCCCTGGGTCGGCACATAGAGGGAGGGGGGGCGTCAGGAGCACACCACGCACGGACTTGCTTGCGGCCTGTCACACGTCCCCCTCGATCCTCTCCTCAGGTTGCCAAGGGCATAGACGGCGCCTGGCGCATCGCCGCCGACGCCGCCCTGGCGACCGTACGGCAGGGCGTGGCGGGCATTCCTACGCCTCTGCTGGCGCTGCTGCCTGGCGCTCCCCTCCTCGCGTTTCTGGCGCTTCGGCGAGCAGCAGCAGGCAGCAACGACTCGGGGGGCAGTAGCGGCGGCGGCAGCAGCACCAGCACCAGCAGTCCGGTGACGGTGCAGCAGTCCCTGTCGGCGGCGCTGGCCCAGCTGCCGACGCTTGCTACTGCCGACGACCGGGCGCAGGTCGCGGGGCTGCTACAGCTCAGCAATGCGTTGGCTGACGTGGCAGGTGGGTGGGTTGCAAGGAAAACCGTGTAGGACAGACGTTCTGAGGTGCATGCTGGCAAGCTTGGTTGGAAGCGTGGCGGGTGGGTGGTAGGGGCTAATATGGCTGGCATGGAGGTGATGGCAACCTGGGTCGGGGTGATGTGGGGGTTGTGTCGGGTACACACGGCCTGCCTAGGGCGCCGCCTCCGCCCTTTTCCCTCCGACTGTTTGGGGTTTGGCGTAGGCACTACCACATACTGTACCCCGCCTGCTTCCCTCTGATCCACATCTGCCCGGACAGGCCTCAAGCTGCCGGCGGTGCTAAGCACCAGCACGCTCGCGGAAGGCAGCAGCAGCCCCCCAGCGGGGCCGCCGAGCCCCGGCGACTTGTACGAGGCGGCTGCCCAGGCGGCTCAGGCGGTGCGGTGGCTGGCTCAGGAGGCGGTGGAGCTGCCGGGGGATGCCCGGGGGGAGCTGCTGCAGCTGCCGCTGCAGTTGGGAGCGCGGGTGAGGGGGCCTGGGCGGGTTGTGTTCCGGTCGTGTGCGTTGTGTGCTGCAGGCCCCATGTTACGTGTTACGCGGGGCCGGGGCTATGTGGGTGTGTCGCGGTGGTGTGCGAGGAGGTTGAAGGGACGAACCACGGGGCGATGTGGGTGAGTGGGTCGGTGCCACGCCCGCAGGACAACAAACGAGCGACGGACAGCTGCGTTTGCGTGTGTCCCGGGAAGTGGGAGTGATGTATTTCTTCGTTCGGTATACCGTACCCTCTGCCTAAACGTCTCAGCTCACATGCTGCTGCCGCCGCTGCCGCAGGTCGCGTCACGAGTCACCGCCCGGGCGCTGCGGTCCGTCGTGATGGGCGGTGGAGGCGGTGGAGGCGGGGATGCAGTCGAGGACGACGCGGTGGTGATCGTGGTGACCTCTACCGAGAGCAGCGGCAGTGGCGCCGCAGCACCCGCCGTCAGCGCCTAGTCGCGCTCTGCGGCAACGTGGCGGGGCTTCCCAAGGACCCCAAGGCTTCCCAAGGCTTCCCAAGGACCCCTCCGGGGGGCTGCAACAGCCTCTTGGCTTGTCGCGGAAGCGAACACGGGGTCATGCCAGCTGACGGCCTCGCAGGTGGTTGTGGATTCGGTTGGTTGCTCGTCCAATATGCACAGGCGGTGCAGGCACGTGAGGGATGGAGAGTCCGGGAGCGAGTGAGTCGCGGAGCGAGTGAGCGGGCGGTTTAGTGTGTGTGTGTGTGTGTGTGTGTGAGAGAGAGAGAGAGTGAGTGAGTGAGTGTGAGAGTCGTACATGCGTGTCATTCGAGGAGCGAACCTGTGGATGCAGCGCAGCTTGGCGGCTGGTATCGCCCCAGCTTGTAGGGCGTGTAGAGGCTGGTCTCAGGGTGGTGGCGCGGCGGCAGGCGGCAGCAGCGTGTTGCATCATTGCGGTGGAGGGTCAGGTGCGCATGCAGGTGGGCGGGCGGGCGGCAACAGGCACGAGGAGCGGAGTGGTGGCGGAGTTCCGAGCAGTAGAGTGGTGGCGGAGTTCCGAGGAGTAGAGTGGTGGCGGAGTTTCGAGGAGTAGAGTGCACAAGCGAGCAGCCGCTGGGGGTCTCGTGACGCATCCTACCCCGCGATAGCCAGCATCCGGACATCAGGCTGGGGTGGGGCACTGGCTGGTTCGCTTCCTGGCCGCATTGGGCTGGGGAGGGGAGCCAGGCCGCTGGCAAGTGGCGACCTTGGATCTGCCGGGACGTAACATGCGGCTTACGGTACTCGGATCAGGAAGAATCACACTGCGCCCGTATCCAGATGGTATGTTCAGAGTAGGCTTGAGCTGTTTCCTTGGCAACAACGGCTGTGCTGCGATTTCGTTACAGGTCGAGCCGTCGCTTTCCGGCAGCCAGCATGGCCTCCCTGTGACCACTTACTTCGACAGGTGTCCTGGTCATTGTATGCATCGGTTCTTCAGGCCCGATGTTGTATCAAAGATACAACATGTTCACGACACAGCGCGCAACCCGATCGGTGAACTGCCGTCTGCACCATCGGCACCGTCGTATCAAGCCGAACAACAAACAACTGCAACGAAGCACGTCCCACCGCAACATTAAGTCATATACGTTCTGCCGATGATGAACTTATACGATGGCATCCCAAACTCGATCTCAAAAGCGGTCCAGCTCCGGAGCCGTCCAACTTTCCGCAGCCCCAAACCCACCAGACCCAGCGCGGCCAACGGTACGGCACATCGCGGCATTCAGTCAAGGACAGGAGCTCAACGTCCAAAAACGCTTTTTCAGGTTTTCGGGTTTCAAAACATCAACTCTTCTGCAGTACTCCATGACAACCCCCTTCCCCCCCCACATACCGGCTACCCCCGTCCAGGCCGACCCATGTGGCCAGCCACCAACCCTGCAGCTGCCCATGCACCGTCCCTCCCATTCGCATGACGCATAAACCCTCACAGCTGGCTACGTCGCCCCTCAGCTAGAGGGCGCGCCACCGAGGCTCTTGCTGCTGTTGCCTCCCTCCGCTGCGCCCGCGGATCCGTGAGGGGATGAGCCACCCCCCGTCAGCCTCCCGTGCGAACGGGACATGTGCATCACCATCGGAGGGGTGTAGCCCCGTACCACCACCACGGGGCGCTTGGAGTGGTTGGTGGCGTGGTCGGCCACGGAGCCTAAATAGGCGCCCCAAGGGTCGCGGCCCCCCTCGTGGCCCTGTATCGGACACAGGCACAGGCACAGCAGTTGGCCGCGACGGGAGGGGGCGGGGAAGAGGATAAACCAGATGAACCGGCAAATGAGATAAAGATATCGATACCGGGTAGCGTAGTTGTGTTAAACAAGTGTTAGCGCCCGGCCGCCAAGTTCCACTCTCTACGTCGCCCTTCTGGAACCAAAACAACCTCTTGTACGACAATTCGGTTACGGGCTCGTACCTTGCCATGCGCCGCCAGCACCAGCACCGCCGCATCCAGCTGGTCTGCGACCTGAGAGCAGGTGAGAGAAGAAACGCGCAAGTGGATGGAAGGGAGGGAGGGGCTGGCGAAGGAGACGGGTGCGCGCGGTGTTTGGGAGCGGCTGGAGGTTAAAAAAAAACAAATGCAAAGCCCCGAAGGCCACACGGTATGGGCTGACAGGCGCAGATCGACCCTAACATCCTATCTAGCAGCTTCCCAGCCTCCCACCTCACGGCCCAGCCTTGCAACTGCAACAACGACCTAGGACACGCCTCCCAACTTCCCAGATTCCGAGCCGCACATGCAGGTACGGCCCGTACCTTGAACATCGTGTCGCACACGGCGGAGGCTGGCGCGTTGTCCGTGTCCAGGAACAGGTGCAGGTTGTGCGGCATGTTATAGGTGTCCATAGGACGAGTGAACCTGGGCAGGGATCGGGCGGGAGGGGCGGGAGGGGCGGGAGGAGGGGAGCGCGGGGTATTGGCACCAGCGCCACCGCAATCCTCAATTCGTCCGTCTACGTCCTGTACAAGCCACCGCATCGCCGCTCACAGCACCCTTCACAGCAGGGCGTGCGCAGGAGGCCCCGCAGGACGTGCGCGGAGACGAAGCAGACGCACTTTTCCCGGATGCTCTCCTTGAGTCGCTCCAGGAAGGCGCGTTCGTCCATAGGAGGCCTGGTGTCCGGCACGTCGTACGTGGCGTGGTACTGGTGATGGATCGTCAGCTGTGGGGCTGCGGGGGTTTAGGGTTAGGGTTGGGGGGAGCTGTCAGCGTAGGGAGCTGTGGGGCGGCAAGTACTCAGCTCATCACGTCTGACGCCGCGGGCGCCATCGTTGCAATGCGCCAGCCCCGCTGCTATGACACCCCGCCCCGCTCCCTCCTCGCATGATCCCCGGCGCTTCGCGCCGTAAAGGCGTGCGGCTATGTGCTGACGTGGCAGAGACGTGGGCGACAGAGGAGAGCGCGGGTGGCACACCCCGGTGGTCAAGGTGCGGCAGAGGGACGCAGGCGGGAGACGTGGCGGGCGCGCACGACGCAAGGGTGCATTCGGGCAGAGGGGCAGATGCGGACGCGGCCTCTGGGGTAGACAGACACCCCAGACACGTCGTATCTCGCGATGAATGACTTTCCTACGAGTGGTGGAGTCGGGGCTGTCGGGCGGGGCACCGGAGAGGGCCGCCGCGCGGGGGCAACCCGACGAGCGCAACAGCCGCGACCTACCAATGATACGGGCCACATGTATCAGGTCAAAGGTGTCGCCCTTGCGGTAGAATTCGTGCATAGCCCACAGTGCGGCGCTCACGCTCGCGTCGGTCAGGTCCACCGCTAGAAGGATGTGCCGCCCCGAGTGGGGAGGCCCCGACGGCGCGCCTCCTGAACTGCTCATACTGAGCCCTCCTATGTATGGCCTATGCGATTTGCCAAAAGTAGGAACTGTGTTGGTGCTCCAAAAGTCAGTTACTGTCTACTTAATCGCGCGAAGGAGCTTTGCTGCGCACGCGTCTGTAATTGGGAAACAAAGATATGGATGTTCTTGTGAGTAGGGCTCGATTGCTTTGCTACAACAAGACACGAACAACAACTAAGCCGTTGGCCCAAAACTAACGCCAGCCGAGCAAGCTGATTATCTTCGCGCTTTATTGGTCGAGGTTTATTGCGCTCATGCAACATCCTGCCATATCGTTGCTGTTATGGACTATTTCAAGGATCGTCGTACATTGGTAAGGCGTTATTAGGCCCATGCGCACATGGTGCCTCAGCGCAACACTGTCAACGCATGATAGGAATCAATCTCCCTGTAAACTGAAGAAGCGTGTTTGGAGGTGCCTAAGCGGTCCCAAGGGCCCGTCGCCTTACGCCTCCCTACGCTGCTGCCTAGCGCTCCTTAGCAGCCCCCCGTGCGCATAATGACAACAGCGCAAAGCTACCATTTTTATACACTCCAACTTCCTCGGAGGGAATGTTTGGGTACATAAATATAGTGAATAGATAACGTATATGACACCGGTACGCAAAGTTTCGTTTACACGATGGGAAACTACATCCCCTTTGGCCATGTAGGTTCATAAAATGAGTTGTAATTTTTACGGCCAACTGCGTGTGACCAATATTCTGGCATCCGTGTTTAAACCGTGTGACGGAATCGGTGCTGCCCCTCAATTTTAGCATTACGGCGATGGCCCTAACTTTCCCCAGTCATCCCCCATGAACCTGATGGACGTCGTCCCCTTACTTACGATGCTCGACAGACCTCCATTTCCCATAGATCTGTAACGGCCATCTGTACCGTTCCGTGCCAGAACCCTGCCATAACGGCTCGAGCAGCTACGCTCACAGCCCCGCTTACCGTACGGGGGCATCGGGTGTCGCCAGTTGTGGAGGGAGGGCCACGGAGGGTATGAGCCAAGATGCACAGGTCCACCTAGCGTGCAAGGCTTGCCGGCGGGAACCAATGTTGGCGAGGCTGAACCCTACGCAGCAGATAAGATTCCGCATAGCCTGTGGCCTAGACGCTCGCAGTCGAATGGCTTTGCCTAACAGCGGGCCTCACAGGCGAGCTTCTACCAAACGCGCTTTCAGTGACACCCGGCGATGCTGTGGACCCAAAATGATTCGCGCGAGGCACGACTTAGCCTGCGGCACCGAGAACCCGCCGAAAGGCGTTTTCGTTGTTGCACGTCGTCGTCCCACAAGTCCCACGTTATCGTACTCCTAGGACGCCTGGATTGGTCCTCGTCGCCCTCGGCGCCCTCGGCGCCGTGGTCCTCGTCCTCTTTTTGTGGACCTCGTCATGGGGTCGCGCAACTTTCTGTCCGCTTGCGGCGCAGTCTCTGCTCTCCATCGTCTCTCGTCTTTCGCCCTCTCTGGTACTGGCTGCTGGAGCTTGGGCGCGCTCTGGTGCTCGGCGGCGCTGGCGCCTCTGCTGATGGTCCTCGCTCCGGGCCGCGGCTCCTCCGCTCGCTACGCCTCGCGGACGGCTCCGTGCTCGTGGTCTTGCCCACGCTGAAGGCTCGGTTCTTGTGGAGGCAATGGACTCGACGATTCGGTTCTGTGGGATGGCCATGGACCCGTTTCCGACTCGCTGTGGTGACTCTCGCCCACGTTGCAGGCTTGGTTTTGGTGGCTCGTGTTCGACACGCTTCCCTACTCGGCGCGGATCTTGGTTCGTGGCCTGACTAGCGGCTTGGGCTTTTGGCCCCCCCGTTGCGCTCTCGCGTATCGCTGCAGGCTTGGTATTTGGTGGCTCGTGTTCGGCACGCTTTCCCTACTCGGCGCGGGTCTTTTTCCCGTGGCCTTTGTAGCGGCCTGGCCTTTTGGCCCTCCCGGTGTGCTCTCGCGCATCGCTGCAGGCTTGGTGTTGGTGGCTCGTGGTCGGCACGCTTTCCCTACTCGGCGAGGCTCTTTCGCACTTGTAGTCGTTTTCGGTTTCCCTGTCGGCCTCGGTCCGGCTGCCTTTTCCCGACCAGTGAGGAGTGGTTTTGACTTCGTCCGGTGATCTGTGTTGTGGCCTGGCCCATTGGGCCCGCCTGGTTGCGCTTCCGCGCTTGAGCCGCTCTGGCTCCCCTGTAACACTCGCATTCTGGATTGGTTAAAGGTCCGTGAGGTTCTATTGCTTCCTGACTTGAGTGCCGTACATAGTCATGGGAGTACCGTTGTGGCGCGGGATCGGTGGCCGATCGTTACTGTCCTTGCGTGTTCCCGCGGTTCCCCACTCTTTTGTGACGGTTGCTGGCCCTAATGGTAGCCTCTATGCCAGTATCCAGCGCGAACGGAGGGACGTAATAAATTTTACGGAACGAAAGGCTTTCTGCGGCCTTTTTGTGACGGCGCGAATGAATACACACGGTTAAGAGATCAATCGCCGTAGCCAGGGTGGCTGACTTTCGGTGTAAGATCATGGCAATCGTCGCTTCCTCCACAGTCACAGGTTATCATAAGGATGCTTTCCATAAGGTTGACGCCAGCCATAACGGTGTCACAGCCGCAGGACGACCTTAACGGACCTCAAACGCCCACAGTGTGACCAGTTCTTATCCAAGTTAAAGAGCATGGCGTTATATGATCGGCTTATGTCACTCTTGAGCGCGCCACTTTCCTGGATATCACAGCTGAACGTGTAGAGTGACCGCAACCGTACATAGGCATAGCACTTGCTTTCGTATAAGCTAAACCCTATTGCAAAATCGCTCTGCACAAGCTCGATAGGCCATCATGCTACACAAAATTGAGCTACTGTCTTGAGCTACAGGAGTCGTACAACCTCCCGCGACGAGACTGGAGACTCGGCGTATGAGATTCTTTTGCTTAGACTTGACGGTAGACGTATCCATCCTTACCGATCGAAATTCCCTCCATTTAGAGGCCCGCCCCTATTCCCTGGGCTTCTGCGATACAACTGGCATAACCGCCGTTGCCAAGGTTGCAAAACTGGTTGCGCTGTCAATCCTGGTGCCTCTATTATTCACAAGGTAAGTTGGTTCTGAAGGCGCTTGGGAAGGAAGAAGAGTCAAGGCATGCCTGTTGTGGGCCGCCAGGAGGACGTTGCGCGCCCATGCGGCTGCAAAGCATATGTGACACATCCTTCAGTATGTGTCTATGATATTTCATCGTGCTGTTGGGTTCCCGACGGATGCCAGTATTAAGGCAGCTGTAGGGCGAGGTCGGCATGTACCGTAGCGACGATGCGAGGCCACACAGCTGCATACCGTTAGGGGACATACGCACAGACGGTGTTACAAACATTTAGCATACTTATGCCGTGCATGGCGTCACGGTAAAATTCCATGGCTTTGCAGCCGACGGCGTCATGGTCAGCGAGTTGGTCTCAAGCGCTTTATATTCCACCGTTGCAACGACTGGGCTGACACCCGATTGCAAATACCTGCTATAAATTCCCTCTGGTGTCAATGGTTCATTTAAACGAACACAAAGCGGCCCTCAACGTACCAACGATACCTGCGGTGTTTCGTCGAGCTGGTGCTGCCGCAGATATAGCCCTCGTCTTTCACTCCGTCGCGCCTTTTCACATTGCCCTTTTCCAGGAGGGACCGCTTGACTGACGGACGCCATTTCAAGGGGCTTTCTCCCACTAACGACTGACTGAATAAGCCAATCTAGACTAAGCAGACCAACCCATTGGTGGCCACAAGCTTTGGTAGCAATACTTGGATTATATTGCGAGGCGCGCCCTGTTAGCGCGTTAATTAGCCCTCGACGCTGACTCTGTCCCTGGCGAGTTGTCCCCGACCCACATCGAAAGGGGTCGAAGGAGGGCGACTAGCTTGGGCTGGCTGGACTTGGAATGCTCGACCCATTATCCCGGCTGGCCTACACGGCACATGTCCTGTCTCAGAAGGCTTCTGGCCAGCTTCAGCATCATCAGCAGCCAGCTCACGGACGCGACGAAATCTTGTCCGACCCAGAAGCTGATGGCGTCACGGCGGATCACGGCGACGACGGCGCATACAGTGATGACGAGGACCATGGCGGATACGGCAGTGCCGTAATGGACGACCCTTCAACCGACAACGACGCCGCTGCCGGTAGTGGGGGTGCCGGCAGGGCAGGGCTGTATGACGGTAGTTGGCGCCTGCCTTCTCTGGATAGAGCTGGATCGGCCCCCGGCCGGAATCTGCCACCCGTCTCCCCGCTTAGCGGCGGCTACGGGGGTCTTGGTGACCGCGGCCGGGAACGGGAGCGAGGGGGCCGGAGGGCGGCCAGCCCCAGCGCTGATGGGGGGGAAGAGGGGTCACAGGGCGGTGGCGCCAGCGGCGGCGGCAGCAAGCGGCACGGCAGCCGGCGGCCAGTGCAGTTTTGGGCTCCATTCAATGGTGAGTACGTCAATGTTCGGAACGGAAGGTGTGCTGTGATTTCTCTCGCGGGCGCATTGCAAGGTTGCAGGAGCCGAGCAGACGTGAGGAGGCAGCCCAGTGTTTAGCCTGCCCTAGGCGTAGTCCTAATCCTAGTCCTCAATGCTTTGAAGCCGGCTGCCCGAACCAGCATGCCACCACGACACCGCCCTTCCGTCGCCTGCCTATCACTTCGCCACCGTGTCGTTGCCCATTCCCCTCCTTGCGCCTCCCATCTGATCCAAACGTGTGCGTGCCATACGCACCATTCGACACACGCCAAGCAATCTGACTAACGTGCACCTCATCACGCCCTGCTCTTGTCGTCACCAGACTGGTGGCGCAGCGAGCTGGAACGCACGGGCAAGCGCCCGACAGCTGACGTTGTGGGCGAATGGTATGCGACCCACTCGGCGACATGCTGGGGTGCGGACGCGCCATCCCTGGAGGAGACGCGCACGCACGCCAAGTGCCTCCGCTCCGTGGGTTCTATCCGCGAGTACTTCCGTACTTACCGCGCGCGCAAGAAGGCGCGACAGGAGGTGCGTGGTGGATGGGTGGCATGGTGGCCCTGAGCTGAAGGGCCCGGCTCGGAGTGCCGCAGGAGTGTGGGTCAGGAACTGGCTGGGGAACGATGCAGACGCGTTGATTATTGAGACTCATCGGCCTATCGTAGCCACGATGTAGCCAGCCCCGCAACCAGTGCGTGGCTTCTGCTGTCAGCTCCGGCTCTCTTCAGGCTAGCCACCGCATCCAGCTCCCCTCGGATCGCTCCGATGGGCGTCCTGGCCATACCGCCGCCGTCCTTGCCCGCAACCAGTGCGTGGCTTCTGTCCGTGTCCGCCATAGCCTAGTGGCAACTGTGAGCCACGTAAGGTTCACAACAACATGCGGCGCCCCTCCTTCCATCCGCAGGACTTGCCGCTTTCCAATGGCGCAGGCGCCGCTGCGTTAGCAGCGGCTGGTCTTAGTGGCGGCCTGCAAAATCTGGCGGCCCTGTCGTCGCTCCTTCCGCAGCTGTCGCAGCTCAACTCCCTGGGCCTAACCCCCCTCCAGATGGTTGCTGCTGCCGCCGCCGCGTCCAAGGGTGGTCCAGCCGCCGCCGCTGCGAGCCTTCTTGGCTTCCAGGACATGACCGCAGCCGCCAGCCCCGGCCCCGAGGGCGTGATGGGCACACCGCCGCCAGGAGGCGCGGGATACTCCGCCGGCAGAGCTAGCAGCGGCTATCACGGTCCCACTTCACCGTACGGCATGGCGCACGACACCGGCTGCGCGCCGTTGGCCCTGCTTCCACCTCCGGAAGACAACTCTACCCCCCCCGCCCCCGCTGATGGAGCCCTGGTGCCTCACCAGGCGGCAGCGCCGCCGGCTTTGACCATCACCACCGGCAGCGGCTCCATGGGGCGACCACTCCCCCTCGGTCGCGAAGCACCCGGCCGCCCCGCCAGGACGGCACCCGTCACCACCATCGGCTCTCCGCACACAGGCATCAAGCGGGAGCACAGCGGCGGTGGAGTCGGTGGTGGCGTGAACTTCGCGTCTGAGGGTGGCTGCGCCCCGGGACCTGCCGGCACCGCGAACACCTTTGCAGCCGGCTCCACGGCCAACAACGGCTTCAAGATTACCAGCGGCGGCGGTGGTGTCGCACGTGAGTCCGCCGCCGGTGCGCAGGAGGAGGCGTTTTCGTTCCAGGTTGCTTCAGCATGTAACAGGTCCGAGGGCGGCAGGTCATCTGGCTCCACGCCCTCCATGCAGTTTGGCTCCGGAACCATGCGGCAGGCTGGCATGCTGCCGCAGCAGCTGCTCGCGTGCATGTCGTACGGCGACGGCTCAGCGGTCATCCAGATCACACCGCGTACGGCGACGGCGGCCAGCCCCAACCCGCAGCAGCAGCTGCAGGCACAGCAACAGAAGTGGAACCACAATCCCGCAGGTTCTAACGGAATCAACGGTCACAACTGCGCCATGGCCGCAGACGGCGCCGCTAGGAAAGCAATGGATAGCGCCAGCCCTCTTCCTAATACCGGCGGCGGCATCGGCCGCTGCCATGCGTCGCCCTTTGCCAGCCACTCTGCAAGCCCACTCGATGTCGCTGGTCTAGCAGACCAGGGAGAGCGCCAGGGAGGGCAGCAATTGTACAAAACACGCCCAAGCGCTGGGCCCACGGCGGGCAGTACCGGTGGCGGCAGCGTCTCTGAAACGCCGCCGCCTCAGCAGGAGCAGCTTATGACACTGCCATCGTTTTCCTTGTCACTTGCATCTATGCCGTCTGCGGACGCTGTCCCCGGCCGGACCTCTGTTCAAGTCCGGCACACGACCTCGCAGCCGGCCCCGACCACCGGTTTCCCGCATCACGCAAACTCCGCTGTGAAGCCGTCGCCGGGAGGGCCCCTGTCGCACGCGCAGCAGCAGCAGGTGCATCTACATAACCAGCAGGTGCAACAGCAGCGCCAACAGCACCATCAGCAGCTGCAACAACAGCAGCAGCTGCATCAACAACAGCAGCTGCAACAACAACAGCAGCAGCAGCAGCGCCAACAACAACAGCTGCACCAGCATCAACAGCGCCAACAGCAGCAGCAACAACAGCGCCAGCAGCAACAACAGCAGCATTCGCCCCAATACCAGCATCAAGTGGGCGCTTGCGGCCCAAACACTTCTCAGTCCCAGGTCCAGGGACACAGCCAGGGGCACAGCGACGCCCAGCAGTCGGCCGCAGCTGCTGTCGCCGCCGCTTCGGCGGCAGCCGCCTCTTCAGCGGCGGCAGCAGCAGCGGTGCCCAGCCTGAGGTCGCTGCTGGCTAGACCGGACGGCGAGATCTGCGGGCTACTCCACGAGCTGCAGCACGACCAGTTGGTGCTGCTACTGCTGCGCGCGGTGGCCATGGTACGGCAGAAAAAGGCCCACGAGGAGCGGCTGATGGACGAGCTTGCACAGGCGAGTTTTAAGGGTGTGGCAAGCCGGGCGTTTGGATTGGCAGTTTGGGATGTTTCGCGCTGAAATCGATCTCGATCGGAGTGAATAAGTAAATCTGTTAGTCGCATGCCTCGAGCCGTGCTTGCTGTTTTTCTCCAAACTCCTACCTACGTAATCGCTGTGCGTAGTCATGAATCGCGCGCAACAACGAACACGCCGTCCGTTGCCCGGCCCCCTTTGCACTCTGTCAGGTGCTGGAGCAGCAGGGCAACCTGCAGGCGCAGCTGCACACCCAGCGCATGGAGACCGCAAGGATGTATCGGGCGATAATGGCTATGCGCGACGCACGCAGCAGCGGAGGCGGCGGGACGGCCGCCACCACCGCCGCGGCGGCGGCCGCGGCAACAGCTGCGGGCGTGGGCTTCACAAGCAGCGCCGCCTCCCCAGACAATGAGGCGGGTCTAAGCCCTATGGCGACGGAAGCCCAAGGGCGCGCCTCGGCCCCGGGGGCAGGTATGGCGCTGGATGTGCCTGGCGACGGCGCTGCGCCTGGAAGCCCCTGCCCTTCGGGCCTGGCGACTACTGCAGAGGCAGCGACCGACCGCGAGATGGGCCGAACTTGGACTCTGGGCGCGGGCGCGGCGACCAGCGGCAGACAGGCAGGCGCCGAGCCGCAGGTCCTGGGGCGGGGTGGCTTTTCAGGAAGCCACTCAGCTGTCAAGGAATGCAGGTCGCCCGCGGGCGCGGTGGGCGCCGTTGCTCGTTGCCCGGACACTGGGGTTGCGCACACCGGCCCCTCGCACGCCGGGCATGCCGGCGGCGGAGCCTTTGCCAGCGGCGGGGGCTCGGTTGATGGCGCCGCCGCCAAGGCCGCCCCGTGTAGTGACGGTGGCAGCGGCACGAGCAGCGCCTTCTAGGCGGCGGAAAGGGGGGAGGAGACCGGCGGGCTTGAACCGTGCTGCTACCTCGAGGTGGCAGTGTGGATGAGACGATGGCGGTGTGGTGCCATGATGGAGGGGTACTACCGGCTAGCCACTACCAATGGAGGTGCAAAGGCAAGGGGCTGGCTGGAGTGTCGTTGTGAAGACAACGCAGCCCCGGATAATATAACTTGGGGATGGGCGGGAGCAGCGGTGCACAGGGGGCCGGGCCGGGTACCAGGGAGCGTCAAAGTGTCTCTCATTCTAGGTTCTGAGCCGACAAAAATGCAGCGGGTGTTTGCAACCTAAGTTCGTTAAGTTAACCTACCCGGCTGCGCGAAATCGCAGCGGGTGCTATGCGTGCCATGCAACAAGCGCGTAAGGCTTGTCGTATAGTGCGAAGGTGTATTGTGCGTTATGTGCCATGCGTCCGAAAAGGGAAACACAGGCATTGCTACTTGATGTGTTACTTTGCGCGACCGCAGTTCACCTTTGCTTGTATTCGTCGCCAATATCAATGGCATTGGTCGTGACGATGATTTGTTCGTCCGTACTCAATTGATTCTTCTGCTGCAACATTATAGCGCAGTCGTTCGTTAGAACCTCGCGCGATCCGAGTCGACGGACTTTCCTGTGATCCAGAGCTTTAAACTGACTCCCTTAGCGATGGCGGCTTAGTCATAGGGGGCCGTGTAGGCAGTTAGCGCGGTGTTAACTTAACCGCAGGGCCTTTTATCATGGGTATCTGCTGTGTATCATACTTTTTTTTAGTTTTATCAAATAGGATTTGTACGACGGTCTTACATGGCTTGCCATATTGGCCATAGTGCTGCATAGCGGTACCAAAGAGCAGCAGCATTCCTTCTTTTCTCCCTCGTTAGCCGCCGGGGCAAACGGCATGCGCCGAGGAGTTGCCGCTGGCCACAATTTTAAACAGGGGCAAAATTACCTTGCCTAGATATTGAGGACATTGCGACATATTAAACAAGGGCAAAACTACCTTGCCTAGATATTGAGGACATTGCGACATAGGGAGTGTAATCGATGCTCTAGTTACTTCTGTCCGTGCCCGTGTCTCCTCGACCGTTGCCGAGGTTACACCGGATACCGTACATCAAGGGCACCAGGATGGCAACAGACCAACCAGCAACCGCCGTCCCTTCCCGCTCCTAGCCTCCGCGGTCCTGAGTGTTGATTCTAGCCCCCTGGCACGTATGTCCCAAGATCAGCAGCAAGGGGCCAAGCCATGCTTGGTGGTTGTAGCGGGGCCTTACTGTACTGCTTGCTTACCACAACCGTCGTTGTTGACCCACATCTTGGTTGCATTAATTGGAATTCCATGTCGGCCGCTGATCTCAGCTTGACAGGGCTTGACTGCGTTATTGCGTCTTAATGCCTTTTTCACAGTTCCACTGCCGCTGGAAGCTTGCTCCGTGCTCTGCTCTGAGCAATGGCACTGCGCTACGCTACAAGCAGAAGCCGGTTCCTGAACACCGACAACAACGAAGAACCGGGTACGAACGGTTCCTTGCTTTAGTTCTTACGCACTCCCTCGCAGTCGCCAATGCCACTGTCCTTTTAACAATTCAACTGCTGCACCCAAACGCCAGTCAATCACACCACGTACGGCGCTGTTGGACGCCACTTTGCACCCCCTAGGCGTGCGTCCAGTACCCTGCACAAGCGCACGCAACGAAAAGAGTCGCTTGCTTCTTTTTCTTGAGTTCCTCCATCCCCTCATTCACCTATCCTTCAACGGACATAGCGCTCGTAAAACCGCCTGCACCGCTGTGCGGTGCCTTCCTTCACACATCACATTACAACGGCACTGCAAGAGCCACAGTGCAGTACAGCGCGCTCAACAGCGCACACCGCGAAAGCAGTCCGGTGCCGCCGCCGCCCAGCCGTCACCGCAGTATGAAGTCCACGACCAGAGACACGTGGTCCGACGGCCAGTCCGCGCACGGCATGCCGTACGGGTAAGACAAGGGGTCGGGAGGGTGCAGTACCCGCAGCGGCGCGAGCCTGAAACCTCCTCCGCCGCCGCCGCCGGCACCCTCCACATCCTTGTCGCCGCCTCCAGCGGGCCCTCCTCGCCCCGGCGTGTACCACACGAAGTCCACCGTCCCAACATACCGCGCGTGCAGCGTGGTGAAGAGGGGCTCCCGGTCCTGCGGGTCGACTGCCGCGTAGGCGCTGCGCAGCTCCAGCGGGTTGCGCACCATGGCCGCCTCCGCCAGTTCAGGCCAGGAGGGCCCTGCGGCGGCACTGACACCCCGCCCGCGCCCTTGCCCCTGCCCTCGTCCACGCGGCGTGAGGGCCAACGGCTGCGGCCCTCGGACGGCGCCGCCATCGCCACGGCCGCTGACTGGGGCCAGATTCGAGTTCCCCTCCGCCGCGTCGGCCCCGTCTCCGGCCTGCTGCCCCGCCTTCGATGCCGACACCGCCGCCATCGCCTTCGACAACGCCACCTGACCCATAGCGTGAACCAGCTCCTCCGTTTCCCACCTTACGCTGTAGGACCTCCGCAGGGTCTCCGTACAATCCCCCGCCGCCTGTGGTTGCTGCTGCCCCTGGCGCTGCCGCCGCCACTCTTCGGTGCTGCCGGGCGGACCATAAGGCTCCCTGTCCGTGGCTGCGGGGGCGGCGCCGTTCGCAACCCGTGTCGCGACCCCTGATGAAGACGGCGCAAGGTTGTGAGGGATAGATGTGGCGGGTGTAGGGCCCCACCTGACGAGCCGCGTAGGCCTGCCCGCCTGGGCGTCCCGTTGGAGGCTGGAGTAGCCGTAGCCCTCCACCTGACCTGCTGGGGCAGGGGACGGGGACGGGGGCAGGGACGGGGGCAGGGCGGGATGGCGCAGCGGTCAGGGTTCCGGAGCCAGGGTGGCGGGTTGGGCTGGCAATGAGCAGTCACCACCGCGGGAGGTGCGCGGAGTGAACATCAGGACCGCCGCCAGGAGGGAGACGGAGGGACAAGGAGGGACAGGGAGGGTTGTTGGGTGCTGGGAACGGGGGGAGGGGGAGAGCAAAGGGATCGGAGGAGCAGGTGTTGGAGGGTGCCGGCCCCAGGCCGCCCGCGCTGCCCTCCCTTCCGTCCCGGCCCCAGGCACCCACCCGACAGCTCGCGGCGATCCTCCCCTGCCAGGTGCAGCTTGCCGTGTCGCAGGAAGCGGTACAGCCCGCTGCCCGGAGCTGCGTTAAAGTCGCCCGCGAAGATGACCGGCAGCGCTGCCGCCGCCGCCGCCGAAGCTTCCTCCGCCGACTGCGCGGAGACAGCGGAGACCTGCCGTTGCAACGTGTCATCCTCACCGCCGCCGCCACCGTTGCCGCCCCCAGCGTCTGCCGCCGCCGCCGCCCGCGCCGCCACCTCAGCCAGGATGACCCTCAGCTGGCCTAGCTTGATGTCTCCTCGCTTCGTGTTGAACAGCACGTGTGTATTTGCCACCCAGAAGCCCCGGCGGAGGTGCTTGGGTAGGGCGGAGGTACTGGGCCCCCCAACGGCAGCCCCCGCGGGTTCCGGAGCCGCTCCCCGCTGCCGCCCCGGCGTCCGGGGGCGGGCCGAGGGCTCGGGTGCCGCCGCCGCCGTGCGCCCGCCGCCGCCGCTGCCAGCCGTTGGATACGGCCGGAGAGATGCGATGGCGGCTGCCGCCGCTGAGGTCGCCGCCGCTGTCGCCTCCGCGCCTCCGTCGCCTCCGTCGCCTCCTCCTCCCCGGACAGCATCTACATCGCCCTCGCAGCTCTGACGCGTGCGCTTTGGACGCCGAGAGGACTGGTGGTGCTGCTGCTGTTGCGGGCCGCCGGCACCTCCGGCCCCCTCCGCGTCGTCGCCGCTGCTACAATCGCCAGAGTCACTCCCGGCCCCGCTGCTGCTAGTCGCCTCTACGCCACCGCTACTTTCCAATACCATACCACTGTCCTGCTGCTTCTTTCCTTCAGCCGCCGTGGTTGCGCGCCCCCCTGGACGCTCACCCGAGCGACCACCACCATCGACGCCGCCGCCGCCCTTCTTCAGCGGTTGTAGGTGCACAAGTAGGGCCACATTATCCCGCAGATCATGATCCGCCATGTGGATCCTGTGCACGCCGCGGGATCCGGATCCCCGGGATCCGTTCCCGGATCCGGCGACGCGGAGCCGATCTCGCAGCCACATCGTGGCGCAGCCGTCCCCTCGGCCCCCCGTGCGCTGCAGGTGCACGCCGTCGTACCCCAGCGGCTCCAGCGCGCTGCGCAGCCCCGGCCAGTCGTCCACCTCCTGCGGGGATAGTGCGTCGTGCGGGGTTGGGTGGATTCGAACCGGCGACCTCGGGTGGGTTCAGGACCTGCTGCCTGGAACTGTGGCCGGGTGCCACCCGCCTGCACTGAAGCGCGGCGGCTACAGGTGAAACGCGGCGGCCTCATGCTTCCTGCCTTCAACGTAAGGCGCCCCGTGATGCTTGCGTAGGAAAGGGGTGCAACACCTTCCCGTTGCGGCCCCTTCAACCTTAAGGCCGCGGTAGTAGCCCAGGCAACCCCAGCACGTGCTGCTGCGGAATATCCCAGCCTGCGCCTTCAACTCCATCCCCCAGCCCCAATCCCGGCCCGCACCTGCAGGCACAGCACATCAGGCCGCTGCGCCGCCACGTGGCGCGCCACCGCCGCCAGCCTCCGGGGCCACGCCAGACAGTTGGCCGAAGCGTGCGGGTACAACTCAGCGGCGTGGGTGTGGGCCTGCGGGGGGCGCGGAGCGAGTTCCGGCGCGACGTTGGGACGGGGACGCTGAGGGCAGGTGTTGTACTGCTGCGAAAGGAGAGGTAGACTCGGCGCCGGCTGCGCTGCGACCAGGTAGCTGGTTGTGCCGGGGGGTTAAGGGAGGGCACGCGATCCGGACAAGCGGCAGCGGATAGCAGCCTATGAACTTCAAAGTGACATGTGCTCAAGAGGGGCCGGGAGGCCCCGAGCAAGCAGGACACGGCGGGCAGCTGCCCTCTCGTACACACCCCCGTCATGAAGCATTGATTCAGCGGGCAGCTGCCCTCTCGTATACACCCCCCGTCATGATGCATTGATTCAGCTTTCCCCTTTCGCTAAACCCACTCCCATTGAAGAGTTGCTGTATCCCAGTATGCCTTCGAAGGAATTGTGCTCCGGAACCCGCGACGTCAGTCCCAGCCCACCTACCAGCTCCGCCGCGAGTATGTTCCAGGACATGAAGCGAAAGTTTAGGGAGGCCCTTGGCTGCCCCAAGCCGGCATCGTGCAGCGGTGTGCTCCATTCGCGAGCATGCGTCGGCTGGGGCGGGTGGCTGGGCCATGTCGACGTAGTCCAGGCCCCAGCAGATACCTGGAAATGTTGTTCTTGATAAAAGCTGTAGCCATGCTGTCCGATGTGACCCCGACCACTGCGCCCTCCCCGGTCGCCTGTCCAGCGACCACCACCGAAGCGTCCGCCGCTTGCAGCAATTCCTCCAGACTGCTGGTGTAGAAATCGGCAACCGCTGCCATAGCTGCAGAATCCGCGTTGCGCGAAATGAAAGCACACGTTCTGAGGTTGCATTTCCTTCTGCTCTTGCCGGATCAGGACGATGGAGCGCTACTCATTATGATGACATGTATGTTGACGTTACAATGTTGAAGGCGTGTCTAGCAAATTTTTTGGAACGCGCCGCGCGCAGCACAGCATACTGCAGTTTGATTTTGGCAGGGACACGACTGATGAGAAGCGAAGAACACGTACCCTCGAGATGGGCGTGTGGCCCTAAAAGGTGTAAAAGCTATCCAGAATTGATAATTATCGCATCATTAGGGGGGGTCCATTTCTGCTGGCCACACCTACAGGCCTGACGGTCGTCGCCCCAAAGGGAATGAACGCGCTGATAGGTGCGGCTATCTGCACTGTATGAAGCGCGTCTCCGAAGTATTGCTTTTACGTGACGATTTTGGATAAGGTCGTTCGCACTAAACGGACGAGCGATGGCCATCATGTCGTGCACCTGTGGGAGCTGGGAGGCGAACACGGACGAGTTGCCTAAGAGTACTGCTGCAGCTGCGGCTATGGTGTACAATGCCCGTAAGCTTGAGCGCTGCTGAGAAGGTCCAGTCGTAACGACCCGTGTTGGTTGTCTAGGGTTGTCGCGGCGGGACCGGTGGCCCATAGCGAAATGGCCGTCGATGATTACCAGCGTTACGCTGGCGTATTAGCCAACAGTCGACATTCACAAAGCGTCAGCGGGGCTTCAAGCCTATTCACACCAGCAACGCCCCTCCACCTCCGTTACCCCTCCATTCCAGACCCTCGCCAATGGCCCTACACCAGCCGATCCTAAGCGCACACAGCCGTGTAGCCTTGTCTCAAGCGCCTCCTGCTACTGACGTCGCCAACGCCCGTGCAGCTATCGGGGCCCCCAGCCAGGCCTCCCGCGTCGCCGCCGCTGGGCCCAGCAGCTGCAGCATGGCCCCGATCGCCAGTGGCAGCGTCACCAGGCTGGCGGCGTACTGCCAGAACAACAGCGCCGCCACCTCATCCTCGGCGTTGCCGAAGATCGTCGCCATGCTGTGCACCAGTACGGCAGTCGGGGTGGCATGCATGACGAGCATGACGAGCATGGCCAGCGGGTCGGTCCCGGGGAGCATGCCTGGCGGGTGCGAGGAGGGCGGAGCGCGGGGCGGGGTGGCGAAAAGACCCGGTTACACGACATAGGAAACGGAGGACAGAAACCCCCGGGGGCAGGGGTGTCGCAAGAAGTAACAGCATGCTTCGCTTCTCTTCTAGAGCGACTAACGATTTGGGTCGGCATGCTTCACTTCTACAGCGAATAACGATTTGGGTCAGCATGCTTCGCTTCTACAGTGAATAACGTTTTGGGTCAGCATGCTTCGCTTCTGTGGCGAATAACGATTTGGGTCAGCATGCTTCGGGTCTTTACTAGAGCGAACACCCGAAATATCCCATGCCCTTCTGTTTTCTCCCGACTACGCGACGCAGCCCCCCGCCCCCGGGCACACCTGCGGACCAGGCGGCCACGAGGAGTGCCCCGCACACTGCCGGCAGCAGCAGCAGCCGGGTCGCCACCGCCGCCACCACGCAGGAGGCGGGCAGGCGGCCGGCCGCCACCCCCGGCCCGCGACTCAGGTTGGCGCCCAGCACCAGCAGGAGCGCGGGAATGCACACGGCGCCCAGCGCGTCGCTCACCTCGCCCAGCAGCCGCAAGCAGCCCGTGGGGCTGAACAGCGCATCCTGTCCGGGCGGATTGCGGTGATGGATTGCGATGGTGGTTGCGCTGGTGGTTGCAGTGGTGGTTGCGGAGGTGACGCAGGTCGGAGCAGCAGCGTGCATGAGAGGAAGGGCAGGGGATCTCAATGCCCCAACGCTGGATGGTGGTGGTGGCGGGTGAGGAATGATGGTGGTGCGGGAGACCGTGCGGAAAGGAGTGTGGCCGTACCTTGAGCCACCCCACGCTGGCCACTACCACCGCCAGCAGGCTAAACACCGTGGGGGGCGTGAACACGCCCGCCGCCAGGGACTGCCACCGCGACCCAGATGGAGGAAAGGATGCGGGTGAGGGTGCGGATTGGGACGAGGTGGAGGTGGAGGTGCGTGAGGGACCCGCCGTGTCGTCGAGCGCACTGCGTGCTGCTGGCGGTGGAGCTGGAGATAGCGCCGCAGATGATGACGAGCTACCATCCCCGCTGCTACTATCCCCGCTGCTGCTACCAGTACTGCTGTCGTCGACTGCCCCGTGTCCCGCACTGCAACTGACGCCGCCACTGGTGCTGCTCTCAATACTGCTGCTGCTGGTTATTTTTTCAAGCTGGGCCCCCGGGTCCTGCTGCCGCAGGGAGGGTGAGGGCGGCGATGGTGGGTTCGGGGGCGGCGGTGGGTTCGGAGGTGGCGGCTTCTGCATGAAGATGTAGGTGAGCGGGAACTGGATGAGCGCAGCGGTGAGGTTGCTCAGCGCCACGTACCTGCGGGGAGAGGAGAACGGTGCAGACGCTGTGCGGGCGCGGCGCTAAAGTATACGGCGGGAAGCAAAACGTGTGCGCCGCAGCCGCTGCAAGGCAGACCGGCCGTACCGGCCGTACAGGACCACACTGTGCAGGTGCCGTACCGTTACCTCATTGCCATGTCCGACGCCACCGCCGGCCCCAGCGCCGCTGCGAAGGGCAGCGCCGGGTCCACCGCCAAGCCCGCCAGCAGTACGAACGGCAGGTTGCCCACGTTCCCCACGCCGCACGACAGCACTAGCTGGTTCCGGAGCCGCTCCGGGACGCGGACCCAGCGCGCGGCCAGCAGCCCCAGCAGCAGCCCGACCACGTGGCTGGTCGTGCGTCGGTCAGAAAGGTTGAGAGGAAACCCAGGAGGGAAGGCGTGCTGTCAGGTATAGGGCCCGCAGGTTCGGACCCGGGGGGGGGGGGCACCGGGCCGGGGTACGGCAAGGGACCGCGGGAGGTTCCGGAGCCTCCGAGCTGCCAAACCCTCCTCACACCATTTCCCACAGTGCCCATACTTAGACGTTCTGCGCACGGCCCGTTACAGTGTGGTCCCTCGCAGGGGAAGATCGGTTCTATTTCAAGCGCCGCCACGCGCCCATGACATCGCAACGGCGTGGAAGCCACGCCACGCTCGTTGTAAGGCCCGCGGCGGCCCCATCTCCCCCCCCGTGCTGAGCCCTTCATCGGCCCCACCTCGCCACCATGTTGGCCGACACCACCCACAGGCGGGCCACCTCCCCCACGCCCACCCCGACTGCCAGCTTGCTAAACAGCAGGCAGGGGGTGAAGATGTAGAGCGTAAGGGAGCTGATGATGCGGCGGCCCTCAGGCGACAAGAGGCCCTGACCGGGCAGCGAGGGATGCAATAGCGGGAGGGGGCAGGACTAGGCGACGCAGGGCCGTGCTCCGTCATACGTATACAGCTTGCAAGGGTGGAGGCGGAACCCCAGCGCTCGCCTCAACCCTCGCCTACCACCCCGCCCCCACCGCTCCTCTCTATGTGCCAACCCACGTGTTGTATATTCCTCTCAATCCCCCCACCGCAATCAGTGTACCACGTACCTCCGATCATTCCGATTGCACCCTTTGCTACAGATCCGTGTTCCGAAGCACACTGCTGCCGCCCATACATGCGCACACGCGGGTCAACGCACCCGGCTGGACGCCCACGCTCCCACAGCGCAGTATAAGGCCACCTTGGCCACGGGCACGGCGGCGGCCGAGACGAGCTGCAGGGCTGAGGTGGATGCGGCCGCGGCCGGCAGGGCAAGGCACGGCATCGGGTCTGCGGCCGGCAATCGCCGCAAGCTGCTCCTCGACGACGGTGAGACCACGATTGGCGCCAAGATGGCACGACGGTCCACGAGCCATGATCCGCGTTCACAGCGAGCGGGGCGGCCGGCCGAGGTGTGGGCATGCGGAGGCCATCCGCAGCCCGAGCGACCGAGTTGTTGTGACAACGCTGCCGGGCTCGTCGTCATTTTGAAGCGAAACTGTAGCGACAACAATCCCAGAGAGTTGAAAAGCTTAATGGGTAAACTTTGGCCACGAAGAAGTTGTGAGCTTCCGAGTTCTGAGGTAGCTTTTTTTCCAAGCGCAACTTGTCAGTCATCTGTGGTTGCGATTTTATCACATCATCATACGCGATGCTGGATGCAAGGAAGGCGCGATACATACGTTTAGACCTTGCTCAGGATCCATCGCAGGATCCCGTTGAACTACCATGCGGTGGCGTACACAACTGCCGCGAAGGCTACGATACGCGTCTGTGTCCAGAAGTCTGGCCATAGCGTGACCACAAGCTGTAAGGAGGATACAGAGAGCCAAGGGGAGCGCGAGGCCCACGGTGAACTGCGCCAGCAGTGGGCCTCCACGTCGCAGGAACCCTCAGGAAGAGGGCTGGTGGTTCTAGCGCAGAAGGCCTGCCAGCGGTATTCCGGAGCGTGAACTGGATTTCTGGATCATGTAAGATGTAATGCCTCTTTGCCTATACCTGATGACGTTGGCGTTCTCGCGCTGGCTCCTTCTGGATCCAGTTTCCACACGACGCTGTGTAGCTCTATGGGTGCGAGGTAATAATGAAATAGTACGCGCTACAGCGACGCACAACGTCGACACACGAACGGGCCCTGACGATCCCGAACGCCTCGAGAATTGAGATACGCCATGCGATGCGCAACTTCGGTGGACGGTATGGTCTCGGGACAGATTGCGATGGTTGCAATGTTGCACAGGAATGCAATGGGGTGCACGCACACGCACGTTTTCTTTCCCAGGAGTATGGCTTTGCACGCAATCCGGGAGCGAGTACGTGTCCTTGCAGCATGCAACATGAGTCCACCTCCGAATACAAAGGAAAAGAACAACGAAAGTCGTTCTGAGGTTGTCAAAACTGAAGCTGGCTGCGAACCGATGCGAATCAGAAGCCTTAATTTAGCAATATAATATTTTCAGCGCCGGCCTCATGATGGCGGGATAGCAGCTCGCTGACCCCACGACAACGTGGCACGACCATGACCCAAATCACCGCACTGGAAGAACCACCTCGCACAGATTGCATCGCGCTGCAGACGCCTGGGGCGCTGGGGGCAAATCGCAGTTTCAAAATAATCCAACAATAAGTCATTCGTTGCGACGCTGGGCTCCACTAAAGACAGAGTCATGAAGCTGCATATATTGCAACTACCATGCAGAGTAGTTGAATATTATTTTTGCACCAAGATGGAGAGATCAGAGATGAAGCTGCCGAGTCGAGTCGAGCGGTCGACCACGACTTGCACAACGTCATTGACTAACTGCAAGCAACGCGCACATTACGCCATCAGGAAATTGCCAACGTTATGCAGGTGCCGTACGAGCGTAATGAGGTTGCCCTGCGTCGTACGTCGTAAGAAGGCGCGAGAACGAGTGGCCGAGGCTCATCCTGTCCCATGACCCCACTCGTGCTTATCATTTCCAACACAGTATTCAGTTGATTCGTGCCACGAATTGTAGCGGCTTGTGATTGTACTTAGCTGGACAACACGACAGCTTGCATAAGCTTGTAGCCTATTGTCCAACGGTTTTTGCAAAGCACGAAAACGCACAGCGATTTGCACGCACTGCTGCGCTACAAAGATATAGTTAGCCCCCTCGCAGCTTAGGCTTGCTCGGGCCAGCCGACCGTGCGTTACCATGGTCGCGGTCCATGCGGCCGGCGTTGAGGCTGCGGCCTTGCCGACCAAGCCGGCCGCCGTTGCAGCAGAACTCGAAAAGAAAGCTGCAGCCTGGCGATATCCTTCCAAGCAACACTGGCTGCCTCGCATCCTTTTCTTTGATGTTGATGGACTCGTCCACTTGGGGTATCGCACACGACTCGAGCCGGAGCACATGTTCCCCGAGCCGGCAGTCGGCACAAAATTACTTGTAGACCAGCTGGAACCTGCCTGGCAGGAGCAATTGAAACTGCCGAAACCTGACCTCAAGCGGGCGCTGCTACGTGGCAACATGGGGTACCTCCTCTTCACCGGTCTCTTGTACGGCGTCAGTCAGGCTTGCTCCCTAGCAGGGCCGCTGCTGCTACGCAGCATCGTTAAGGGCCTGCAATGCCAGTCAGCGCAGCGGAACACGCCTGTTGACATCGGCTGCGAGCCTCAGAGCAAGCTCTACTAGTGCGTCCTGGGGTGGTTGTGCGTTCAGCAAACGGGAGCGACTGACGTGTATTTTGGACCGTTGCGCACGTTTGAATTACGCTATAGCTTGTTTGCCGCCCTTGCTCATCATATTGCTTGCAGACCTGCACCTCGAACCCGCCCTCGAACTGCCCGAACCACCCTGACCCAGATCCCCTCCTCGCCTGTCCTTCCATCCTTTCACTTCTGCAGCTACATTATCGGTCTGTTCTTGGCGCCTGCGATTCAGTCTTTGTGCGAGAACCAACAGATGTTCCTGCTGTACCTGACGGGAACCCGAATGCGCAACTCGTTGATGGCAGCGATCTACCGGAAGTGCCTGCGCCTCAGTAACGCCGCTCTGCAGGCGCGTGGGGAGTTAAAGGAGAGACAGGGGGAATGGGCATACGGTTAACTTGCAGCGGATTGAGATGATCCCCCGGAGTGGGGATAAAATTGCGTTCCTCTGTCGTTCCCCTTGTGTGGCGTTACGCTTTGCGGGATTTTCGTTAAATTAGGTAACGCGTGCATGAAACCCTAAACCCAGATGCCGAACGTTACCACGGAACATAAAGGAAAGGGATGGGCACGATGGCTGCTCCAGTACGGCATAGATGTCAATAACACAATGCTCACTGGTTTCCTCTCGCATCTTGCGGACTCTGGTAGCTGATGGGTTGCATGCAGGGAATGGAAGGGGGGTCAAGAGTCGGAGCCCGTGGTCCGACAAGAAAGGCAACCAGCTAGCCGGATCGGGGGCCGGATCTCCCAAGCTCGCGCCCGTCTTTACGTAGTCCTGAAGGCCAGAGGCTCGCAATGGGGTGGTGAATGGGGCCAGGCGCAACTCCTCGTGGGGTGCAGCTGTTTGTGTTGTGGAGGCAATCGGTATCATCGGGAATTGCGACTAGCGCAGCCGGGGGAAGGAGGCGGGTAGTCAGGTTGTGTGTTTCACACAAGCCTGTGTGGGCTAGGCGGTGCTGTTGCCGCTGCGTGCATTCCCTCTGCAGCGGCACCACACCACACCAGCGGTACCCACACGACACCAGCGGCACCCACGTCACATACCACACCACCAATCCTGCCGCGCGGCGTTCGGTTCTGGGGTCTCAGTCCGGCCCGGATGGGAGCAGGCGTAGACCCAGATCGCAAGCAAACCAGACCCCTGCTGTTCAAGTCAGCGAATTCCTCTTGGCTTCCCCGTGCAAATTTTCGCGGCGTTTGGACTCCAATCCCTGGCGCGCCTCTCCCTCTCCTCTAGCCTTATGCCTTATAAACGTCGCCTCCCCTCGCTCCCTGCCCTCCTCTGTCTAGGCGGAGAGCACCGGGAAGGTGGTGACGCTGATGAGTAATGACGCCCAAAAGCTGCAGGTGGGGTGTTCACTGGTCGGGGTGTCGACTAGCAGCAGTATGTGCCGGGTGATAATTTACCGCTAAGCCGTGTGTGTCGGTGTCTGTGTCTGTGGGGTTCTTGTGGTTTTTGGTTCCTCAAGGTTGTCGGCTCCGCGCACGGCGCCAAGCACCACAAACCCAACAATACACGAACCCGTCCCGCCCCACCCGGGGCCCCCCTTCAGGATGCCATGTTCGCCATCCACGCCATGTGGGGCAGCCCCCTCTACATCATCGCCGTGCTGGTGCTGCTGTGGTTCGAGGTCGGGTGGGCCACCTTCGTGGGTCTGGGCGTCATGCTTATCATGGTACCCATGACAGGTGAGGCGGACGGGGAGCAAAGCGTGGTCGGGAGGGAAGGGAAAGGCGGAGCGGAGCGCTCACGTTCTTGTGCCCCGTCTGCTGTCGGTCTTGTGCTGTCGGGCTTGCAAGCCCCGTCTCTTGTTCTTGCCCTGCCTGCGGGCTGAGTTCCCCTGCCGTCTCCTCTCACCACCACCACCACCCGCATTAACCCGTTCTTCTCTGCCATCCCCCTGCTCCTCTGCCATCCTCCCTGCTCCTCTGCCATCCCCCTGCTCCTCTGCCATCCTCCCTGCTCCTCTGCCATCCTCCCTGCTCGAAGGCATCCTCGCCGCCAAGCTGGGCATGCTGCGTCGGGAGATCATGGGTTGGACGGACAAGCGGGTGGGCCGCATGAACGAGCTCATCAGCGGCATCCAGGTGGGGGCGGGCGGTGTGCTCGGGAGGGGAGGGGGGGTGAAGTGAGGCGCTGGTGAGGCCCGGCTACCTGCCCACCTGCCCATCTGACTGATTGACGCGTACGGCTTCCAGCCGGGCACACTCGGCCGCAACAGCTAACAGCCAACTGCCTGCCAAACACGGCTACTTTGCCTGCTGCCCGCTCACCCTGCCGCGCTGGCCCCACCTGCCGCCGTCTTACCGCCCCAGATGATCAAGTTTTACGCGTGGGAGGAGAGCTTCCGCGCCGCGGTGGAGGACTGCCGCGGACAGGAGGCTCGCATCCTGCGCCGCATGGCCATGTGGCAGGTGGGTGGGAGGAGGAGCATCAGGGGGCGGATCGGGGGGGGGGCGGGGTGCTGGAAGGGCGGGTCCAGGGGGACAGGTGCTCGAAGGGCGGATCGGGGGGGCGGGGTGCTGAAAGGGCGCCTGCGGGGAGCTGCGCACACCCCCACACAGCATGCCCCCACACCGCACACCGACAGCCCTGCCCGCCCACCGCTCCCCCCCCCCGCCTCCTCCCCTCCGCAGGGCATCTTCGGCCTGCTGCTATTCTACGGCCCGGTGGCGGTGGCGCTCTTCACCTTCGGCTCGTACGCAGTGGCCGGCCAGACTCTGAGCCCCGCCAGCGCCTACACGGCCCTGGCCCTCTTCTCGCTGCTGCGCTTCCCCATGTCCTTCCTGCCCATGGTAGGCTGCTCGCGGGGGAGCATGCGGGGTTGCATAAAGGAACCGCTAACGTGAATGTAGCGTGTGGGAGCGGGGGAGGGTTTTGCTGCGCCGCCCAATACAGTTCGGCAGATCCATCGGTTTCGGGAATTCCAAGGGTATTCAGTACGGCACGCAGATGCCTCATTTTCGGGAATTCCAAGGGTATTCAGTACGGCACGCAGATGCATCGTTTTCGGGACTGCTGAGATTGGATGGCTTTCCGGGCGGCAACCGAGCTCCTGATGTTACTGCTACGTGCGGCCCTGTGCCCCCCCCCCTGGAGCCTGCCCTGCCCGTCCGCTGCGCTCCAGCTCACCCCCGGCCCCGACCTTCCCTCCTTGTTCCCTGCCGTACAGCTCGTCACGATGATCATCAACGCTCTGGTGGCCATCAAGCGTATCGGGGAGTTCCTCAAGCGGGAGGAGGCCACACTGCAGGCGGTACGTGTGTGTATGTTTTTTGGGGGGGGGGGAGGGGGATCAGAAGATGTTGGCAGCTGGTTTATCGGGGGATGGGGTCGGGTGGGACGGTCGCTTGCGTTGCTCTGCTTTTAAGTGCCATCTGGGTCTTGGACCCCACTCCACGTTTTAGTCCAAACCTGCATACTGTAACCGAGTTCTCCAGCGTGCATCTCCAAACGTGTGTACTAAACGGTTTCCTAATCGTCTCTTCCTAGTCCACGGGCTGTCCTCACAAACCCTAAAACCCTCCCTTCCCTCGTCCCGCGCAGTGGGACCCGACGAAGACCCCCGCCGGTCACATCTCCATCAGCGACGCGTCCTTCTCCTGGGACGTCAAGGCGGAGACCCCCACCCTGGCCGGCATCAACATGACCGCCAACCCCGGCACCCTCACCATGGTGGTGGGAGGTGTTGGCAGCGGCAAGAGCTCGCTGCTGACGGCGCTCATCGGGCATATCACCCGGTTGGACGGCAAGGTGGAGGTGGGGGGGAGCATCGCCTACGTGGCACAGACGGCCTGGATCATGAACGACACGGTGCAGGTGCGTGCTGGAGGGGTCCAGGGAGGGGGCCCAGGAAGGGGGTCCAGGGAGGGGGCAGAAAGGCGGGAGGGGAGGGGCAGGGAAGGCCTTGTTGCTCTGCGTTGAGTCATGTGAAGTGGGTCTCTCGGCTTTAGAGGGTACCCGAGGTGCAGAACCCAACTCATGTTTCCTCCCCCCTCCGTTCCCCCCGCTGCCCGCCTCCCTCCGTCCCCACCGCACAGGAGAACGTGCTGATGGGTATGCCCATGGACTCGGACCGCTACCGCGCCGCTCTGGAGGTGGCCCAGCTGGAGCCGGATCTGGAGATCCTGCCCAACGGAGATCTGACGGAGATCGGAGATCGCGGCGTCACGCTGTCGGGCGGGCAGAAGCAGCGCGTGTCCATAGCGCGGGCTGTGTGAGTGCAAGGGGAGGAGACGGGGGGACGGGTGTTCGGCCCTTGGGGGGGACCACACGTGGGGAGCATTGATTCGGCCAGGGGCGCATGCCGCCGCTCCCGAGGCCGCACACGGTCTGCTGCTGCAGCACCTCTTTTTGGTACTTGCTATTAATGCAACTACTTTGTTTTGCCCTGGGGTTACGTTCGAGCCTCCTTACCCGCAGCCCCCTTACCCGCCCTCCCGCTCCGCCCGCAGGTACGCCAATGCTGACGTGTACCTGCTGGACGACCCGCTCTCAGCGGTTGACAGCCACGTGGGCAGGGCGCTGTTCGAGAAGGTGCGCAGCGGCGGCGGGCCGGGAGGGTGCCGGAGGGTGCTGGAGAGGGAGCGGGGGAAGAAGGGAGGCGGAGGCTGGGCCGTGTGGATATTGTCAGCACGGGGGTTCACCCTGGCCGCCTCTGCACCCACCACCCGTCCTCCGCGCTTATGCCCTTCCCCTCCCTCCCTTCCCCTTCCTTCCCTCCCTTCCCCTCCCCGCCTTCCCCTTCCTTCCCTTCCGTTCCCCTCCCCCCCCCCCTCCCTCTACCTCCTGTCAGGTCATCCGCGGCGTGCTGCGCTCCAAGACCGTCGTCCTGGTGACTAATGCGCTGCAGTACCTGCCGCATGCGGACAACATCATCTGGATGGAGGAGGGCCGCGAGCGGGCGCAGGGCACCTTCGGGCACCTGCAGGAGGCGGGTGGGTGCAAGGCGAGGGAGGGAGAGGAGGGAGGAGGGAATCACGGAGGGGGAGGCCACAAGCAAGGGAGCCAGCGCCCTTCACGGGGGACGGAAGCCTGTCTGGGTGAACCCGGACAGCCTTCCTGTCAACAACTGCGCACACGCAGTCGATTGATCGACGATAGTACGCGAGCACAACTAAACCACATCCCTCATCGCTCCACGCTTGCCACCCTGCCCTGCCGGTCACACCCCTCAGGCCTCAATATCGCCCAGCTGTGCCACGACGACGAGACCGACGCGGTGGACGCGAAGGACCAGTCCACGGACGCCTCCAAGGTGCCCGCCAGCCCCCCCGCGGCGGCCGACGCAGCCGTCAAGATCGCCACCAGCAGCCCACCCCCCGCGGCCGGCACCCCGGCCACCAAGGCGGCTCCTGGCGCGGCGGGCGAAGGCAAGATCACGCTGACCCGCCAGGCCACGGACGCGAACCGCAACCTGACGGGTATCGAGGTCCGCGAGTCGGGAGCGATCAGCGGCGACGTCATCAGCCTGTACTTCAAGGTGGGCTGCAGGCACCGAGATGCTCCCAGGGGGGGGTGCTGAAGGATGGGGCGGCGTGGGGGCGGGGCCCTAGGGAGGGAGGGAGGCAGATAAGGTCCCCCCGACTCTCCTGCCTTCCCCGTTTCTTCCTCTTGACCGCATCCCCCCGACACTGCTGTTCTCCCCGTTTCCTGTTGCTGCTGCCCTCCTGCTGCTCCTCCCACTCAGGCCGGCGGCGGCTGGATCTACTTCGGGCCGCTGCTGGTGCTGTTCGGCCTGGAGCAGGGCGCCCGCGTGTACACCGACACCTGGGTTGGCAACTGGTTCGGCGACCGCTACAACCAGGGCGTCTGGTGGTACCTGGGCATCTACTTCATGCTGGGAGCCGTGTACGGCATCTTCACCTTCATCCGCTCCACCATGTTCCTGTTCTTCTGCGTGCGCTCCGCCGTGTCGATCCACAACCAGCTGCTGGACCACATCCTGGCGCTGCCCAAGTCGTTCTTCGACACCAACCCATCAGGTGCGACGGCGTGCCGGTGCGGGGAGGGCTGCCGCGGCTGCAGCACCTGGCTCGCGCCTGGTGAATGAATGGACGGGTGGATGGGTAGATGGTTGCTCCCGGGATGGTGATAAAGGCTCCGACACGGCGCAGTCGCGCGCTCCCTCAGCGCGCTAATGGCTTTTGGCCTACACTCCGCCTCTGCGCCCGCGCCCGTGCCAAATCCCACGGGGCCCCGGTCCTTTCGCCGCCCAACCCCCTCCGAAACCATCCTCCGAAACCCTCCTCCCCTTCCGTGCCCTGCAGGCCGCATCCTGAACCGCTTCTCCCGCGACACCGACATCATGGACTCCACCCTGGCCGCCTCGCTCATCCAGTTCGCCGGCTCCGTCGCCACCTACGTCGCCATCCTCATCGTCATCACCATCGCCACGAAGTGGTTTGGGATCGCGCTGGTGCCGCTCACCGTCATCTACTTCACCATCCAGAGGTGAGGGAGAGGCACAGCCACCCATTCAGCCCCCCCGCGCACCCACTTTTAAGAGTATACTAAAGGTACCCAGGATGCTAAAAGAGGCACTACAGCGCACCCACCGTATCGCCGCGCAACACACGTGCTAGGGAACTCTGCCCTCTCGCGACCACGTCCGAGCCAATCGCCAGGCCTGGAACCCGCCGCCCTCATCGCTACCATTCCCACGATCCCAAACGTGTGTATCAAACGTTTTCTATTCGGTTAGTTATTTTTCAGTGCCGACACAAGGGTCCCTTCCCCCTCCCACAAAGGTCCCTTCCCCCTCTCACAAAGGTCGCCTCCTCTCATACCCTTCCCCCCTTTCCTTTGGGTTTCCTCTCACCCCCCCCCCCAGGTACTACATTCCCGCAGCCCGCGAGCTGCAGCGCATCGAGTCCATCTCCCGCTCCCCCATCTACTCCCGCTTCGCCGAGGCGCTGCTGGGCGTGCCCACCATCCGCGCCTACCGCCTGGAGGCGCTCTTCACCGCGCAGTCCGACGGCCTCATGGAGCGTAACGCACACGCCTTCGTGACGCAGAAGCTGGCGGCCGGGTGGCTGGCGTGCCGCCTGGACATGCTGGGACTGGTGGTGCTGACGCTAGCGGGTGAGGAGGGCCAGGGGGACTGGGGGTGCTGCCACTACACGCTAGCCACTACAACTCAATACTGCTAATTTGTATTTACATTTCAGACTATTGCGGGTGAGGAAGGCCAGGGGGCCGCCACTGTGTGATGGTGTTCGGTGCCGGTGGGTGGGTTAATAGGTTGGAAGGGGACGCTGCGCTCTGTTGAGGGTAGCTCGGTGGGGGCATCTGGACCCCGCAGGACGCGCGCCCCTGGAACCCGTAACCCCTCCTCCGCCCGACCGACCCAGGTGCGCTGTGCATCCAAGGCGGCATCGACCCCGGCATGGCTGGCCTGGCGCTGGTGTACGCGCTGGACCTGACCCGCTTCCTCAAGCACGGAACCAATATGGCCTCGAAGAGCGAGGCGGACTTCAACTCCGTGGAGCGCATTGCGCAGGTGGGCATCAGGGGGGCTGGGGGCCAGCAGGGGGACTAGGGGCCAGCAGGGGGACCAGGGGCCGAGACACGAGATACTGCGGTGTGGGTAGCGGTGTGGGTTGTACGCCTGCTGGTGGGTTGGTTGCTCGTGTAAGGGATTGGCGTGTAAACAGGATAGGGGGGCCGTACTGGCTGTTTCGACTCACTCCCAACTCACTGGGGCTCGCCCGCCTGCCCTCCTCCCGCAGTACCTCACTCCCGAGTGCGAGGCCCGCCCCGACACCCCGCCCGATGTGGTGGCCACGCTGCCCTCCGACTGGCCCTCCGCTGGCGCCATCGCGGTTGACAACCTGTACATGCGCTACCGGCCCAGCATGCCGCTGGTGCTCAAGGGCGTCTCCTTCAAAGTGGCGGCGGGGGAGAAGGTGCGCGCGCGGCCAGAAGCAGTAACAGCACGAAGTGCGGCAGGACCGGAGGGGATGTTTATACATACCTTACACCTCCCCTCCGGCCCTGCCGCTAGGGCCGGAGGGGATGTAGGTTGTTGTGGCCTTCGTATGACAGCAGGCGCGCGCCCCCTGATCCTGGTTGCTACGTGACAGCCTGCAGCGTAACCAACCACTTCCTGATGGCCCCGATCTTCTCTCGCGTGCTTTCTCCCCGCTCAGGTGGGCCTTGTGGGCCGCACCGGCAGCGGCAAGAGCTCCCTCCTGCTGGCGCTGTTCCGAATGGTTGAGGCCGAGTCGGGCACCATCTGCATCGACGGCGTCAACATCGCCACCCTCGGCCTGAGGCACCTGCGTTCCAAGATGAGCATCATTCCGCAGGACCCCTTCATGTTCAGCGGCACCGTTCGACACAACCTGGACCCCTTTGACAAGTCCACGGATGAGGACCTGTGGAAGGTGGGCGCCGGCGTTAGAAACGCAGTCCAGTGTTGCTGCCTGCCAACTCCTCAAAGCAGTGCCTCTTTACTCCAAGTTGTCATCCTCTAGGGCAACATCAAAGCCTTTGGTTCGGGTTCGCGCGATCGGAAATCCGACTCGACCTCACTCGCACCCCCTCCGGGCCCTCCCTCAGGCTGTTGAGTCGGTGGGCCTCAAGGCCGCCATCTCGGCGCTCGATGAGAAGCTGGGAGCCAAGGTGGTAGACGGAGGGGCCAACTTCTCTCTGGGGCAGCGGCAGCTGTTCTGCCTGGCGCGAGCCATGCTGCGCAAGTAAGCACCTCAGCGGGGGGCGACTGGGCAGGGGCTGGCTGCAGGTACCGGTAGTGGGTGTTACCGGGGCAGGGGGGCCAGCGGGGCGGAAGAGGAACGGCCACACATGTTCTTATGCCGTACAACGAGACACGATAATTCCGACGGCCCACGAAGCGCGCATCATTCCATTCCTTCCCACGCCATCCGGCTCCACTACCGGTACCCTGGCTGCGAATTGAGCCAGCGCTCCTGCTCTCACCTCCTCCCCTAAAATTTTTCGCCCGCCACCACCGCCTCCGCCTCACCTCCCTCCCGCCTCCGCCTCACCTCCTTCACGCAGCTCGAAGGTGCTCATGCTGGACGAGGCCACCGCCTCTGTGGACGTGGACACGGATGCGCAGATCCAGGACGCGCTGCGGCTCACGTTCGACGACTGCACCTGCCTCACCATTGCGCACCGCCTCAACACCATCATGGACGCGGACCGCGTGGTGGTGCTGGACGGCGGGCACGTCATCGAGGACGCCGAGCCGGCGGCGCTGCTGGAGAAACAAGAGGTGCGGCTCGGGGCTACAGGGCAGGGCGCGCGGTTCCTGTTCCTCGGTGGCCTACGGCTTGTTACGTCTCTGTGCTCGTCGTCCGTAGCTTCTGTGCCCACCACAGCCGCCGAGGAATCCCCTAGTGGATCCACTTGGTAACACAGCGGCGGGCATCCGTAGTCCGTAACAACTACCGTGGTACCCCTTCTACCGGTAATATTAATCTCTGTCCTGTCCCGCGCACGATTGTCCCCTGGCAATCTACTAAATAATTGTGTGGTGGTCGTGGTGGTGGTGCTGCTGCAGAGCGTCTTCTCCAGCATGGTGGACCAGACCGGCAGGAAGTCCTCCCTCTACCTCAAGTCACTGGCCCGCAGTGCCGCCAGCCTGCGCGCGGAGAGCTTCGCTGCAGGCACCCCCCGCGCCCTCATGGTGGAGCGCATCCGGTCGCTCTTCAACACCCACGCGTCCTTCACGGCACGACTGCCCAGCTCCTCGAGCAAGGTGAGCTGCACGCGGGGCCGGGGCCTAGGGCTGAGGTTGGGTCCTGTTGGAGCCACGTGGAGGCGACAGCGGAGTGGGTCGAGGCGCATGCCTGGGAGCCGCCCTCGCTGTCCCCGTTGCCGTGGTTCAGTGGCTGGTACCTCTGTCCTGTCGGTGTCCCCTGTCCCTTTGGCCAGTTGGTTCACGGAACCGCTTCCCACTCCTTTTCTTTATCTCCCCCAGGAGAACCTCGCGATTATGGACGACGAGGCCAGTGCACCGGGAATTTCAGAGTTGGAGGTAAGACAGCAGTGGCGGTTACGGGCGGGCGCGGGTATTCGTTGCGGGCGGGTCGGTTGCAGCTATCGCGACTATTCTTCCAATACGCTTCTTTCAACAACTCTCGTTCATTTGAGCAGAAGGTTCAGTTTGTGGACACGTGGGTGGAGGACGGCGAAACCGGCAATGCGAGCGTGACCAAGCGGCTGGGGCACGGTATTATTATCCGTGTCGGCACAACGAACGCTCATACTTCCCTCGTCCTCTGGGCGGCTATGCCGTAGTCGACGCTAGCCCGCTTGCTGGGTTGGCCTCTTGCATGCGGCTTGCATCAAATAAAAGGAGATGGTCCGCCGGCACAGCAGTAGCCCAGATCGGGGCCGCCAGCTCACAACTCGAGTGCTTCCCTTCTCCCCTCCTTGCAGGTCGTTACCGAGATGCCCGACGAGGGCTTGCTTCGCACCCGGGTGTCTGAGGACAGGAGGTAATCCAACGGTATGGGAAGTCCCGCCTCGGCCCGCATCGTGGCGTGGTCAGCAGAACCGGGAGCAACCGTGTGATCGGAGGCCGATGCGCTTCCTCTCCACCGTGCTTGGCGCCCTTCAAAGGCGGGAGTCGAAAGAATGGGAGAGGCGCCGCATTGCGGTGTGCGATTCATGCAATGTGTCAAGGGTACGGGTCG
This sequence comes from Yamagishiella unicocca, assembly GCA_003116995.1. Lineage (NCBI taxonomy): Eukaryota > Viridiplantae > Chlorophyta > Chlorophyceae > Chlamydomonadales > Volvocaceae > Yamagishiella > Yamagishiella unicocca. Next base: position 51,082 of record BDSL01000078.1, read on the forward strand.
CGCGGAGATGTGCCGGTGAGAGAGTGTGATGGGCTCTTGCAAATTTATATTTTTGGGGCGCCCGGGGCGCTCCCGGTTTCATGCACTTGATGCTGACAGATTGTTTGGTTGTGCTTTGAACCCGTCGTGTCTGGTGCTTTAGTAGGCTCGAGTGCAGTTTGGTGATCTGGAGGTTACTTCCAGGGCGCCCGTGCGTCAGGTGTCCGGGCACCCCTTGGAAGCGGGTGCGCAGATTCCGCAGGTTGCGAGCGATCGCGGCCTTGGTGACGGCGTTGCTGGACAAATCGCGTTTGGTGTGTTGGCAGAAAACGCAGTGACGCAGAAGGTGCCAGGCGGAGTGATCTCAACCGAGAATCCCCGTGGATGAGAAGCCCAAGTGGGACGTCGTTTTTGTCGAGCGGAGAGTGCTTCATGTCTTGTTTTGACGTCATCTATTTGTTGGTGTGGCAGTTGTGATGCATGCGAGTGAACAGGTCATGTTCGGTACCGTTGACCCGCGTCGACGCTTTAGTTGGCAGTTTTTGCCATCGGACGCCCCTGTCTGCGAGTTGTGTTGAGCCTCGGTGTGCGTGAGAGAGAGGGAGATAATGGGCTGAGAGTCCGCCCGTGTTCGGTATTAGACCCCAGGGACTTTGTGTCAGTACCCTTTGAAGGGACAGGAGAAGGGACAGTTTTCTTACACATGGTGGGCTAGACTTTCAGGGAGAACTGGGACGTGAGTAAGGCAGTGAGTCGAGTGGTGTTTTGTTGATAGGGGATGGCGACAGTGGCTACAGGAACTCGTAATGGAACACCTAGTAGTAATTAACGCAGATGCAGCGGCGTGTCGACGAGGGATGTGTATTGCTCGGGGTTTTTGAGCGGTGCCGAAAGGGCTCCGACGCTCGATGACGTCGGTTGTAACACACCATCTCCTTGGCCGGTGCGAGTTGACACGATTTCGGTGCAGTGAACATAGGTCCGCAGTGCAGTGAACATAGGCACGCAACATGCACACGGCATTGCCAGCACGCAAATCCGGATCCTTACATCGAGAGGGCAGCATTCATACTCGGTCGGAACGTATGCTGCTGCAGTGCTAGCTGTGCGTATCGCATCCAGTAACCTGCTTCTAGGCGGTAACAAGTGTCAGGTGTGTCCGTGCCGATTCGTCAGGAACCATCCGTCGACCTACCTACCCTACCCATCTAACAACCCCGGCTCTCGCGGTGCCTCATCGTCGCAGCCGCTGCCCGGCCTCCGTCCATGGGACAGAAGCCATTCGATGACATCGCCACCACGCCTACCCTCTACCCCCTCATTGCTGCTGTTCTACCTGGAGCGACGCCGCTATTGCAGCCGCTGCTTCCTGCCCCGCGCATTCACGGTCTTTCCTCTCCGCTCGCTGCTCGCAACACTGCTACAGCAGGAAGGAAGCAACACAGCCAAGCATATACCACCCGTCACGGCCTCTTGAGGCCCATCGACGCCAACCCGGTATGTACCTCCGTCTGCTGCTCGACAGAAGATGAGGCCGCCCCAATGCCACCCAAGTAATTAATCGCGGCGTGTGCTTCCTTGACAGCCAGCTCGCGCCGGTGACTTTCCGCCGGCTTGTTCCGATTCACGGCATCTGGGAGAGGTCTCTCTCGCCTGCCGGGCAGGCTCCCGGCCCTCTTACCGCGTCTGCTGCGACGACGAAATGTGGAGGCCTGACGCATCGGCGCCGATGCGGACGAAATCGCCCAGGGGCGAGATCGAGCCCTTGCACTCCGGCATGAAACGAGCCCCTGTGTAGGGATCCTCCACGTACTTGGAGCCCTTGTAGATGGGCGCGAAGGTGAGCGCACACAGGTCGAAGGGGTTCCGCGGGTCGTAGTTGACCTTGACTGCGTCCGTGGGGTTCTTCTCACATGCCGCCAGCACGGTGCGGGCCTGCTCGGCAATCTTGGCGCCCGCGTTGAGCTCCAGCAGCCTGTGTGCCCGCCAGCAACAGCGACAGCAACAGCGACAGAGGGACACGGGTGGCGTCAGCGAGGACAGCGTGGACAGCGGACAAGGACTCAGTACGTGACACGATTATCGTGGTACCGTGCAGCCCGGCCGCTGCCAGGTGATGTGGCATGGACGCAAACCCACAGCCCACATCCCCAAACCCAGGTCGCCGCACCTGCGGCAGAACGTGGCGCAGGTGGAGAAGTTCTTGAGCTTGAAGAAGATGGTCATGGCCGAGCGCAGCGACAGCGCCAAGTGCACCGGCTGCAGGCGGCAGTGGGTGAAGTAGGCGGCCAGCTCGGCGTTCCGCGACATGTCGTCGTCGCGCAGCTCCTTGCGCTTGAGCTCGCAACTGGGCGTCGAGGGAAGGTCCGCAAGAGGGTTCCGGCAAGGGGGGTTAGGCGATGGTCAGTGTCTGGAAGGTGGTTCCGGCAGGGGGGGTCAGGCGATGGTCGGTGTCCAAGGAGGGTTCCAGGCATGCGCGCTGAACGTACATCGCGAGTCCGCAACAACAACAATCACGACAGCAACCGGGGCCGATCGCGCACGGCGTGTCCGTGTCCGGCTCGACACCCTCACCGCAATGCCGTGTGGTACTCCCGGCAGATGGTCAGCAGCTCCTTCACGTCGTCCACCTCCTTGCGGTTCTCCACCGTGGTCAGCGGGATCACGTGCAGCATGCGAGTGAAGGCGCGCAGCGCGTCGCTGAACTTGCCCTCCGTCACCAGCTTGTACGCCGCCTTGAGCGCGTCCTCCAGGCTGGACAGGCTGTACAGCAGCGTCGGCGAGGACGGCGGCTGCGTGGAGGTCTCGCTGGACCAGGTCCTGCGGGAGCGAGTGAGTGGGCGAGGAATCACGGATGAGAACACGGCATCGTCAGGAGAAGGAGAGGAGCAAGCTGGTTCCCCTCACGAGCGCGCACCCGCGGCTTGGATTCAGGCCCTGGCCGCTACCCACCTGTCGATGTGCGCCATCATGGAAGGCACGCCGTGCAGGCCCGGCAGCGAGCCGAAGGCCGCCGTGTAGAGGTCCATGAAGTAGGGCTTGAGCGGCTCGAAGTCTGAGGCGCCCAGCTGGCGGTGCAGCAGCGACATGGCGGTGGACCAGCTGCCGGCGGCGGCGTGCTCCGCGGCCAGCTGCGTGCGGCGGTCCAGCCAGCGCTGACTGGCTGGCACACCCGGCGCGGGTGCGGAGAAGGGCGCCGCTGCGCCGCCCGCAGCTGCCGCCGCCGCCTCCGCGACCACGTCCGCCGGCAGGTCCAGGTCCTCCATCTCCCAGCCCTCCGAGCCACCCTCGCCGCCGAGGCCCTCCAGGGCATCCTCGGCATCGCCGTTCTCGCCTGGTGCGGCGTGAGGCGAGGAGAGGCGGACAACAGTCAGGCAAGCAGTCAGGCAAGCAGGTCGGTAGGCCTCCTCGCCACATAAAATATGACGGCTGTGGTGAGCGTAGCAATCGACACGAAGCGCATGAGGCGCAAATGCCTAAATCCGGAAGGCAGTCCTGGGTACGCTAGATGCTATCGGAGCGACGGTGGGGAGATAACAAGGCGGTGCAGGCCTCAAGGCTGGCTGCGGTGCATCAACAGTCCTCGCATCTCAAACGCACCTCCGCCCAAGTCGAGGTCATCCGCCCCCCAGCCAGCGCCCTCCAGAGCGCTCTCATCCAGCTCCATGGCTGCAGCCGCGGCGCCGCGGCCCTTCGCCCCTGCCGTCGCTGCGGTAGCTCCGGCGGCGGTCGCCGCGGTGCCCTTAGCCGCGAGCGTCTCAAAGAAGCCCTTGGACACGGTCAGCAGCGGCCAGTTGTCCTCGCGCAGGATGGGCAGCGGCGGCTGCATCAGGCTGGCGTCAGAGGCGTCCGGCAGGTCCGGCAGGTCGCCGCCCAGCTTGCCGCCGATGCGCTCGGCGTCCTCCACCATACCGTGTGTGGCGGCAGCGACGTAAGCCAGCGGGAGCTGTCCGGTCTCCTCCAGGATGCGGACCTGCGAGGGGGGGGGGTTGCATAGGCGTAAGCGGGGGGGGGGGGGTGGACTTTGGCAGGAGAGTTGCCAGTGAGAGAGGGCAGGATTTGCACATGTGACTATGCTGTAGGATTCATGCATCAACACGGCCGATGTAGGTTCCTTGGTGCAGTGGCAAGGGAAGGTTACAACCGCCCTGCCCCGCACGTCGTCCCATCCTCTTCTGCCGCGCCCACCTGCTCCTTGACGTCGCCCAGGTAGAGCGCGTTGTGGAAGCGGCTCATCACGTCGGACCGCATCTCCGCGATCTTCAGCATCTTGCGCAGCTTGTCGGTGTGGCCGGCGATGAGGTACAAGAACGACAGCCGCTCGTAGCTCTTGGTCTTCTGGTAGGAGAACTCCACGATGTTGTAGTTGCCCTGGCGCAGAGCCTCCAGGCCTGAGGGGGGAGGCGTAGGGCGGGTACGACGTGAAGAACGGCACGGCAGCAGAGAGCGTACGGTAAGAGTCACAGCCGATCGAGCAACGCACGGCGCTGGTCAGGTTTCCTGCGTTTCATGTACAAGACAGGCGTGTTGCCACCACTGCGGTGTGGGAGCTGCTCACCCAGCCGGTACCACGTGTCCTTGTCGTCCAGCGCCTGCGCCGCCTGCAGCGCCACCTCGATGTTGCCGCACTGCACCGCCAGGTTGAAGCGCGAGCGCTCGTCCGTGACGAAGTGCAGTGCCACCTCGGGGAAGCCCTTCTGCTGCAGGTAGGAGATGATGGCGGTGCCGCACAGCCCGCCGGCGCGCACCATGTCCACCACCGCGTCGTAGCGGCCCTGCAGCAGCGCCAGCTTGAACATGTACTCCGTGGGGTCGACCTGGACACACGAGGGGCGAGGGTGTGTCAGGAAGTGGTCGTGCGGAGGGGCGGACGAAAGGCGCCGTCACGCTGCCGCGAGATACTGCCCTGTCTTCCGGCAAAGGGTCCACGCAGGCCTCTCCCATTGGGGTGGGGCCGCACCACACGCACCTGGATGGTGCGGTTCTTGCCCTCGCGGTCCAGCGCGTGCACCACACCGCCAGCCACGCGCGTCACGTAGAGCGGCGAGTCCAGCGTGCGGATGATCCCGGAGTCGCCGTTGGGCAGGCAGTACTTGAGGTGGTTGAGCGTCGTGTACAGGAGCACGCCGCTGTCGTCCCACGCCGCGGACTTGACGCGGATGGTCTCATGCACCGTCTGCGCGCCGCCCAGCCGCTTGTCGGCGATGATGATGGCGTGCTTGGACAGCAGCGCCACCATGGACATGTCGGTGTTCCAGACCACGTACTTGATGAACGGCGTGGCCAGCTCGGTCACGGATGAGCGCTGCTGCATGTCGTACAGAGTCACCTGAGGCACGTGGGAGCAGGGCGAGAAGTTGAGTGCGGGGGCAGGGGCGTTTGGTTGGTGTGCCGCGGGGCTGTGCAGGCGGGCGTCGAGGGACTGCGATGGCATGTCGAGTCATTGGGTGTGTTGAATGGTCAGTCCCGCTGCCCACCTTATCCTCCGATCGGCACAGCAGCATGCCGGTGCCGGCGTAGAAGATGGCATCGGTGGTGGAGCAGGGCGTGGGGACCTTCTTGGTGATCTCGTTCTGCAGGTTCCGGATCTGGATGGTGTTGGTGGCCTTGTCCAGGACGGCGAAGCGGTTGCGGGCGATGAAGACAGCAGACGTGCCCAGGCCGCGCTTGGCGTCCTGTGATTACGGAGCCAACAGAACACAGGGAGCCGGACAGCATGTGTTTATAGGGCATACACTAGGAAGGAACGATGGCAGACTTTCTGTGCGCGTCCTCCTGTACGACAACGAGCAGACCCGAACGGTTGTCACGCGGCGAAAATGAAGTCCACATGTCCCGGAACGCACCGGCGCCGTGTCTCCACGAGCAGCCTCCTTGGGGATGGCGTACAGCTCGTAGGAACCGCCGTCCACGTCCGAGGTGATCAGCAACGCGTTCTCCGCCGGGTTGTATGCCAGGGTCTTGGGACCCTGTGGGTCATTCCCAGTTCAAAACAAAACAAGGTCCGGCGATGAGCACATCAGGAGGGCGAGTCGCGCTATATATGTTTGCTTGCACGGAAATTAATGGCTGGAGGGAACGAAAGAGCGCTCTTGCGGCTTTCTGCAGGCCGTACAATACGAGGATCGTTAAAAAGACCCCATCTGCTGTGAAATTGCCGCCCGCCAGCGCACATGCCCGAACTCACCTGGTTAGCTCCCGCGCTGCCAGCGCGGCGGATCGACATGAGCGGGTTGTCGCGCTGTGTCGCGAAGTCGTAGGTGCGCAGGTAGCGGTCCTTCACGTAGTAGAGCATGTTGCCGTGGGTGGCGCAGGCGGGGCGCTCGCGCTCCAGCTTGAACACGATCATGCCGCTGAGAGGACGGGGCGGCAACGGGGGGTGGGGTGGATGGGGCAGTGAGAAAAACCCAGCGGGCTTCATCAAAAGGGAAGGGCACAACTTACATGCAAACATCGCCATGTATTGCCCCATTGCCGCGAACGACGCCACCCGTACCACATCTTTAGCCAACATCCGGTCACCCACCCGTCGTGGCCCGCTGCGAGCAGGTTGATCTCGGGGTGGCTGGACAGAATCCAGAACCTGTCGTGCTCGCGGCGGAACGTCTGCACGCCCGTGCGCTTCGACATGTCCCAAACGCGGATGCTCTTGTCCTCAGAGTTGGAGATGATCAAGTCCTGCGTCAGGCGTGATGCGGGTCGCGGATATGCTAAGGTCCAAGAAATCCGCGGACATTACAATGGATGCGGCCCAGGCTGTGGGAGATCACTTTTGACGAAGGGTCCAATGTTCCGGACGAGGCCCCGAGGTCCCGAAGGCATCGTCATGGGATGAACCAAGCGGTCATGTTTTTGCTGTGCAGACGAACCGTGCGTGGTGTGTGGAATTCGCGGTCAGGCGAACACCTCCTCTTGGAGGTGCAACACTGTGCAATATCTGCTGACGAGGCAACCCATCTAGCCAAGATTCATCCGAGTGACGAGCTTTGCTAATGACCCCCGAAGGCTGGACTACTGATATGCGTGGACCCAGGTGCCCAGTAGCATGTTGGCTGTGCCAGCAAGCATAGGTGCTCCCACCTGGCGCGCGTGGAACATGACGCACGATACGTTGTTGGTGTGGCCACGCAGGGTGTCCACCTCCCACGCCTTGCTCTCTGCGGTGGTATTGGGACGGAGAGGAGCAAGGCACACGTCAAGGGCTGCAACCACATGGCCGTAACTGCACCAGCGCGGTAAACCACCACCGCATTCCATGGAGGACCGGCCGTACTACCCAGTCAGCACCGCCCCATCCCCGCCGCTTACTCCAGCACCTGGCGCTGTTCCCTTCAACAGCATGCACCCCGGCTGTGCCGTCGACTCGATGTCGGTGCCTTAAATGGAGGCCAGTGGCATGGCAGCCCCGAACCCAGCCGTCAGTCCATGAGCAAACCCGCACGGTCCTCCTACCGTTGTAGCGCCACAGCTTGACCTGGCGGTCGTCCGCGCCGGACACAATGAGCGGCAGTGTGGGGTGGAACGCAGCCCAGTTGACGCCGCGGTCGTGTCCCTCCAGCACGTACTTGACAACCGCGTCGCCACCGCCGAACAGGTCGGCGTTCATCTGTGCGGGCACGGGCAGCACACAGCGTCCCAGTTCGCCCGTGTTGCTTTTGCCAGGTGGCGCCGGTCTGCGCCGGCTCGAGTGCATATGCTAGGCTACGTGCAAGGGTTGACCAACGCCGTTGATGGCCATAAAAACGTCAGTGACATGGGTGGATGGCGCAAAACCTCCTTCCCGTTCGTGATGTTGGTGGCACAAAACCCTCCCGTTCGTGACGTGCAATCCCGGCGCGAAAGGCAAGCAGCCGACTTGAGCTCAACCTATCCGTCGTAGCCGCGAGCGCAGCACCAGTGATCTACTCTAGCGATCAGCACGTCGTTCCAACCCATGACAACCGCTCATCAGGGCTACTCTCACGCTGTGCTGACGGTATCACACTGGGATGCAGTCACCATCACGCCATGCCTGGTTTGACCCTTGTGTGCGCTAGTTCCTGAGTTGTGGATCCGTTCCTCTAAATCTGCAACATTCTGCCATGCCCTGGGCCCCACGACGCATGCTGTACAGTATCCCCAAAGGCATTTGGCATGACTTAAGGGGTGTCGAGGTGTATCCGCCTAGTAGCCTCCAGTTCCCTCCCCATGTGTTTTCGTGTTGTGTCATCCACACGCCGCAGCTGACAGATCAGCTCCTTTGTGGATTGCGATACAGCAAGGCGAGAACCCCATTCCCTCCAGCATCATGAGGTCATTTGTCTGCTACGCTGCTACCTGTTCACGTGTATCGTTAGAAACCCGAACGCCTTGGCTCGACTAACCTGGGGCAGGCGCATCACGTCATCGCCACCCGGCGCCACCGTCTTCTTGCGCAACCCGCTAATGTCCCACACGCGAACGGTCTGGTCCAGCGAGGCGGAGACCACGAGATCCTCCTTGGGGTGAAACACGGCGCACATAACATAGTGGTTATGGCCGGTGAGCACCGAAATGCAGGTCCGCGACTGCCAGTTCCAGATCCGGATGGTCTGATCATCGCTGGCACTGACAATCCAGGGGTATTCGTGATGGAACTGCACTGTGCGGATGTAATCCAGGTGACCCAGCAGCGTGAACAGACAACGCCGCAGCTTGTAGTTCCAGATCTTAATCTTGTAGTCGTCTCCACCGGACACAAACAGCGGCTGTGACTTATGGAAATGCACGCCGCGAACGGGACCATCGTGCTCGTCAAAGCGGTCGATCAGTGTTCCCATACGGTAGTCCCACAGCTGGGGGGAGATAACAGAGGCATAAGTCAGCACAATGAACGTATGCCATGCAAATGACAGGAGCGTGTTTGCGCACCTGAACCACACCACTGTGGAGCGACGCAAGGATCCATGGCCTGCAACAGCGTTTGGTAGCCGGTTCCGTAAGAAATCAGGACGCCCTACGTTCCCAGCACAAAGCTGGCTACCCCACACATCCAGGGCATCTCATGGGCTCCACAGGCGACATGGCCGCTGGTTGAGTACGCACCGCTTCGGGTGGAAGGACAGACCCTTCACACGATTGCTCTTGGTCTCAAACTTGGTTAGCATTTTTGATGCTGGCTGCTGTCAAAAGGCAGATGCCCGCACTCCTGCCACCAGCTCCCGCCAAGCTCAAGCCAGAAAATATGACCTCGCTATCGGCAGCGAATCCGTGTTCTAGGCAGTTGCTATCCACCCTAGTAAGCGGACGGCTACCGTCGGCCCCGCAGGGCACAAGGTGTACTTGTTTTCGCAAAGATCGCTCAGGTGCTCGACCGTCACCGTGCAACTCACACACGTAAGCCCAGAAGCCTGGGCAAGATTTGGTCTTAAATGTAAGTTAGCTCTTGACCCAGTACATGGCGAAAAGCTGTTAACTTGCACTACTTGTCGTACAGGAGTTGCGCGACCGATACTCCACGTCTTGTACTCTCATAGCTGGTGTTACATGATTCTGCCGTGTCTTTAGGGCTGAGGCTAGCACGGTCACAGGAACATTACGGCAGTAGCATAAGTCCTGCCCGCTTTTGAGCGCAATCCTGGAGTAAGTCCGTACGTATATGAAGTGTTGTCTTTCTGTTTGCTCGATATGAAGTGCTGTGTTCATTATTGCTCGTTGGTTGTGGTCTTGGCGTGACCTACAGGGACCCGTGGGTCCTAGCGGCCACTAGGGGACGCGAGGGGGCAGCGAGGAAACCGAGCCAATGTATGGCATTTTTACAAAGGATGCAACCCATTCAACGCGCATAACGCTTGGTCCGTCACTGACACCGGTATATTGAACCGGTAGCATAACAGCACATCGCCACTTGCGCTTGGTCATCGCCCTCGTTCCTCCCTACAAGGCTGCACGTCTTGCATACCCCCTTGCGAAGACGTTCGGTGTGGACGGCAAACCTTCTACGGCACACCTCAGCCCTTGTGAAGACGTTCGGTGTGGACGGCAAACCTTCTATGGCACACGTCCAGAGGGCGCATCCTGCATATCGTCGTCGTGCACACGGCACCCGACGTGGTCCGATCCACCCATATCATCGACCACCCAGCTGACGGCGTCCACCTTCCAGCACGCCACCCCCCTCCCCGGCTCCCAATCCGCCCCGGTCCACGGCTTTCCACGGTCCACGGCTTTCCTCGCTGCCCCCACCCGACCAATACATGCGCAGCTTGCACACCACGTAGTACCTCGCACAAGCGCCAGGAGTTCATCAATGTAATTCCAGTTCGCGGTCGTGGCGTATTGCGGCCCAGACGTCGTACCAGAAACCACACAGGAGGCCACCAGGTGCAATTCCAGTTCGCGGTGGTGGCGTATCGCGGCCCAGACGTCGTACCAGAAACCACACAGGAGGCCACCAGGTGTAATTCCAGCTTGCGGTGGTGGCTTATAGCGGCCCAGACGTCGTACCAGAAACCACACAGGACGCCACCAGGTGCATGGGCATAACCACTCGGGACGTGGGCGATGCCCTTGGGATGCTCCCCGCCTGAACCCAGCAATCCGCATGTACGACCATGTGTACGGCTGCGGCCCCTTACGCCAGCAGGCGCGTTAAAATGCCCACGGCCACTGTGCGCCCCCCCTCCCGCAACGCCACGCGGCCCAGGGAGCGGTACTCAGAGTACTCCTCCAGAGCAAGACCACGAGCCGCCGTCACCTCCACCAGTGCGGTCTGGCCGCGGGTCAGGCAGCGCGGGCGAGCCTGGGGCGGGGTGTATACAAACCGTTTTACGCAACGGGACAGGATAGTTGGCGCATGGTCGTCGGACACCGGTTTTGTGGGCGCATGCTGGGGCGGGGGGGGGGAGATAGGCGAGAAGACCCGGTTACACGACATAGGCGACGGAGGACACAGACTAGCCGGCGAACAAGTTTCCGGACACGCGCCTGAGTGCGCATGCAGGACAAACTTGGGTTGACTATCGGGAAACCCGACCCACGGGTTTCCTCTCCCACCCTCCCCAACTAGACGAACTAAAGGTGCCGACCCGCGGGTCCTTGCCAAACCCCACCTTGACGACCTCGCCCGTCCTGGGGTCCAGGGTCGCTGTGAGCGCCGTGATGTTGCCCTCCTCCCGGGCCACGTGCGCGTGCAGCGTCACCGAGTGGCCCCGCAGCAGCGGCACGGGCACGTCAAGCACCACGATGCGCAGCTCGAAGCTGCTCCAGGGAGGCGGCCAAGAGGCGGGGGGCGGCCATGAGGCGGGGGCCGAGGACAGGGGCGAGGTTGGAAGGGCACGGATATGGGGCGAGGGGCAGGGGGGATGCGGAAGGGGGGAAGTTCGGAACGCAGGAGCCAGGGGGGCGGACCGGGTGGATGCATCGCTCTGTGGGGCGACGCTACAGGGTGGCACGCAGGGCGGCACCTCGGGAGGGCGGATAGATGGTTCAAATGGGCCACCGCACACCCAGCCGGGCAGCGCACCCAGCCGGCCACTCACCGCGTCACCAGCACAGCCGGGTAGTCCGGGTGGCACAGCACTGCCCCCGGGGCCACCGCGGCGGGGTCGATGGCGCCGCCGCCCGCGTGGGCCGCCACCAGCGCCACCTCGCAGCTGTCGCCGGCGCGAGCCAGCTGGGAGGCAGCGCCCCCCACCTGTCAGGCAGCAGCCCAGGGCCAGGGGCGGGGCCGGGGCCGGGGGCATTTTAGGTGCGGGACAGAGGTCAGACGAGGCCCGGCTAGGCCGGGCCACGCAAGGTCGGCGTGGCATTCCGGCTCGTCATAGGCGCAGGCGCATGCGCACGGGCGTGGGCATCTTGGGGCTCCGAAACGCGATCCTGCGCAGCGCGTCTAACCAGTGCAGCGCGACCGCGGCCCTTTTCCTCCGGCACACCGACATCAGCCGCAATTCCCCCTGCCGGCACATGACCCTCTGCCCCTGCCCCCCCGGAACCCCTGGGTGATTTTTGAGGAAGACCCGTGGATGCGAGACCCCTGGGTGATGGGGCACCCCATATCCAGGCGCCCCACCAGCATGCGTCCCCAAACGTCTGTCCCAAACGTCCGTCCCAAACCTCCGTGGTCCCACACGTCTGTCCCAGAGGGTTTTGTTCGCGTACACGGGTTTCCCTCGCACCCCACCTCCAGGCTCCTGACGGTGAAGGGGTGCACCGGCCCCGGCACCAGCACCACTTTGCTGCCGGGCCGCAGCGCCCCGCCCTCCACCTTGCCGCCCAACACCACCGCGCCTGGCGCAGGGAGAGGACAGTCGGGGGCCAGCATAGGCATGAGGCAGAGTGCCTTGATCCACGAGGACAGCCCCAGCTCGCGGTGCAGCTACCGGTGTCCCCCCGATGTGACGGTGACGGGGTCAAGGGGGCGCGCGTGTGTGTGTATGTGTGTATGGCGGCGGGCGGTCGACGGCTGCCTGCCCCCTCAGTGCCGACCCACGGGTTTCCTCTCATTTCCCCTATGAGCCTCTCATGTCTGCTAGTCACCTCCGGTCAGGTCCGTGGGGCCGTTTCCCTTCTCCTCCGCGCCGCCCACTCACCCGCGCGGCTCTTGAACACGTCCGACACCGGCATCCGCAGCGGCCGCCCGGTGGCCCTCTCCCGGGGCGTGAACGAGTCGATGGCGCCAACAACGCAGGGCCCAGTGGACCACCAAGACCGCAGGGCCGGGTTCTGCGGGGTGCCAAGGGCGGAGAGGAAACCTCATGAGCCGAGGCAGGGTGAGGTGGAAGGTCACACACTGGTTTTCGCGCAGAGTTTGCTGGTAAGCGCTAGGTCGCACGGTTCAGCATGGGGGTACAGGATCATTAGGCGTCGGCAAAGCAAACAGCTGCGATCAAGAGAGCTTCAGACGGCCTCGAACAGGCGACCCCTCAGCCCCGAGGACCCCGTTCTACTCCCATCCAGCACCCGCCACTCCCCCCACCTGTGGCGGCCCGACCAGGTTCTCCCCGAGCGGGCCCGACGCGGGCAGCCACTGCAGCGACGACTCCTTGAAGCCAACCGTCTTGAGGTACGGCAGCAGCGCGGCGCGGATGGCGTCGAAGCGCTCCTGGGAGGGGCCAACCAGGGTCGCGGACCACGGAGGGTAGCGAGAGCGTTAGGGAAGAGGAGAAGAGGTGCAGGGTCCGACCAGACCGGCTAGGCTCGCTAAACCGCTCAGCCGTGGGTGCGCGTCAGCAGTTACAGTGGATTCAAGCGGTGAGGCTGCAGTGAGGCCGCAGCTACTGCTGGGGAAGGAGGAGGGTCGTCATCCCGCTGGCGCCCCTCGGTCCCTGTCCCACCCCCGCCCACCAGCCCCGGTCCCTGTCCCACCCTCGCCTCCCCACCTCACCTTGGAGTACCCCACGGTGTCCAGCTTGCTGATCACCACCGCCATCTGCTCGATGCCCAGACTGCGGGCGAGGGCGGCGTGCTCGCGGGTCTGGCCGCCGGGCGTGCCGTGCAGCCCCCCGCTGCCCTCACTGTTGCAAGCGAGGACGTTGGGAGTTGGGAGTTGGGGGGTTGGGGGTTGTGAGGTTGGTGATGGGTGGTTGGGATGGAAGAAGTTATGGAGGATCGCAGGCGAGGGCAGGTGGTAAGTTTGGGGCCGAGTGCATTGCGGCATCGGAATCGGGGGACCGGGGGACGCCAGGGGTGCTGGTGTGGGAGCTTCGCGGTTCCTGGGCCAGCCAGCCCCGGAGGTAGGGGTTGAGCTAAAGCCCGTTGGTGCCGTTGGTGCCGTTGGTGCCGTTGGTGCCGTTGGCGCCGTTGGTGCCGTTGGTGCCGTTGGTGCCGTTGGTGCCGTTGGCTGGCACTTGAGAGGTAGGTAAAACCGACTAGGGTAAGGTTCGAGAAACGAGTCTAGCGGGGGCCGATTTTCGACGTCCGGCTTTGTATACCTAGACCAAGTCCTCCAGCACGCAGTTCCAAACGACTGTATCAAATGTTTCCCCTACTCGGGTTTGCTTTCAGTGCCGGCCGAACTACGGGTTTGCTCCCATAGGGGTCATTACCCCCCCGCCAAACATCCCCCCCCCAACACCCCAACCACCTGAAGCCTGCTTCAAAGCCACCTGGCGAGCCGTCGACAAGCAGCAGCGCAGCGTCCGCCTGGGGCGTTGTTGGAGGCACGGAGGGGGGGGTCGCTAGCGGGTTGGGTTTGCCGGTGCAATGGTTAAGAGGACTGGCGGAACAGTATAGAAGGGGGGTCTAAGAGAATCCGCGAATCCACGGCCGACAAACCAAGGGCGATGAAGGGGGGAGGAAGGGAGGGGAGGACAGGCCAGAGAGGCCAGCAGGCGGGCAGCCGAGATCACTGGCAAGTGCGCCTTTCAACACGACGGTGATCCTCCCACGGCCCCTCCTGCAACCCCACCTGCACCGCTACATCGCCCCACCTGCACCGCTACATCGCCCCACCTGCACCGCTACATCGCCCCACCTGCACCGCTACATCGCCCCACCTGCACCGCTACATCGCCCCACCTGCACCGCTACATCGCCCCACCTGCACCGCTACATCGCCCCACCTGCACCGCTACATCACACACCTGTGCGGCGCCCGCAATCATGTTGGGCACGAAGTCCCTGTGCCCGGGAGCGTCCAGCAGAGTCACGGCAAACCTGGTCGGGGGGCAGGTGGCAGCTGGTGGGGTTGCGAGGAAGACCCGTGGATGCCAGAAAAAACCGTTTAGAACCGTGGGGTGGGTTGGCAAACCTGGTCCGGGGCCAAGTGTCGGTGGCTGGTGGGGTGGGCTGGCACCGTGCGATGGGCACCGCGGCAGGGGAGGCAGCCCCGGGGGCTTGGATCGACAGGGGGGTGCGGTGCCGCGGGTAGGGCTCTCTTCCGATCAGAAAGCGCAACCGGAACACCAGGTAGGCTCCAACCTACCACCTCCGAGCCTTCCACCCCCACCTCCGAGCCTTCCACCCCCACCTCCGAGCCTTCCACCCCCACCTCCGAGCCTTCCACCCCCACCTCCGAGTCGCGAAACGGGTCATGGCCACGTCCACGGTGACGCCGCGCTCGCGCTCCTCCGGCCGCTCGTCCAGCACCCACGCCCAGGCGAAGGAGCCCTACGGCGTGGGGGGTGTCGCCAGGAAGGGAGGGCTGAGGCCCGACAGCTTTGGGAACGGAGGAGGCAGTAGCGGGGATGAGAGGAAGCCGGTAGGTCAGCAGTGAACAGGAAAACCCGATGAGGAAACCGATGGGGCAGTAGCGGGTGCGTGCCGGCAGTAGCCTTGTGGGCGGCACCGGCAGCACTCCGGGCCTACATCATACGGGGTAGCCCCAGCATACCTGCTCACCTGCCTGCCCTGGCCGCCCTTACCTCTCCCCTAACCTCTTTCTCATACTTCGAATGTCGCACCAACAGGTGTCATAAACGGGTATCCTCGCCCTGCACCTCTGTACCTCCATACCTCCATACCTCCGCACGGACGTACCTCCGTACCTCCCCACGCACCTCCGTACTCTCGCCCCGCACCTCCCCACCTCGCCGAACCGCGCCGCCCCAGCCCGCGCCCCACCTTGCCCGCCGCCGCCGCGTCCCGCTGGTTCTTGTGCGCCTCCCGCGCCGAAACCAGCCCCAGCTCGTGCAGCAGCCGCCCCATGAGCGACGACTTCCCCGCGTCCACGTGTCCCAGCACCACCAGGTGAAGCGAAGGCCGCGGGACGATGCCCGCCTCCGCACCCACACCCGCCTCGGGGAGGGATGCGGCTGGCGCTGCCGCGGCCTCGGCGGCTGCAGCCGCCTCCACCTCCCTGCCGCTCCCCGAGGAGACGGAGACGAAGGAAGGGTGGTTGGACCCGGGTAGGTGCTGAGCGGCGTGTTTGGGTCGTGCGGCAAGTGGCTCCCAAATGGGGGAAGTAGCGGGGTTTGGGCGGACCCACACAGCGCCACGCAACGTACACCCTAGCGCAATACCAACCCCAACCCTAGCGCCAGCGACCCTCGTCGGATTCCCTCCCTGGAGCACCAAACACTCCAGGCAGGGCCACATGACACCGTAGCCGCCCCCACACTGCCCCCACCCTGCCTTCTGCCACCGCCCCCACCCCGACCCCACCCAGCCTGGGTCTTCCTCGAACCCAGCCTGGGTCTTCCTCGAACCCAGCCTGCTGCCACCGCCCCCGCCCTGCCTGCTGCCACCGCCCCCCACCCTGCCTGCTGCCACCGCCCCCACCTCGCCAGCTCAGCCTCCATGACGTATCCCGCCACCGGCCGCCGTGTGTGCAACCCGTGCAGCCCCCCCGGGAGCGCCAGCGCGTTGGGCTGCTCGCCGTGCCCCGGGTGGCCCCCGCCAGGCGCGTGATGGTGGCGGGTGCCGTGCGGTTGGCCAGCTGGAGGGGCGGGCGGGGCGGGTGGCCAGGGAGGGGCGGGGCGCGGGGGAACGCAAGGGGTTAGCGAGGGGTTGGCGAGGGAGGAATACACAAGGCAGGGCCGGGTGTGTCTGGGGCAGGCCGCACACGGCAGGTGTGTCTGGGGCAGGCCGGGCAAGGGGGGCAAGAGCACAGGGTCACGGGCGGCGGCAGATGCAACACTCTGCTGCAGCCCACCTTCATCAGTTGAGCCCTGGGCGGGGGCCTCGAGGCTCAGGGCAGCTACGGCGCCCGCCGCCGCCTCCGCACCACCCTCCGCCAGCTGCCGCTGCTGCTGCATCAGGGGGCTGGGCCGCAGGAAGGTCTTGTTCTGAGGCAGCGAGGGCGCCGAGGGGGCTGACGTGGCGGGAGGCGGTACGACACCTGTGGGCGCAGGCCGACCGGGTGGTGTGAGGAAAGCTCGTGGACTAGGAAGCCGACTAGCCGACCCGGTGTGGGGCAGGGTGCGGAGGCAGAGGCGTGCTTAAGCTGCAGCTGAGTGAGGCGGAGAAGGTCGAGGATGTGGCTGTGAGGTGTGTGGCTGTGAGGTGTGGGGCTGAGGGCTGTGGGACGCAGGCAAGGTTCCATATCCTGGGCGGGTACTGCGCCCTCCGGAGGGCATGCGATGGCAATGCAGCCGTGGTCGCATCACTCGCCTCATTGCTCGCCACGTGCCCCCCACGTCCCCCGCCCGCCCTCACCCCGGACGCACCGGCCCACCGCTCCTGCGCCGTCCGGATGGAGTCGTCTGGCGAAGGCGTGTCAAATCGGAATGGCTCTGTGGCGCCGCCGCCCGAGCCCCCGGCCCCTGCTGCTACAGCCTTTTCCCCTCCCTGCTGCTGCTGAGCCAGGTGTGGGGCGACCGGGTAGCTGGGCTGCTTGAGCGCCTTGGCGGCTGGGTCGGGTTTGGCTGGGTCGGGTTTGGCAAGGGAGGGCGCGCAGGTGCAGGGCGGGTGCGGGCACGGTCACACGGCTTCTAGGGTTTAGGTTGTTGTTCACGGGCACGCTACTTAGGGGCAATCGATGGCCTTATGGTTTCTTGTGAGGGGCCACGGTGCATTGCAGGCCGTAAGTGCATGCCACAAAGGAGGAATCGGTAGGACGAGTGGTGTGGCGGGGCCCGGGAGACAGGCGCGCAGGTGAATGCGCCAGGGAGGGCTGCCATGGCGGTCAGCGGCGCCAAGTGGTCGGTGTGCGCAAAGAGGGGGTGGCGTGAAAACCGTTGGCACGAAAACGACAGGATAATGGGGGCATCGTCGGCGGACAGCGGGGGGGGGATGCTGTAGCAGCATGGATTATGGGCAAACGCCGCGAGGGCAGCGTCAAAGGGCAGATGGGTGTGGCGGGGCCCGCAGGCCCGGACATCAACACCGCCGGGTAGCGTGGGAATGCGTGTATGACCCCACAAGAAGAACATGCAGTCTCGTTGGGGACCGACGCGCGCGTGGACTGTGAAGTGACATGACGGCCCCCGCGAGCTCGGTAGCAGGAGCAGCAGCAGCCGCGGCAGCAGCAACGCAGGAGTAGCGCGCAACCGCGCAAACACCGCGCGTGGGGGTCAGCCCTCCCTCGAGCCCCCAGTGTGCTGGCGTCGTACCCCCCCTCTGCGTCTTGCCGCCCGGCGCGGGAGGCGGCGGGTCGCAAAGGAACTGCGCCAGCTGGGAGGCACCTGCGGCGCGGGCGGGTGCGGCTGCCGTCTTCCGTTGTTGTTGCTGCTGCTGCTGCTGCTGGCTGGGTGGGGCGCCGCGGCCAGCTGGGGCGGGGGCCTGCGGGTGGGTGGAGAGGAAACCGTTGGACACGATGTCGGGCACATGCTGTAGCGACGTGCCTCTTAGCACCGCGCATGGGCCGTGGCGCGCGCAACAACAGGAGGCGGCAGACGCCCATATGGCAGCAGTGACGCTAAGGCAAGGCGGTGGCTCATAGGACGGCTCCTCGAGGCCCTCAGTCGCCGACACAGATCTATGAAATCGTGGGTAAGGCAAGGGAGCCTGCTCGCCTGCTTTTTCCCGCTCGCGGTGGGCTGGTTCTTGTAGGCGCCGGGATCATCTTCGTCATCATAATACTCGTCGTCGTATCCATCGTCATAGTCATCATCGTCGTATGCCTGGCCACGCTTCGCTTTCACCATTTCCGGCAATGCAACTGAAGGCACGATGGATACGGTTGTGTTGAAAAAAGACTACCAATATTAACATCAATTATCATTTCTTTGTTGGTAGTAAAGGATGTTAGATAGAGGTGCTTATTGGCGACGAATTGCTAATGCCGACCGTGCCGTACCTTGCGATCCCGTTCGGCTGTGTACACGTGAGCAGGTGGAAGACGCTAAAGGTAAGGATTTGCAACTGTTGGGCTTGGATGCGCGCTGTCCCCGCACCCTCACCCCTGGCACGCAACGACGCAAGCCGAAATTGAGTGCAGAGAATCACAATTACATGGTTGTCACTTGCTTACGTACATCACACAAAGATCACACCAAGACATGCAGGGGGCGGTCGTGGGTATGTGTAACATTTTGGTTGGTACCCCAGGTGAGGGGGGAAGTCCTCTTGTCGGACCCCGGAACCCTAGCTTGCATGTAGCAAATCATGCCGATGCGCTATACATATCGACGCATCGCAACCTTTGATCCTTGGCAATCTAAAGGAAGGCATTCGCAAGTTCCACCAGCATGCCATGCCGCACAGACAAGTGGCCACAGCAAGGACGCGAGCGCATGCCAATAAAGCCCTCATATGGTGAATTAAGGTGGTTGTTGATATTGCATATACGGGTTTCAAGGAAGTAATTTTGACGCGACCCGGCGACTAGCCAAGTTGCTATCCGCTATCGCAAGCACTATCGCTGTCACGTAAGCTATACTAATACCAATTAATTGCATATAGGACCAATCAAGACGCGACAATAAGTCTGTCGGACCTCTGGCACCCGCAAGCTGAGACTGTCAAAATAGGCGGAAACCTACGAAGTATGGGACGTTATTGCTAGTTATGAAAGCAAATGGTATGAACATTTCATGACTTCCGGTCAGTTGCGATGTGCGAAAGTGGGTAAATTACCTCGCAGCTGTTGCTCCAGAATGCGAGTATTACAAGGGAGCCAGAACGGCTCAAGCGCGGAAGCGCAACCAGGCGGGCCCGATGGGCCAGACCACGACACGGGTCACTGGGCAAAAGAGCCCGCCCTCACCGGCCGGGAGGGGGCAAAAGCCGAAGGCAGCCAAACACGAGGACACGGAGAAGGCAGCACACACAACTCAAAGCACGGGGAGGAGAACAAGCGCGTCCAGACAACACGAACCACCTGCACCAAGCCAGCAGCGAGACGCGAGGAACGCGTTCCGGCAAAACGGGGGCCCCAAGCCCCAGAACCCAAAAGCACCCACAAAAGACAGCAGAGCGGGGGCCTAAGGCCCAGAAAATCGCACCCGAGTCAGCCGTCGGGTCACTCCTCGGCACCCGGGCGGCCCGGGAAGACCACCTCCCCCGCGGGCGAGGCGGCGAGGAAGGGGTGATCGGACGGGATGGCCCCCCACCCGCGGGGGCCAGCCCCAGCTCGGCAAACGCACTGAGGCGGGCCCAGAAGTCGGCCGTCACCGCGGCGCACACCCGCACCACCGGCATGCGCCCCCCGGGGGCCCCAGCCTGCACCCGAAACAGGAGGCGGAGCCCCAAACCCAACGCCGCGACGGCCGCCAAGCACACCACATCCCAAACAAGCGGGTGCACCCCCAACGGGGGCCGACCCAGCCACAAATGCTGCGGGAGCAGGACAACCGCGCCCCCCATCGCCTCCACGAGCTCGTCACGCAATGACAAGGCCACCACACACTCCCAGAAGTGGTGGCGCCGGCGGCCCGTGGCCATGGACGCTCCGCACGGGCAGGGGGTCGTGGGCGACCCCCGCGCCAGGAGGGCCGCGTGCATGGGGAAGCCATGGAACCCGTTCATGGCGAGCCGCCAGAGGGGCTCCTTGTGCGTGTTGTCCCAGCGAAGACGCCAGAGGCGCACCAGAGTGGCCTGAAATTCCCGGAGGGTGGAGGCCAGGGCTGCCGGGGGAAGGGGAGCCTCCCAGGCCTCCTGAAGGAAGGCCGTATGCTTAGCCGCCAGAGCAGCGAAGGCTGGGCCGAGCTGCAGGATGGTAGCCGACTTGACGGTTGCTCCAGGCGACCGCAACCGCACGGCAATTGGACTCGGCGACTAGCGCGTACAAAGGCACAAACTGCGCACTCGCCTTTGCTTTGGACGTCCATCCATCTTGACCCATATTGCCGCGTGCTCTTCTCACGCAACACCAAATTCCTTTAGGATCGCACACAACTGCCTGCACAGTGCCAAATGTCCGCCCCACTGGTTGATCAGCTGGACATTGTGATCCCCACCATCAGGTTAGTCCTTCGAGGGTATGCTTATGAGTCAGCCCCCGAGGCGTGCCTCGATGCATTCTCCCTTACTGACGACGCAGGAACCTCGACTTCCTGGAGGAATGGCGTCCCTTTTTCCAGCCTTATCACTTGATCATTGTTCAGGATGGCGATCCAACCAAGAAGATTGATGTGCCGGCGGGGTTCTCGTATGAGCTCTACAACCGCAACGACATTGAGCGTATCCTGGGTGACAAGGCATGGGCCATCTCCTTCAAGGATTCAGCGTGCCGTTGCTTCGGTTTCATGATATCCAAGAAAAAGTACATATACACCATTGACGACGATTGCTTCGTTGCCAAAGACCCCTCGGGCAAGCCTGTCAACGTGCTGGAGCAGCACATTAAGAACTTGCTGACGCCCTCGACGCCATTCTTCTTTAACACGCTGTACGATCCCTACCGGGAGGGCGCTGACTTCGTGCGCGGCTACCCCTTCAGCCTACGCGAGGGTATTCCCACAGCCACCTCCCACGGCCTGTGGCTGAACATTCCGGACTATGACGCCCCCACCCAGGCAAGCGAAAAACTGACCCGGCCTCGTAAGGAACGTAACTATGAACCATGTAACGCGCAGTTGATGGGTGGACGCTTAAATTAACGACTTGAGCAGTGCCCAGCGGTACCAATGCACTGCGGGTTTGGGATTGTAAGGTCGTGGCTTTCTTTACCCAGCATCTGCGTTTTATGAACAACTGAAAAACGGATAAGGAGTGTTCAATCAATTCAACCTGGTCCGAATGGGCTGGTAGCGACGCAGCTGCCCCAATGTATGCATCCACGTGACAGATGGTCAAGCCCAAGGAGCGCAATCAGCGCTTCGTGGACGCGGTCATGACCATCCCCAAGGACACGCTGTACCCCATGTGCGGCATGAACCTGGCCTTCGACAGGTATGCATGCCCACAATGATTATGAAATTACCACGGCCAGGATGCGGCACGGCGAACGGGAGCTTTTATAACTTCAAAGCGCCGGTTGGGCGTGATCCAGTTGAATGATACCTCTTTGTCACCCGCGATCAGTGGGGTTCATTTATCTAGATGAAAAGCCCTTTGATTGTGCCTCTAGCCAGAATCCCGCTTAAACCCAATAATTGCTTGCAGGGACCTGATTGGTGCTGCTATGTACTTCGGCCTGATGGGTGAGGGGCAACCCATTGGTCGTTACGACGATATGTGGGCGGGTTGGTGCACGAAGGTGATCTGCGACCACTTGGGCGTTGGCTGCAAGACCGGCCTGCCCTACGTGTGGCACAGCAAGGCCAGCAACCCCTTCACAAATCTGCGCAAGGAGTACAAGGGCATCTTCTGGCAGGAGGTACGATCGAATAGGGTACCTTATGTATGATGCGCTCACGTTTGTCCAGGTTGTGCGCTAGGTTCCATGCGGCCAGCACACAATGGGAGTCGCTTGTTGGTGCGTCTTAAGGTTGGGCTCCAATGTTTTAATGAACCCAACCTTGTTGCTGTGCAGGAGATCATCCCGTTCTTCCAGACCATGTCCCTCAGCAAGTCCTCGACTACCGTGGACGAATGCTACCTCGAGATGGCCGATAAGGTCCGCACGGGACTGGGGCACATTGACCCATACTTCGTGAAGCTGGCCGACGGCATGGTGGCATGGATTGAGGGCTGGCGTATGCTGAATCCGCCCAAGGCCGTGTAAGCGGCGATGGAGGACGGTGTCGTATTGGTGGCTGCACTTGGACGGCAGTTTATTGGGGAAATTAAGAAGCACTTACGGTGGCGGGCCTCACGCAGAGAATGAGCTTTGGTGGATTGCGGGGCGCCCGAACTAGGTGCGAGTGGGCGCGCCGATTTATCCTGGAGGTTACACTAAGCACTGAGATAGTTCAAAATTTGTGGTTAGGGGGACGCATGGCAAAGGCACATAAGTTCGCGGGTATGGATGGTGCTGGATGGTGGTTGGAGTGGCCTTTCTGAACACTTACGTAGATATCAGTCGTAAGATTGTCGACGTAACCAGACGTAACCGTGTATTTGAGTACCTGACTAGCAAATGGCTATGGATTCCAGCATAAGCTGCGTGACTGTAATGCAATATCATGGAATCCTGATCTAAACAAGTAAGGGGATATCATACACGATTACAAAGCATTCTGGTAGCCGTCGTGCTTCTAAGCCGCCGAAGGCTGCACAACAGCCTCGAACGTAAGCGCCGCCCAAGGCGTATAATATGCCGCCTACAACACGATACAACCAGGAACCAATCCATGCCCGATTATCGCAGTGAGGAGGCCGAGGTCGCATAGGATAATAGGATTTGCACACTTACATGAGCAACCATGCCGTACGTACCCACGGTGTTATCATGGATGCCAAAGACCTAAAACAGGGAGTCAAAACCGCCCGTTGCATGCGCGCAAATTGCAACGACGTCCTCTCTAGAAGCTTGACCAGTCCGACATCCTACCGAGGCCTAGCGTATAGGCCCCATACATGTCACATCGTCACACAAACAGCGTCCGTCATGCGGTCATGCAACAAGTTGCGTCAAGGGCGGCAACATCAATTCGCTCATGATCATCCTTTGCTTCACCAGCAAATACGTAGAGGTGCATGGAATTCCCAAGCGGCGCTTCAGACCGCAGGGTGAGGCACCAGCAGCGAATGGGTTTTAACCGCAAAGCTCCGCCAGGTATCCCTCACCTGAAAATTCCAAACATCAGGACTTATTTGCGCAAAGCACATTGTCAGCGGGCGTTCGGTGCGAACTACAAGCCCATCACCTTGGGATCGACTGTCGTACAGCAGGCAGGCCGTGGTACATGCCGTCCGGTGGCATGCGCACACCTGCCTGACAGGCCCCAGCTGATCCTCGGCACGCGCAACAAACGCCACCACGGCAAGCGCCTGTTGGCCTTCGACATCCAAAGAACACTACTTCCTCCGCCTCGCAATGGAAGCTCGCCTTGCGTGCTTGACATATCTTCATTCCACGCGCACGCGAAAACGAACAATGAAGCATAACGCTTCAGGGCACTGGAGTAGTGCGCTGAAGGCAAGCCGACTCCGACATACGGCAGCTGCCCTACTTCCTCCGCCTCGCAATGGAAGCTCGCCTTGCGTGCTTGACATATCTTCATTCCACGCGCACGCGAAAACGAACAATGAAGCATAACGCTTCAGGGCACTGGAGTAGTGCGCTGAAGGCAAGCCGACTCCGACATACGGCAGCTGCCCTACTTCCTCCGCCTCGCAATGGAAGCTCGCCTTGCGTGCTTGACATATCTTCATTCCACGCGCACGCGAAAACGAACAATGAAGCATAACGCTTCAGGGCACTGGAGTAGTGCGCTGAAGGCAAGCCGACTCCGACATGCGGCAGCTGCCCTGTGCAGTGACCAAATCTTTGGGCTAAAAGCAAGCCAGAGGGTCGCGCAGAGGAGCTGCCGCCTAGGTGCGCAGCGTGCCTGCCCTGTCGGGCGCTACGGCCGTCCATAGATGGCGGCAGGGTCGGTGCGCTGCGACCATACATCGGCGTGAAAGACCGCCTGGGTCCACTCAACATTGCAAGGGCGATTGCAATCACAGCCCTTACTAAATTGCAACACCATGAAGGTCGGTGCAACACAAAGTAAACAGCGAAGGCATGTGCGCGGCAACAAACGATGCCCACGACAACGGCACATCTAGAGACATCACACGCCAAAGCCCTGACAGAAAGACGATGGTGTGATTTTCTTCAGGGAACGACTGTGGCACCCGGACGTCTACCATATCCTGCCCATACAAGCTCCTATGAGCTTCAACATGGCTCCGCAGGCACATCAAGATTGTGGCTGCCGCTTATCGTACATAAGCGCCGTATCGCGCCTGGATTTCCATTTCCTTCCGCTAGCCACCGTTTGACCGACATCGAGGCACGTACGAAAGAAACCTGCAGAGTATCGTGGTCTGCTGCAACTGGCCAAAGCAAAAAGAGATGCATGCCACCCATCCGCTTGTCTGCGCCAGCACTTCAGCTGGATGAGGTACAGGTGCGGCGGCCGAGTGAGGGGTACCAAATGCCAGGAACACCGACCCGAACATAGCTCAACAACGGCATGAATCCACAGTGTTTCCCGATACGAGTAGGTGACAAGCAGACAGGTGGGGAACAGCGCCTGGATCACTTGCAACAGTCCCCAGTTCGCCGTGCGACTCATTTCCACCGTCTGATCCTGCCCTCCAGCCTCCAGTCCTACTTGTGGGCGGATCATGGAACAAATAACGCGACTGATCTGAAAATTACGGCCGCTCGAGAGTTATGCTTCGGGTTGAGCAGGCATTGCAACGTATCGGCCCCCCGGATGCGGTAGCTGGACTGCCCCTAGCAATCCTGCCAGCGTCCGCAGTCACAAGTTACTGCGATTGTCCAAAGGCGCTTGCGGCTGCCGTTGCAGCCACGTAAGCCGCCGCAGCTTGCAACCGCAGTGCCGCTGCTAGACCGCCATAGCGCGCCTGCGGCGCCCCAGGGAGCGCCGTCCACGCGTCTCAGCTGGATCATGCCAGCCAAGCGTGAAACATAACGTGGCGGGTGGCACCCACGTGTCCGATGGCAACTGCAACGCCACCGTTGCTGCTAATGACGGCGCAGCTGCCGGCGATGGCACCGTCACCGGCCCTGTAACGCCGGACCGACTGGCCTGCCTGCCCATGCTCCGGGGCGAGTGCAGTGGGGGCGAGAATGCATACGCCGTTCCTCCGGACGACGGCGTGCGAGGCAGAACTGTCGATTGACGCGATGAGGGGTCAGAACCTGCTTGCTGCGCTGCGGACGTGTTTGCGTTGCCTGTGGGCGGGTGTGCCAGGAAAGACCACATCATAGAACATTCAAGCAAGGCGCAAAGATTTGCATATGAAATGCGCTAGTAGCTTAGCAAACGGCTGCCGTCTGAAGACTTCACCCACGTCACCGGACATGCAGCATACCTGAGACCGAGACTACCGGCTTGCGCTCCTGGAATTCACTCCGCCGCTCCCGCGCTTTCTCCGGAAACAACAGTTGGATGGTCTCTTGCAGCCGCAAGCAGACGCCTGCAAGCCATTTGTAAGGGTGTTGAAATGGCCACTCTTCTCGCCTTTGCAACCCACAGCGCGAACAGACCCGGCTCCAGTGCCTACCAAGCTCGCAGGGTATTGGCTCTCGGCATAAAGGGCAAGTTACGGTGGAGCTCCGTGTTGACACTGTCCTCCAACGTAATAAGCAGGACTTGCAGAAGTCGTGGCCGCATGGCCCGACGACAGGGTCCAGCAAAAGGTTCTGACAAATTGCGCATTCGAACTGACTAGGTTCGACCATTTTGCTCATGGAACCACGCTGCCCTGGCCGTGGCGGTTTTGTAATGTGATTCTGTTGTCCTCTCACGTCGTGGCGTCCGGCCCTACGCCCATCTAGTTTGCCTACGTGGAACTAGCATTTTGTATAGTGACCCAAGTTCTTAATCGTGCACTGACACCAACCTATCACGATCGCAGAGGTTTAGAAGTAAGGCCCTTTGCTGAAAATTCTTACGTTCAACGGTCCAAGGCCAACAGTAAGGCTCAAACAGCAGAAAGACGCGCGAAGACTGTATAACAGCCAATTGCCACAGGCTTCACCTAGAGCGTAGAGGCCGTACATTTGCCAACCTTTGCACTGGCGCGTCGATGAAGCTACGAGGTCTGCCTAACCTTACGACATCATAAAGCACTTCTAAGTCACTAGGGACAATTATTTTTCGCTTAAGCTGAAGCCGTGGCAGGTTATTACAGAAGTCGATACGCCAGGTTGGCTGCAGAGGCGAGCTGTGTGCTATTGGCCGCCAACTCGTCATGCACCATGGGTTTGCCATTATTCGTGTCTTTATCAAGTGGTCGCCTCCTACATTGTTGGTCGCGACTGCACGGTAACGACCAGCCTGGGTTAACTTCCACACAGCCGTGGTAAAGTTGCGTCCATACTATTAGCGTCTAGTTGGATCTCAGGACACGCGTTATGCCTGGCTCTGGAAGCAATCTGCCTTCTTGATGAACGGGTTTTCTTGGAAACGGCTGGTGGTGTGCGCACATGCAGTCGTGCCGAAGCAAGCAATAGTTTGATAAGATATAGGCTGCGTTCTAGCGTTGCCAATATGCAGACATGGAAAGCCGCGGTCCGCATGCTGGAGAGTTTGTCACGCAAACCAGCCAGAAATGCGCATGTCGGCATAACAGGAATCCAACGCGTCAAAATCATTTATCCACCCGTAGGACCATCGATATGGACCGCAGCCGATCCTGGCGTTCTATTTGCGTTCGGTAACAATTAAGTGCCGTACCGCTCGCACGGCAAAGACCTGGTTGTGTATACAGCTCTACACTGCTCACACATAAAGCAGCAGCATGGCGTTGACATCGTCGGCAATTGTTGCGGCTGATATTCTCGCTCAGGTTGCGCACTGGTCGTCGCGTCGTCCCGCTTTGAATTTGGCAAGCCTGACCAGCATAGGGCAAATGGAATTGAGATACATTCTATAGTAACCTGACTTACCTTACTGAAGACCTTTCTAAAGTAAGAGCTCCAGCTGGCGTAGGCGCGCGCCAATTCAGCACCCTGCGCGGCATTGAGCTATCCTGCTGTGCTTGGATGGATTTCTAAGCTTCACGTTGCAGCGCGGACGGTGATCAGGGTGAGTAAGGAACGGGGTTTGGAATAAGTCACAGTACATTTGCACCATTAAGGTGCCAGAAGTTATCTGCTATTACAATATCAATTGTTTTAGGGTTGGCTGTTCTCGTGGCCTTACTTCGCTGCGGCCGTTAGCATTTCTGAAGGTTGTTTCCGTTGAAACAGCTTGGCCCCCTAGCGAGGGCATGTATTTATGAAGTTTTAATTTTTGATGTGCGTGGTGTTTTGTTGCAGGTGCCTCAAGGGCTGAGGCGCGGGTTGACGTTGTCCTGGGCGGGAGAATTGCCGCCCCGGGCCGGGTCTTGCAACTGAGCCAGCGAACCGCTGCGGCGGGCTCGATGCAGCTGACATGAGTGGCCGCACTATCCGACCTCGGCCCTTATCATACACCGAGCGCATCCCGGTCATCTTCTTAAACCGGAACAAAGACTCAGACGACGGGGACGCTCAGCCTCTTGAGCCAGCCCTAGAGCAATACCTTCGGAACTGCGAGGAGGAGCGCGAGCGGGATCAAAATGCACTCCTTAGCGGCCTGGAGACCAGCCGGGCTCGCAAGGTACGGCGTCCACCATCGACCCTTGCCTCCGGCAATGGAGACGAATCGGAGTACCTTCCCCACGCCTCGCTTGGTCACCTCGCTGCAGGATTGCCTCCCATTTCAGCCGTCCGCCACAGCTCGGCCTTCCCTGGCCAACTCAACCCCGCAGGGCCCCTCCAATACACCTACTCGCATTACACCGGACCCGCCCTAACCCCGCTCCCTCCTCGTCCTCCCTCTCCTCCGCCGGATCACAGAAGAGCCGCCACCATGGCTCCGCCCAGCCGCCACCGAAGGAAGGCGTAGCCGGCAGCGGACCTGTCGCGCCCCGCAATGGCGGCGGTGGGGGTGCTCAGCAGGCGCCGGTGGGCTCGGCCGAGGGCGCCGCCGCCGCCGCCACGTCAGCCATTGCCGTACCATCCTACCGGGATGTCGTGGATTACGACAGCAACGAGCAGGCCATGGACCGGGCTGATGCGCGCCGGGCGGCGGAGGCGGGTCCTAGCGTGCCGCTGCTGCGCGACGTCCTGCCGGGTGCCTCCCCGACCTTCGCCACAGCGGGCAGCCTCGGCCTGGACGCCGCCGCGTACGTCATCTACCACGGCGTGCTCCGCGATCGGTGGGCTGAGCCTGCCCTGCAGTACGACATGGACGAGGCGGACGAAAAGGCGCTGGCGGCCATGAACGCGCAGCTGGTGCGCGGCCGTCGGGTTGGTTGCGAGGAAGCGCATGTAGCTACGGAGGAGGAGGAGGAGGAGGGAGGAGGAGGGAGGAGGAGGAGGGAGGAGGAGGAGGAGGGAGGAGGGAGGAGGAGGGAGGAGGAGGAGGAGGAGGAGGGAGGAGGAGGAGAGGATGGACGAATGGTTGGGTGGGACGAACGGATTGTTGGCCTGGGGGCAGCCAGGGGCGGGTGCCTCCACGGCAGTCGGTTGTGTCTCGTCCCTGCAGCCGTAGTGCTCATCGCAGGAGTAGTGCTCGCTCGTCGCAAAAATGAATGCCAGCGATGAAAGACACGTGAGTGTCGGTATGTTCTATTAAAGTTGCGCTGGAGGTTGCGCTGAAGGTTGCGCTGGAGGTTGCGCTGGAGGTTGCGCTGAAGGTTGCACCGAAGGTTGCACTGAAGGTTGCACTGAAGGTTGCATTGAAGGTTGCATTGCGCCCCTCCTGGAGCGCAGGCCGCCGCGGCCAAGCTCAACCGCACACCTCCCGCCACACGCGCCGCAGCGGCCGC
This sequence comes from Yamagishiella unicocca, assembly GCA_003116995.1. NCBI lineage: Eukaryota > Viridiplantae > Chlorophyta > Chlorophyceae > Chlamydomonadales > Volvocaceae > Yamagishiella > Yamagishiella unicocca. Next base: position 80,260 of record BDSL01000078.1, read on the forward strand.
TGCGGCGGCGGCTGCAGAGGCGGTGATGGACGCCGAGGGCTTCGAGGCGCTCATGGGCGCGCTGGAGCAGGCGCACTTCCAGGAGCTGCAGCAGCGGAAGGAGCTTTGGCAGGCGGAGGGTAGGTGGCGGGGAGGAGAGCACGGTCTACGCGGCACGGTGTTGCTGAAGCCCGTGTCTGGGACCGTGTGGTGCGCCACCGTTGCTTCCGCTGGGGCCACCGCTGCTTCCGCTGGGGCCACCGTTGCTTCCGCTGGGGCCACCGCTGCTTCCGCTGGGGCCACCGTTGCTTCCGCTGGGGCTACCGCCCTGAGTAAAGGCTGCTAGAGTACCCGCTGCGGACTGCGCCGCTGACCTGACCTCCTCGCCGCCTGCCCTGCCTGCTGCGTGCAGTGAAAGCGGGCAAGGTGCCCAAGCTGCCAGCCGCGGATAAGATCCTGCCCTGGGAGGCGGCGGTCGCGGCGCTGCAGCAGCACCAGCCGCCGCTGCGGCCGCTGCCTCGTGCCCTGTACAACCACTGGCTGAAGCGGCGGAAGCAGGTGAGGATGGGACCGTGTGGTGGGCGGTTCTCTCTGTACCCCTCCGAGCTACCGAGTATGATGACGCGTGTGCCCTTCCCGGCTGTGTCCGCCTTGTCCCGTGTCTCCTGCCCTGTATCGCGCAGGAGGGCGGGCCACTGCTTGGATACCTGTGGTACGAGCAGCCGTGGAAGGTGGGTGGGTTGGACCGGAACTGCTCTGCGGTGGTTTAGAGCGTGGCTCCGTAACCGCTACCGTCCAGTCCTGGTTTCGGAGCGTCTCGAGCCCAGGGCGGGCCCGCTTGGGACCCAAACGATGCAGGGCGCAATTGTCCTTCTCATATCCCGCCCATCCTTTTCGGCGCTTGGTCCGCGCCCCCATCCCGGCCTCATCCCGCCTTTATCCCACACCTGCATCTCTCTCCCTACACCTCTCTCAGTACACCTCTCTCCCTACACCTCTCTCTCCCGGTACATCTCCCCATGGGCCCGCAGGCCATCTGCTTCCAGGACCGCGAGCCGGGTCAGGAGGGCCAGCAGGGCGACATGCCGTTCATGGCCACAGAGACAAAGAACAGCACCCGCGGCGGCTGGAACCGGATCCGGATCAACAAGAAGGACGCACACGAGCTGCTGACGGAGGTCCGCAACGAGCTTGAGGTGCGATGCGTGCTGCCGTACTTCCGTACTAGCTCCGTACGGCCCGTAGGGGTTCACATCTGCGCGCGCATGCTGGCCTGTAGCCACGCACGCAGAGCTTCTGTCTGGTCCTTGCCAGCGGATGGAGGCAGCTGGGTGAAGTGGGACAGGAGCCAACGAATCACTCGGCTCCCTCGTCCTATCCGCCCCCAGCTCGGCTTGCTCGTCTGTCCGCCCCCCGTAACTGCTCCTCCCCAGCTATGCTCCCTCCGCGCCTGATCACCGCCACCAGGGCGCCCTCCGCTCTGCCACCGTGACGCTCGCCACCTGGCCCCCCCCTGCACTGCAGCTGCTCCGCACCACTGCGGACCAGGTGCGGAAGCGCGAGCGGCTCAAGAAGCAGTTGCTCAAGCTGTACCGGGCGGAGGTGGCGGCCAAGGTATGCAGCGAGGCGGGGCGGGGGGTGGTCGCAAGCGCGTGGGTGGCGGCCTAGGGGGGTGGCGCCCTAGGGGGGTGGCGGCCTAGGGGGGTGGTGCGCCCGCATGAGGGGGCTGGTGGGTGGCGCCCTAGGGGGGTGTGACAGCTGTGCGCTTGGCCGGCTGGGGCCCTAGACGGTTGCGGGGGAGAGGGAGAGGCAGAGGGGGTTCCAACGTGCGAGCTACACAGCAAGCGGTGGTGGCATGGCAAGTGCGGAAAGAGGCGTTGCGCGGCAGCACTCCCTCACAGACACCCCGTCGCCGCTGCTGTCCCCGTCAGTGCCGCCCAATACCCCAGTACTCCTCGTACAAGTGCCATTAAGTGGCATTGGTGTCAAAAAACGTCTTGTGGAATTCGAAGAGTCCTCGTGATGACCCCGCGACCTGCCCTGAATGCTGGCTTGCAGCTGGGTCTGAACCTCCACGCCAGGCACTCGCAACTCCTCCACATCGCTGGTGCAGCGGGTGCTGTGGGTGCAGCTGCTCCCGGTGCGCAACATCACACCGGCGCCGGCAAGGCCGCTGCGGCTGCTACTGCTCCATCAGCCGCCGCGGTACCAGCAGCAATAGCAGCGAGCGTAGGGCCCTCGGAGGAGCCAGCCGCCAAGCGGCGACGACTTGCGGTCGCTCCCAAAGAGAGGCCGGGCAGCAAGAAACCACCAGCGGCAACACAACCTCAGCCGCGGGCCACTAGACAGCAGCAGGCGCAGCAGCTGGATGAGTCAGCCAAGGCGCCGGCCGCCTCGTCACCGCCATCATCACCGTCGTCGTCATCACCGTCGTCGTCACCACCGTCTGCGTCTGAGTCGGGCGACGACTCAGAATCCGAGTCGGAGCGCCCGGCCAAGCAGGGCACCGGGGCCGTGACAGGCGCTGGGCGAGCTCGGCAGCGGAAGCAGCAGCAGCAGCAGCCAACACGTGGTGGTCGGGTGGCACGTGTGGCTGAGGCGGCGGCAGAGACGGCGCGCGAAGAGTCGTCTTCAGAGTCGGAGGAGAGAGGGGGCGAGGGGTCCGGTGGCGGGCCGAGCGGCGGTCCGTCTTCTTGCCCATCTTCGTCAGAGGAAGAGAAGGAGGAGGGGGAGGGGGAGGAGGAAGCCTCGGGGGGTGGGGAGGGGCTGTCTAGTGACAGCGACGAAGTGTCGCCGTCGTCGTCAGAGGGAGCCGAGGGGGAAAGTAGCGAGGCCGCAGAGGACAGCCAGGAGGAGCAGGCGGAGCAGCAGCAGGAGGACGACCCTCTCTTGACGGCGGGAGCTACCACGATAGGTGAGGCATGCGGCGGCACGCTCCGATGTTGTGTGAGCGTTCCTTCGCGCGGCGGGGTGTTTCGACGGGTCCAGGCAGGGGAGGAAGGCCCCACACCACTGCTTCTGCTGCTGCTGTTGCGTGATATTGCGCTACCTGCTGACACGTTCCTCTGCGCGTGCATTTGTCGGCGCAGGTTCGAACCGGGGTGCGCGGGCCGCCGGCCGCAGGAAGGCCGCAGCAGCGGCGGGGTCGGCCGCGCCGCCACGAGGGCGCCGCCGACGGGGCGACTCTCAGCAGGTGCGGTCTGGGGCTACGTTGGAGTCAGGTGACGGCAGCGACGACAGCGACCAGGGTGGTGCCGCAGACGCGGCGGAGGCGGCAGCCGAGGAGGAGAAGACGCGACAGCAGCTTGGGCAGCTGCCACACCGCAGCCGAGGCCGGCTGAGTACGCGGTCGAGGCTTGGCCTGCCTTCCGCTTCTCCCTCACCGGCCCTGTCGCCGTCCTCGGAATCACTACCGTCACGGTCCTTGTCGCCGACGAGCTCGGGTCGCGACTGCCCGCCTTCCTCCTCGCCGGCGCCCTCACGGTCGCCGTCGAGAACACCGCCGCCGCCGCCGCCGCCATCATCGCGACAGACGCGGCGAAGTAGTGGCGCCGCCGCCGCCCGCCGCCAAGCCGGCAGTAGAGCAGCCGCCGAGGTCCACACGGAACGCTCGCAGCAACCGCCGCCGCCACAGCAACAACCGCCGCACCGGAAGCAGGGCAGCAACCACCCCGTTGACAACCGCCAACGGCAGCCCATGCGGGTGCGGTTTGCGAGCAAGGCAGGGGTCCTCGAGCGGACGGGTAGGGCCGGAGCAGCAGCAGCCGCGCCGCCGCCTGGCGCCGCCTCGAAGGCCCGTAAGTTGAGCCGTGAGTTGCTGGCGCTGTTGAGCGTCCGTGGCAGCGGCACCACTGATCGGCATCTTCCGGCTGCTGCTGCTGCTGGCTTACCACGAGGTGGCGGCCGGGCGGTGGCTGGGTCGGAGAAGTCATCAAGGCAGCAGGCGGCAAGGGGTCCGCAACAGAGTGCGCCGGCACCGGCGGCAGCGGCCGTCGAGGAGCCTCGGCAACAGCCGCGCGCAGGCGGGCAGGCGGGAGCTGCAGCGCCCCAGCGGCCCAAGCAGCCGCAGGAGCTAGCTGCGTTGGGGCGGGCAGGGCAGCGGCCGGGCGCGGCAGGAAGACCACCGGCGGCGGCAACAACTGGGGGGGGAGCCGGCGACCCGGCAACAGCGGCGCAAACAACCACACGGTCAGCAAGCCCCGATGCGCACGCGGCCGTCAACGCCGGTCGCAAGCAGCAGCGTCCCCCAGCCGCGCAGGAGAAGCCCTCGTCAGCTGGTCGCGGGAGCAGCCGGGGAACTGGCCAGGCTGGGGCGCCAGGCGCTACGGGCCGTGCTCCTCAGGCCGCTCCGCGCGCAGCTGCGGGCGCGGAAACGCAGCTCCTGCAGCAGCAGAATCAGCTCAAGCAGCCGAATCAGCAGCTCAAGCAGCAGCAGCCCAAGCAGCAGCAGCGGGCGCCGACTGCGGCGCAGAAGGTCCAGGCAGCGGTGGCCGCGGCAGCACTCCGCGTACGGCAAGTGGTGGACAGTGCGGCTCGGGCGCTCCAGAAGGGCGCGAGCGGCGCCGTCGCCGGCGGCGGCAACTCCCACCAGCAGCAGCCGCCGCGAGGTGGGGGGACACACGGCAGCCGCAAGCGGCCGTTGGACGCCGACGCTGATTCCGAGGCGGGCTCGCCTGGCGGCAGCCACAAGAAGAGCAGGGTGGGCTGGCAGAAGGAAGTCGCGCGGCTGGCGAACAGGGCAAGGGTGGGCGCTGCACCGCAACGGCAGCGGTATCGGAGCGCGGCAGCAGCCAGCAAGGCCCGGCCGGGCCCGGCCGGGGCGGCGGCGGCCGCAGAGTCGAAGAAAGCTCGCGACGGTGGCGGTGGGGGCGGCTGTTCAGTCCGGGGGGTCCCTAGGCGGCTGCCGCTGCTTCGCGAGCACAACGGCACGGCGGCCAAGGTGCCGGTCGCTGCAGGGAAGGCGGGCGGGCGCAGCAGCAGCAACTAGCCCAGCGCAGTGATGTGGGGTGGCGGCGAGGTGACCGCAGGGAGGGGCAGGGGAGGGGGCTCTCCTGGTGGCTGGCTTGCGGTGGCTGCGCACTCCGCCGAGGGGGGCGGGGAGGACGGTCGTTGCGCGTGTTTTGCACCCCTCAGTGTATGCAGCCCGGCCGCATTTGTACGTTTAGTTCCGGTGACCGTTGTAGTTGTGGTACAACAGATAACCAGCTACCATGAGGGAGGAAGGCGCGGGTGGATGAGGAAAGGGTGTTGCATGGGAGTTGGGACGGTGCGCCGCGGACAGACACAGGTGAAGGGGCATCTACTATACTGCCGGTATCGGAAGCGCTGGGTGTGCAGGTGACAAGAGGCGTGTCGGGGTTGAACGGGTGCGCGCACAGCTCAAACGGCGTGAAGGACTTAACATCTAGGTGTACAGAGGCCCTGGCCAGCCGACGGCCATCAGTCCAAAAACGGTGCACCCTTCACCATGACTCACGTTGCATTATGTGTGCGGGGCACTGCGGGGGGGTCACGGCGATCTCATCTGTTCGGCCTAGGAGATACTGGCTCGTGGGATTGAAGGCGCGAGGAAGGTGAGAGGCCGCGCCACGGCACTGTAGTAATTGATGTTATAGTAATTGATGTTATGATCTTACGAGGATAAGGAGGAGGACCAGCAGCTGCAGCCAGCGCAACGCACCCGCCGGGGCTCCGGACGACATCGTACTGCGGGATACTACAGCGATTTTCCAGGGCGATACCGGTAGTCGCCATTTTAGCGATGCTATGGCATGCTTTAACTAAATATACACATGTGAATGCCTGCGCCCCAACACTTGGTGATCTGCATGGTATTCACAGCTTGAGCCACAATTGGTGCCCACTTGACAGCCACACATGTGTATCCTGGCCACCACTTACCACCAGGTGCAGCACAGGGTTGTCCTGTCTCCTGCTGCATCCAGCCGCACAACATATCGCACATGACATCCACGATGCGTGGCCAGCCGCACGACAGCTCACACTGCCGGAACACTCCCGGGAACAAAAGAAACCGCAGCAAGCGCGTCAGGCGCTCAGTCGGATTTAATGGCTGGCTTGCCCACAGATAAATCCTGGAGGTCAGCCAGGGGCCTAGTGGGGGACCACCGTCAAAGCACGACGTCCATCACTAACGTGGAAGGACAGGTCAAGGATGTCATGCCTTAAGGGGACCGGTCGTCGGTAGCGGGCTATGCCCCCCGCGCACTGCTGCCGGGCGCACGTGCCACACGACGGGTGTACGATCCTCAGATTGGCCGCACGTGTAGTAGCAAGTGCGCGGCATGAGTGGAACCAGATACGACGCCAAAGACGGCGCACCCCTGACGCCGTACAACGTTGCTACGAAGGAAGACGCCACGACACCCCCCATGCCAAACGCGCAAGCAGCCAGCATCGGGTGGCAGCAGCAGCTCTTTGCGCCGCTCGCAGGACGCGCACATCACAGCCCCTAGCCAGATCGTCCCCCCAATTGCATAAATATATTGCATAGATGTATAACACAGACATATAAGGCGCACACGCATACGGACTGCACTGCAACAATGCTATCGGGCCCCCTCCCGAAGTCCCGATGTCACACATCACAGCAAAATGCACGCACCAAAGCGCACATCGAGAATATCCACCTCAGTGAAACCTTGTATGGACGGATGAAATGCCCACAAAGCCGCGCCGTGGCCTGCCATAATTAATACAATCCCGTCAGCCACCATGAATCCAACTGCATCTAGCCGAACCCGATTTTATCCCATCCAACTGCATCTAGCCTAACCAATCCCATCCTAACTGCATCTAGCCTAACCGGTTTTTATCCCATCCATTCGTGTGAACACGTTACGACAGCAATTCCAGAACCCACAAAAATATTCCCACCGCGCTTTCCAGCATCTTAAAAATAATAATATATAATCGACTCGTCATTCAGTCCTGCCGCAACAAGATGCATCCAGTGTCGGCCCATCCGGAGCCGGGCCCCCCCGCCACGTCCCCCCGCCTCACCACCCGCAGTTCCTGGGGTCGTTCACCGCTGCTGCCTCAAACGGCTGCTCCGTTGTGTTCCTGCCGCTCGCATGTCAATTCAACGCCCCTTCAGGCGCTCATTTCGGTTTACTGGAATGGGTTGAGAGCAGTGGCCTCCAAACCGCCCCGCCAGCCTTCCATTTAGTAGGACCCCCAGCAAACTATCATTGCCTTTTGGCAGCAAATGCATGCGGCCCAGCGCCGCCAAACTGGCATCAAGTGTCCCTTGCAATTGATGCCTGACGCCAGCTCCAGCGGCAAAGGAAAAGCTGCCGTCGTCACTGCCGGCTCCACGACATATGGTATCCCATATATCCCATATATTCCCTTCACCCCGAACAACCCCGCTGCCGCCTTCCTGCCAGCAGCCCCTGCTCCCTACGTTCTCGACACCTTAGCCCCCGCGGCCGTGGCCGCCGCGGCCGCTCCCTCGGGCGTTTCCTCCCCAGCCGACAGCTCGAAAGTCGCGGGCAGCGCCGCTGCCGCCGGCACTTCCGCCGGCACCGCTCCCGAGGGGGCAGCTGCTGCTACTGACACGGCCACCGATACCATGGGACCTCCCATCGTCATGCTGGGAAACACCCTTCTGGTCGACTCTGCCGAACACCAAGCTGTTCGTTCGCTACTGCATACGACAATGTCCCCGCCCCCGTCCACAGCAGCCCCGGGAGCAGCAGCATGGTCGCCCGAATGCACATCACCGTCCGGTGAGGAACCGGCAGCGACGCCAGCGGCGGCCGCCGCAACGCCGGCCGCGGCGTTGGCGGCGGCAGCAGCCGCAGCGTACTCGTGGATTCGGCTCAGCACCGAGCCCTGAGACTGGCCCAAGCCGCCAGTGCCCCCCTCGAGGGCCTGAGGGGAGTGGATTTGCTGGTTGAGGGCGAGGGAGGGAGGGGAGTGGATTTGCTGGTTGAGGGCGAGGGAGGGAGGGGATTGGATTTCCTGTACACCTGCCCCACCGACTGTACACCCATAAGTAAGACCCGATATACCGCAGTCGCTGGCAAGGCGGTGGCTCCGCCAGGGCCTTTTCGCGGTTGCACACCCGCAGAGGTAACGGCCTGTACCTGCGCTATGAGTAGCATCTCCTTGGCAACCTCCGCTGCCGCCGGGCGCCGCTCTGGAGTCCTGTTCCAACACCGCTCCACCAGTAGCTGCAGCCGCGCCGGGCAGCGCCCAGACGCCACGCTGTTGAGCAGTGGCAGCCGCTCGTCCAGCAGGGTAACTTGAGTGGGGCGGAAGGGACAGAGCAGCAGGGGACAAGGGGTGAGCTCAGCAGGGGGCGGGGCAGCCGAGACTTGCCTGTGACAGGCTAGGACGCCACTGGGCCGAGGCAGGGCATAGGGCTCTACCGCAGGCGACACTCATTGCATTTATGCAGTATACAAATAGCATATCCAACGAAACTCCCTTGCGTGTGCAGGTTGGTATGCCGACGGCGCTTCGCAGCGAGGCCCACGGTCTGGTTACCATGCTGATTGCGCAGCTGTGGGAACAGGTACAGACAAAGCGGCAGTGCCATGCACGTGCTGTGAGTGCTTTCGAAGGGGGCAGCTGAAGGTTGCTTGTCATGCGCCGCACACCACAGGGGTGGTGCAGCACTGCCGTCAATAGGAAGGGCGCAAGCTCATGGCTCCCCTCTCCCGCATCCGCCCACTTCAAACCCGTGCAACCAGCCAGCCAGCCACGCTGCCGCCTCCTCACCTCGGTACGCGACCTCAACAACGCCGCAGCCCTGCAGCCCAACACACATTCCACACGGACGGAACCCGCGGGGGACGGGGTTCAGGGTTTGACAATGTATTTAAGCAGGCGACGCAGAGAGCGGGTTTCGCCGATCGAGTCACGTGCCGCGCGGGCGTATGGCACGCTTGTACGGCAGTGATGGGAACGGGGCACTCGAGGGGCGCTGTACCACCGCCGCTGTACCACCGCCGCTGGAGGGGCGCGATGCGGCTCGAGGCTCTGCTGTACAACATGAAGTACGGCAGGCAGTACGAAATATGTACAAGCAGATGAGGAGCGCGCGTAGCAGCGGGCGGGTTTGTGCGCATCGGGGTCCGCGGCCGTGTACCACCTAGCAGGGTGGGTGTCGTGTGTGGCCCGCCACCATGATGGGGTGGTCACGTGACGGTGCGATCACGTGACAGGATGGTCGCGTGATGGTGTCATCACGTGGCGGGATGATCACGTGATCACCTGACGGGATGATCACGTGATGGGATGATCATGCGACAAGATGATCATGCGGGTTGATCAGGTGATGAAGTGATCACGTAAGAGATTATCACATGAAAGGCTGATCACATAACGGGGTGATTACGTGGCAGAGGAATCACATGACGGTGTGATCTGATCACGGTGATGGGGTGATCATGTGGTGGGGGTGATAACGTGGCGAGGTGATCACATGATGCGATCATGTGATAGGATATCACGTGAGGGGTAATCACGACGAGATGATCATGTGACAGGACGGTCACGTGGCGAGACAATCATGTGACGGTGTGATCATGTGACGGTGTGATCATGTGACGGGGTGATCACATAACAGGGTAATCATGTGACGGTGTGATCATGTGACGGTGTGATCATGTGACGGTGTGATCATGTGACGGTGTGATCATGTGACGGTGTGATCATGTGACGGTGTAATCATGTGACGGTGTGATCATGTGACGGTGTGATCATGTGACGGGGTGATCACATAACAGGGTAATCACGTGGCAGAGGGATCATGTGATGGGGTGCTGGGTGTGCTCACGTACCATCCAGGGCTCCACGCCGGTCAGCATCGCCCACACCACGACACCCCACGCATACATGTCTGGAAGGGGAAAGCAGCCGCGTCGGGTTGGGGTTGCAAGGAAAGGGAAAACCGTTTAGGACAGACGTTTCGAGATGCATGCTGTAGAACCGGCGGGGTCTCCGAAAGGGTCAGGAAGGCGTGTGTCAGTGCGCGCGCGCTGCGCCGCAGGGGTGCATCGGGACCCCGCCACCCTAGGGAAGGAGGCCACGGCTCGGATGCTGTGACGACAAGAAACAAACGTCACGGAGCTGTGCTCCGACCAGGGATTCCGGATACCCAAGCTCAGCAATCCCACGCAGCCCAACCCACATCATATCACCGCCGCCCACACACAGAAGCACTAAAACATGCTCGGCAGCTCCGGAGGTTTGGAAATCGGCGAACGTGCGCTTCCCAGCTTCCTCACAAACACGCCCCCAAACACCCTCCGTTACAACCGTTACAACAACAACCCTCCCGCCGTCGACACGGCGAGCTCGGGCCAGGCAGTTGAGGGTGGGAGATCGGGCTGCACAGCTGTGCGGTTACCGTTGCGATGACAAAATGCAACAGAAGGCAACCGACTAAACCGACCACCGCCAACGCCCGACAGCCGCATCGCGCTGCCGAATGACCAAACCCAGCCGAACGAAGGACAAGGCAAGGTCACATCTGCGGCCGCGCGAACAAAGGACCGCGCGCCCCATCCTGCCGCGCCGACCTACCGGCATGGTGAGTGATGCGGGATGTGTAGAGGTCGAAGCACTCTGCGTAGCGTGGCGTGGCGGGGCGGGGCGAAGGATCGGTGAATCGACATGGGATAAGAGGCGGGGCGTGGCGGGGAGGGGAGAGGTCCACGGGGAGTGCTGAGGGGTGCGAGGCCTCGGAGGGAGGGTGTGGTCCGTCGGGCGGGAGCTGAGAGAGCCGACGCCGTGAGAGAGCCGACGCCGTGGCGGTGGACCCGAACACCCGAGCAAGCAGCCGACATCTGTCCGGTCCGGCATCCTGAAGCCTCCCGAGGGCTTCACTGTTCGCCCTCTCCCGACCCTAGTCACCTGGTGCCATGTACGACGGCTGTCGTACGTCGTACAAAGAGCAAATCGGAAGGAGAAGCACAGCAGGCCGCGATGTTGGCGCAGGGGCCGCAGCAGGGGCGCCAACAGCACCAGGGCAGCATCCAATCGTGCAGGAAGGGGGGGCGGGCGGAGGGGGGGAGGGCGGAAGCAACATTGCGGCGTCGGACCTCCGAGCTTACGGCCAGCGCCCTTTCATCGCCCTGACAGGACACCTTGCGCTCGGGTAAAATTCATGTAAAATTCATGCGGTTACGAGCCAATGGCAACCGACGTGCTGGCTCGCTGGCAAAGTGGTTCATGGGCCCCCTCGATGACTTTGATGCGGCCCCCATTGATTGCGGCCCCAATCAGCTCCAACGGTTCTCCCCCCCCTCCACACACAAACATCACTCACCGTCCCCGCCTCCGGGTGCACCGTGGATACGACGGTGCTGCGCAGCCGCGACAACCCAAAGTCCTGATGGCACGCCAGGCCGAGGGGGGTGGCAGGCCGAGGGGGGAGCGGAGGTGTCAGGCGGTAAGACTGCGGCTGGTGCTGCTGGTGCTTAAGGCCCTGGCGGCCACTGGGCAGCCTTCAGGCTTCGCTTCGCGCTCCCCTTGGCGCTCCCTTTGTCTGCCCTGTGGCACCCTGGCAGCCCAACTCACCGAAACCTTCACAATGGGTGTGGGGGAGTCCACCGCGCTGATCAGCACATTGTCGGGCTGGGGGGGAGGGCGCAATCAGGGGGAACCGACGGCGGTGTCAGCGCGGGAGGTGGGGGGTATACCAGCAGAAACGAGCCCCTTTCCCTGCCCTCCACGGGATCCTCGTGTTTCCATCATGGGGTTAGTCCCCTGCGCGGTTTCCTGCCCCCCGGGCCTCTCTGAGCCCTCACTCTCGCCCCGACCTGGCACCCCCTGGCACCACCCAAGAAAGCAGGACCCGCCCAAGACCCGCCCACCTTGAGGTCCCTGTGCACGATGGTGGGGTGCAGGTACTCCAGGGCGCGAGCTATCTCAGTGGCGATGTGGAGCACCTGGAGGGGACCACGGGTCACGTGGGCATCGTCGAAGGTGGCGATTACGAGTTCAGGAAGGTACGCAGTTCCTTAGAAGCCAGGTACGCAGTTCCTTAGAAGCCAGGTACGCAGTTCCTTAGAAGCCAGGTACGCAGTTCCTTAGAAGCCAGGTACGCAGGCCTTGCCCTACCTTGACAGTCCCTGTCAAGGTAGGGCAAGGCAAGGTGAGACCAGGGGAGCTACCGGGGGCTGACGTTACGGTGAGGACGGCAGCAGCAGGGGATGGACACGGAGATGTGTGCTGGCACTCCCCTTCGTCCTACTTCATGCCGTACCGCGGTACTCTAGACCCAGGCCAGGGCTCAGCTCGGCCTCCCAAACCAGCACCCCTAATCGCCTCACCCGCCCCGCCCCCGGCCTTCCTTCGCCGGCACCTACCTTTGGCAGCGGCAGCAGCTGCCCCGGGGCCCCAAACACCAGCCGCTGCAGGCTGGTGTCCATGAGCTCCATCACCAGGCAGAACCGCGGCGGCCGGATGCACGCCGCCAGCAGCCGCACCACGTTGCGGTGCTGGCAGCGACCCATCACCTGAACCTCCTGAGCAAAGCTCGACAGGATCCGGTCCATGGCCGCACCGCTCGCGCCGCCCAGCAGGTCCCGAACGATCTTGACCGCCACCCGCTCGCCGCCGTACAGTCCCTCGCACACCTTGCCGTACGACCCCTTTCCCCGCACCACCGGCAACAGCGTCACGGCCCGCGCCAGGTCTGGGTAGAACTCCAGATCGGCCCGGAGGGGTGTTAGGGGCGTCACCACTACGTGCTGCTCCGGGGGCCTTGCGGCGCGGGAGGGTTCGGGCGACGGTTCCAGCCGGTGTGACGAGGGGTAGCCGGCGCCGTCGCTTCCCACATCACAGTCGTCGCTGTTGGCGGCTGTCTCGCCTTCACCCGCCGCCTTCACCTTGGCGGCAGCAAGCGATGTGCAGCCACTTGAGGACACGCCTGCGCAGTCGGGCGCCAGGAAGGCGGCGGTCAGCAGCGCCGGCACCTCATCGCCCGGGTGCGTGCGACGCGCCCTTCCCCACGGAATGGGGCCGTCGTACAGGACTGAGGAAGCTGTGAGGGTCGGCAGAGGTTTCCGGATGGGTGTTGGGGTGTCGTACCTTTGCCGCTCTGATCCATGAGCTGCTTGGTGGAGCCGGAGTCTTGCGGCGGGCTGGCGCCGGACGAGCACCTTGGGAGGCAGCGGAGGGGGAAAGGGGAGGGGGGGTGGGGTGCGGCGACGAGGGTGCTGGTGCTGGTCGCGGTGGGGTGGCGGCGGTGGTGTTAATGGCACTAATGGTGCTCCTCTCCGCCAGCTCGACCAAGGTGCTGCTGACTGGCTGCGACCTGACTGCATCCTTAACGGCGCCAAGGACAATCACCGGGGGGGATGCTTCGTACGGTTTAAGGAGAACCCGCGGCTTCTTCATTTACCGAGAGAGTGCTCGATACCCAATGCGTCCCATTAATCCCATATCGAAGCGTCTCCGTGTGCCTTTCTGTCTTTCAACACACACCAGTCGCCCCTACTCCGCTCGCTCCCCAACACGAGCCAGGAAGGCCGGCGCCGTCCCCAACCCCACCGACTCTTCTTGGCCCTTTTGACACTGGCGTAGCCCTCCCACTTTTTCTCGCCTGAATATACTTGTCTACCTTAAGTGCTGACCCATGGGTCCGCTCATAACCCTGCCACGGCTTATAATTTTCAATGTTTTCAATATTTATTGACTGAGTATTATATGTATTTGTTATTACCCGTATCCATCCGACGCCGTCGTTGGGGCGCACTCAACCAGCTTGCACGGAGGAGCGGGCTCCAGGCTCCGCTGCCTCGTCCTCCTGCGTACAACCACCACACCGGCTGCCAGCAGAACCCCAATCAGCAAGGTGCCTGCATGGTGCAACGGACAACCAACAACGAACAACCACCACCGTCGGTGAGATGGCGTTTTGGGACGTACCGGCAGCAACGCCAAGTTCCACCCACAACGGCATCCTGGTGGAACGGCAAGGAACACATGTAACGGTATGTGTCGGCTATGAATAGCAATCACACAGCAGCGGATTGGGCGAGGCGCCACTGCTGCGGCCACTTCCATCCATGCACTAGGCGAGACGTGCTAGGGACCCGCGCAGCAGCGGGCACCGGGCCGCAAGCAGCGTAGGGTTGGGCTGGCGTTGCGCGTTTTGCGTTATCGCATGAACCAATATCGCGCAGCTTCATGCCCAGTGCCCCGCGAGCCTGGGCACAAGCTAGCACTGCCCGTAAGACGCCTGCCCGACGGCAGAGCTGGCGCCAGAAGGCAGACATGCAAGCGCAAGGCAGGTGCAAGGCAGGTGCAAGGCAGGTGCAAGGCAGGTGCAAGGAAGCCCGTAGAGACACAACGCAGCCAGTGGTTCCTCTTCCGGCTCAGTACATCAGCACTGTCGACTTACCGCCGATCACACAGCCCACAGCCGCGCGCAGGCCGGCACTCCACCCCTTGCCGCCGCTGTCTCCAGCACCCGCAGGCAGGAGGTCCCCGTTGGCATCGCCGCCGCTCGGACGCGATTCTCCGGTCGTCTCCGCAACCGTCGAACCGTTGACAGTGCTCCCGCCTCCTGCCGCCATGTCTCTGTGCTTGGTGTACCTCATGCAGCCAATCGGGCTGTACCGGGTTAAGCAATCATCTTCCAGCAGGTACTCGCACAGCATGTAGGTGTCCACCACGTGGATCTGGGCGGTTGGCGGACGGTTGAGGGGGGAGCGGTTGACGGTTGGAAGCAGTTTGGGGGTATTGAGTTTCGGGTCAGACGTGGCGCGGAGGTTTGGAGGGTTTTAGGCTTTTTGAAGAACCCAGTTGATCGAGAAACCTCTTGGATAGAAACCCAGCTGGTCGAGGCAAACTCTCGGAGGGCACTGCTGAGCTGGTGTCGGCTGGTTTCCCGCATTACCTGTTGCGGCAACGACCCTAGGGCCATGCCTGCAAGTGCGCTGAAACCCCTAGTGGCCCAAATCGGGACGACGACTGCTCAAAGCAGCACCTGCTGGCCGACGACCCCCCCAAAACTGAGGCATCCCGGGAGAGCGCCAGACGCGCCGTTACCGGCCCCTCGCTCGCTCACCAGATAGCCCGTCGGGTAAAGCTTCTGCAACGGGTCGTACGTACGACCTGCGACGGCGTAGTCGGTGCAGTACGCCATGTGCGACCAGCAGCGCTCCAGGGGAAGCGCGCGGGTGTCGTTGATGCAGCCATCGGCACCGCCGCTGCCGCCGCCACCGGTGAGGCCTGTGCTGCCGTTCCTAAAGCTGGGTGCCGTGGCATTGTACAGGTTCACGCCCTGTACCCAGCTAGGGCGCTGGTCCTCTCCCAGGTACGCTCTGCGGAAATGACGCGCGAGGGGGAGCAGGAGGGGCCGGATTACGACCGCAGTGGCCTCGTGGTCATCTCGCTCCGCGAACTCCCGCGAGCGCGAGCGCGGGCGCGAGCCGTGCGCAACGGCTCTTGCTGCTGTGGTTCCGGAGCTGGTCCCCGTTAGGGTCTTCCGTACGGTCTCGACAGCGAGTGGTAACGCCGAGCGAGCGTGAGAAAGACGCCATTGCGGGCCAGAAGGGCGGCATGCTTTGCCCCTTGCTTGGGCCTTTGCTTGGCTCCTTGCTTGGGCCTTTGCTTGGCCCCTTGCTTGGGCCTTTGCTTGGCCCCTTGCTTGGCGTCCAGCCAAACTGGTCCCGCGAGGCGACATGTGCTGTGTCCTCGCCGTACATCCCAACTACCCAGTGCTGTGTCCTCGCCGTACATCCCAACTACCCAGTGCTGTGTCCTTCCCGTACATCCCAACTACACAGTGCTGTGTCCTTGCCGTACATCCCAACGTGACCCGCTGCACTGCCAGCGACAGCAGACCCACTTACCTTGCCAGGGCGGGCGGGAAGCACCAGCGCCTGATCAGAGCCGCATGCACCAATCTTATGATCCCAAGCTCCCCTGGGTTCTGCGACAAAACACCACAAGCCCCGAACACGGTTGGTGGGTGAGTCATGTGATCAAGGTAAAAGGGGGACGGGGGCGAAAACGTGTTTCTTGGCGGACAGGCAACGACCCAGATCGAGACACATACCGGACGGTCGGTTGGCGGACGTGCGTGTCAGTGCGAACAACGTTGCTGCCGCAGCCCCCGCCGCAGCCAAGTGACGCCCCCGCCGCCTTGGATGCACACATGGTACCCCAGCGCCTGCCCCGTCACGCGTGCCCTGCCCCTTCCACCGCCATAAAACCGGCCGCGCCCCTCCATCTCAAAATCTTTTCCGCGCGCGCCCCTGCATCCCAATATTTTCCGCGCGCGCCCCGTCGACCCCATCCCGCCCCCGCCCCCGCCGTGGCAAACACACACGCTGGCGACCCCGCGTCCTCCCGCCCCCGCCACTTTCACTGCAGTACACATGTCGCCACACGACCCACCATCGTGCATAGTATGTCCACTGCGGCGCCGATGTCGTTCTCATCGAAGAAGTCCGACAGAATAACGTACTGGAGGGTCATCGTGACTGTGTGGGCCAGCCGCACCTGGCGGGTGGGAGGGAAAGGGGTCAGGCGCCACTGCCCATTGTGTGTTGCGGGATGCAGGGTGGAAGGTGCGGGTGGGATTCGATGTGGGTGTCTCCAACCTTGTGGACCTGCCATGCCTACGGCGGCCGGCCTGCGTATTCTCTTTCTGTCGTTCTTTCTCTCCCTCATGCTGCCAGTCAGCCCTTGATGTCAGCCCTTGCTGTACGGCAGCAAAGCGCGCATCGTGCCCCATCACGGCCAGCATGATATCCCGCCAAGGCACCGCCGTCAACGGGTCCGTCAACGCGGCGACCGAGAGAGCGGGTGCGGTCCCTCCCGTGCTCCCCTACAGTACCACCGCACCTTGCTGTAGTGGGTATCGAGGTCGCAGCGGGTGGGGAGGAAACCCGTACACCGCGCAGCGGGTGGGGAGGGGGGCACAGGGGAGCATACACGTCGGAGGGAGGCTTGGAAAGGCGGTCAGTTGGAGCGACCCGATGACTCGGTGACAGGGGGGGGCCTTCTGGGCAGGGCCCGTTTGGATCGATGGAGTGATGACGGGAGGAAATGGGGACCCGCGCTGCCCCAACGCCGCCCTCCAGTGCAGCAGTCAGTCATGGGCAGGCACGGGCCACTCCCGCGCTCGCGGTGAAACGAGCAGGCCGCGAGTGTAACCCTAAGAATGGGATCAAAAGGACGAGGAACAGGGCAGGCGGGGGCACGCACCCTTGCACGTGGTTGGTGCTCAACACCACCCAGCGGTCGGGCCAGCCCTGGATGGTCACGTTACGCCACACCGTGATCGGCAGCGAGTAACTGCGCGGAGGTGTGGGCGCGTCACGTGTGGAGCTCGTGTACATGGCTTGGGGCAGGGAGGTGGTTAGCTGCGCGTCCCGATAGCCCAATACGCCACGGCCTTAGAGCTGCAATAATCAAGGTAGTTCACGCCACGTTCATGATTGTTACCTGGCAAAGTCAGCATCCGTGAGTGTTGTGAAATCGCGCCCCAATTGCAACGTCACAGGCCCTGACGGGTCAGCCAGCGCCTTGGCAAGCTCGGCTCCCGAATACACTATAGGCGTAATGCTAGGTTCGAGCTGGCCCTGCCCAAGAGCTGTAGTTGCTGCAAGCAGCCCCATCACCAGCGAGAAGCTTAGCATCCCCTGCCTCCCTTGGCAAGACAGAAGGGCCGATGCCACTTGACGCTTAATTACACAGAAGCACAAGCCACCTAGAGACCACCTTCCTTGCGGATACTCGGGATTCGCTGCTGTACAGGTTTCAAACCCGCTATCAGAGTCGGGCTGAACCAGCAGGATAGCCCGGCAATAGAGGTGATGCCTCTTTAACTCGTTGGTGAGGCTGCAAACACCTCAATAAATGTGTATATATGACGCCCATACGGACCACTGCTATTACTGAAGTACTTCGACTAGCTCGGCCAGTGCCCAATCCCTGCCGTAACCCTTGTAATACCCGCATTCTATTTTCGATTAGCACCTTCAGCCAGCGATAGGCTATATAGCCACACATATAACATTTATATAGGCTATACAGCCAGCGATAGGCTATATAGCCACACATAATCTAGGTGCTGTGCCTGGTCAGCGGCGATAGCGGTGCGTCCAAGGCCCAAGGCCCAATTAAGCGCCATGGCCATTTTCGGACACTAGCCCTGACGCACACTATATCACATCCGCAAAGCCGCTCTCATGCCGGACTACTTTGAATACAAATAATGAAGCCTAGAATGCACAAATGAGTCGCTGAAAGCGGGGTCGCGGTGACAGGACGCCTAGCGGCGTTGGACCCTGCCAGTTCCTCGGGTGGGCCCGCGACTGCATCGCCACCACCCAAGCGTGACAAGTATCATCAGTATGATGAGCGCAGTGACGGCCACCGCGCGACATGTCCGCTCACGGTACATTTCCGCTGGCGAGGAGCGGCGCGGACTTTCCGCAGCGACTAAGAGAATGCCAATTGTAATGAACATGAAGAAAATGGTGGTTGCGCACCTTAGACCAAAGCAGAAAGCGCTCCGGAGGGGTAACCGAAATACGGACTTTCGGCCATTCTGGAGCCAGCAGTCCCGTTTGCGTCCCAGCGGCCTCGCTACTCGCGGCCGACCCCCTAATGTTACATATCTAGTATAAGGCTACATAAACCCTGGCGCGCACAAGCCTATCTAGCTCTAGCGCGATGTGGCCAATGTGGCCGAAGTCTGGCTCTGGACGAGCTACGGCGGGTTATATTCGTAAATACGTAAATACGTAAATACGTAAAAGGGTCTCCGCCCTGATACTTCATAAACGGAAAAAAAATTTCACTGTTTTTAAATGTGGATCGCTCAAGTTAAAAGAGATTTATTCGTACCGACGCCTGAAAATGGCGTTGCAGTCAAAATGCACAAGAGGAACCGCTGTCGCTATCTCGGTGGCCTTAGCGACCGCGGTCCTTGTCACGTAGGCTGCTCATTCCATAGCATTTCACCTTCACCTTCTGAAGGTGATGGCAAGCTTACTTGAGCTCTGCGGGCCTAGACAAGTCAATCCTTAGCGCGCTTGTGAAAGAGACCACCCTAAGCGCCAGGAAGGGCTCGAACTACACTCAGCTACACTCAGTGAATGCTGCAGATGACTTCCCAAAAGTTGACGCTCGGGCTTCCCAAAAGTTGACGCGCGGGCGAACCTGCAGCATGTTCTCATGCAAGGCGCGATGGGCGGTGCGCACGCTTTCATTGGGGATTTTGCCCGCCCCCACAACCACAGCCCTTGCCGGCAGTCGCCCACTCCGCCCCAGAGGGAACTCCTACAGCGGCAGGCCGGGGGGCCTGGCTTAATCCCGCTTTCAGGCGCTCCCTTGCTGCTGGAGGGGCTGGAAGAGGGAAAGTGCTCGTGTGTCGCCGTACGTGACCCTCGGCTTCCACCGCCGCGCCCAATTAGTACCTAGTATGATATTACAGAGCTGGTATGGCGCCGGGGGCTGGTATGGCTTTAACCAGGAAAGCAATCCCACTTTCGATTGGAACAGGGGGAGGGGTCAGCATAGATGCCTCATGGGTCGGCCCAACGACGCAGGTCCCTGTATCAAGACTACGCGCGGTTGCATGGTCCTGGATAATGGTCTTCAGTGAAAACCCTTCAAAGGAAGCGGCAAGGATTTCCCAATAGCGCACTGCAGTAACGGAGATGTGGTGGCGTGTCCTTCCTGCGAAAAGGCAGTGATTCCGCATGTTTCTCAATTTTGTGTCGTCGGCTAAGGCTTGTGGGTTTGGGCTCGGGCTCGGGGCTATGTTCGCGGCGAGACTGTCGTCATGGAGCTGCACGCTTTGTCGCGACCCACAGTGTTGACATTTGGACTACTATAAACGATAAAGAAAGAGCCTCAGGTTCATGTTACTATAGCTTTATAAGCTTGCCGTTGACGATGGGTCTTCAATCGCGACAATCGGGGTCGGAGTGCAAGGTTTCCCAGTTTTAGGAACTACGCGTCTCAATTGCAGCATATTACTGGTAACCATTACTTTTTATTAAAATGATTTCCGACCGTTAGGGTAAGGGTCTCGGATGGTGTCTCAAGGGGTCTCACCCCTTCAGATAACTTGGATTGCTCGATTCGGACGGCCAGGCACAATTGTGGCACCTGTTAAGTCAACACCTTGTTTTAATAAGCTTAGCCTTGCATCGCCGAAGTTTCATGCTGTCTGCAAACCACTACTCGACGCTACGGGTTCAAAGACGGGTCCGTGTTATTAGTGAAGGAGGTGGTCATGTTATTTTCGGTTTAGTAATGCGTGGAATGGAAGGGCATGTAAAAGTGGGATCGCGTGCTGTCCTTTAGCTGCGTGCTTTGCCCTTTGTCCTGTAACCTGCTGCTGTGTCTGCTGCTACGGTGCCGGGCCACACCTAACAGCCAACGATGCAGGACCGCCACCTTTACAGCAACTTCAGACGTTGCAGAGCTACCAGCCATTACCGGCTATGATGTAGACGATTTCCACTCTCTCTTGCCCCAGGAGGAGGGGCTACTGTGATATGCTGTCGCCCTGCTATGTCTGCTACTGTGCCTTCATACCCGACTCATTACTTTGTTCGGAGTTGCAGCACACGAGCAGGGGGGAACTGGAGGGAAGTCCCAAGCAGCAAGTCCGTGGGAAATTTGGCCCTGAAACCATTACCAACGGTCGAGTTGCACCCCCCTGGTGTGCCTCTAGCACACCATACGCAATGCTGTCAAGCTGAGGCTGAGGCTCAATGCCAGCTGATCTGCCATGACCTTCGACTCCTCCGCACCCAGCCTCCCAGGCAACCTGATGGCCAGGGCGGTTTGAACGTAAGAAGAGCTTTCCTTTCTATTACAGGAGACACAAGAAGACACACCCCGCTTGCTGTTCGACTCCTTAAGCCGGGGCGTCGTTAGTTCGCTCAACTGACAACCGCCCAGCAAGGCCCATCGCCCACACCGCGGGCAAACTTGCAATACTGCGACAACAACGACTACTACTACTACCGAGTTGGACTGCAGCAGCATAGCGCGCATGCGTTGGCGGTTACTGCAGTGGCGTCACACGTGGGCCCACACACCACTCAATGCACGATGATTAGTAGTAAGCAAAAGCCCAAGACCGGTCCGGCCGGCGAGCTCAACTCGCTTTTCACACATAAGGACCACACCTCTTTTCTGTTACCGGTAGGATAATGATCACTGAGTAACTTCAGAGGGAGCGAGAACACCTGCCGTAAAAGGACACAAAGCGGCCAGCGCAACGTGAGCTTTGAATCCAGCCGCACAACATATCGCACATGACATCCACGTCGTGCGACCAGCCGCACGACAGCTCACACTGCCGGAACACCACCCCTGGGAACAAAAGAAACCACAGCAAGCGCGACAGGCGCTCCGTCGGATTTAATGGCTGGCTTGCCCACAGATAAATCCTGGAGGTCAGCCAGGGGCCTAGTGGGGGACCACCGTCAAAGCACGACGTCCATCACTAACGTGGAAGGACAGGTCAAGGATGTCATGCCTTAAGGGGACCGGTCGTCGGTAGCGGGCTATGGCCCCCGCGCATTGCTGCCGGGCGCACGTGCCACACGACGGGTGTACGATCCTCAGATTGGCCGCACGTGTACTAGCAAGTGCGCGGCATGAGTGGAACCAGATACGACGCCAAAGACGGCGCACCCCTGACGCCGTACAACGTTGCTACGAAGGAAGACGCCACGACACCCCCCATGCCAAACGCGCAAGCAGCCAGCATCGGGTGGCAGCAGCAGCTCTTTGCGCCGCTCGCAGGACGCGCACATCACAGCCCCACTAGCCAGCTCGTCGCCCTAATCGCATAAATATATTGCGCAGATATATCGCACAGACATATAAGGCGCACACGCATACGGACTGCACTGCAACAATACTATCGGGCCCCCTCCCGATGTCACACATCACAGCAAAATGCACGCACCAAAGCGCACATCGAGAATACCCACCTCAGTGAAACCCACAAAGCCGCGCCGTGCCCTGCCATAAGAAATACGACCCCGTCAGCCACCATGAAACCAATCCCATCCAACTGCATTTAGCCTTACCAATCCCATCCTAACTGCATCTAGCCTAACCCGGTTTTACCCCATCCATCAGTGTGAACACGTCACGACAGCAACCCCAGAACCAACCCCAGAACCCATAAAAAACATTCCCACCGCGTTCCAGCATCTTAATAAGATAATCATTCAGTCCTGCCGCAACAAGATGCATCCAGTGTCGGCCCATCCGGAGCCGGGCCCCACCGCCACGTTCCCCCGCCTCACCACCCGCAGTTCCTGCGGTCATTCACCGCTGCTGCCTCTAACGGCTGCTCCGTTGTGTTCCTGCCACTCGCATATCATTTCAGCGCCCCTTCAAGCGCTCACTTTGGTTTACTGGAGTGGGCTGAGCCCTCCAAACCGCCACTCCAGCCTTGCCATTTAGTTGCCCCCCCAGCAAACTACCATTGCAAACTACCATCTTGGCAGCAAATGCATGCGGGCCAGCGCCGCCAAACTGGCATTTAGTTTCCCTTGCAATTGATGCCTGACGCCAGCTCCAGCGGCAAAGGAAAAGCTGCCGTCGTCACTGCCGGCTCCACGACATATGGTATCCCATATATCCCATATATTCCCTTCACCCCGAACAACCCCGCTGCCGCCTTCCTGCCAGCAGCCCCTGCTCCCTACGTTCTCGACACCTTAGCCCCCGCGGCCGTGGCCGCCGCGGCCGCTCCCTCGGGCGTTTCCTCCCCAGCCGACAGCTCGAAAGTCGCGGGCAGCGCCGCTGCCGCCGGCACTCCCGCCGGCACCGCTCCCGAGGGGGCAGCTGCTGCTACTGACACGGCCACCGATACCATGGGACCTCCCATCGTCATGCTAGGAAAGACCCTAGTGGTCGACTCTGCCGAATACCAAGCTGTTCCTTCGCTACTGCATACGACAATCTTGTCCAGGTCCTCAAGCACAGCATGGTTGCCCGAATGCACATCACCGTCCGGTGAGGGACCGGCAGCGACGCCAGCGGCGGCCGCCGCAACGCCGGCCGCGGCGTTGGCGGCGGCAGCAGCCGCAGCGTACTCGTGGATTCGGCTCAGCACCGAGCCCTGAGACTGGCCCAAGCCGCCAGTGCCCCCCTCGAGGGCTTGAGGGGAGTGGGTTTGCTGGTTGAGGGCCAGAGAGGGAGGGGAGTGGATTTGCTGGTTGAGGGCGAACGCGAGGAGGGCGAGCAATGCGGAGGGGGAAGAAATCAAAGGCACAGAGCGCCCTGGGCAGGTGTTTCTACCAGCCCCTGGTGATTCATCAGTGTCCGTGTTATTGGATTTGCGCTACGGGGGCACCAAGTCTTCAGGCAGGGTGGTCGTGCGGTCCCTCATGTCCTGTGTAGCTGCCCCACCGACTGTTCACCCATAGGTAATACTCGATATACCGCAGTCGCTGGCATGGCGGTGGCTCCGCCAGGGCCTTTTCGCGGTTGCACACCCGCAGAGGTAACGGCCTGTACCTGCGCTATGAGCAGCATCTCCTTGGCAACCTCCGCTGCCGCCGGGCGCCGCTCTGGAGTCCTGTTCCAACACCGCTCCACCAGTTGCTGCAGCCGCGCCGGGCAGCGCCCAGACGCCACGCTGTTGAGCAGTGGCAGCCGCTCGTCCAGCAGGGTAACTTGGGTGTGGCGGAGGGGACAGAGGGGCAGGGGACAAGGGGTGAGTTCAGCAGGGGGCGGGGTAACTTGGGTGTGGCTGAGGGGACAAGAGGAGCAGGGCACAGTAGGTGTGTTTCCGCAGGGAGCAGGGCAGCGGAGAAGCGCGTGCTGGTCTTCTTAGGCAAAATATACCTGATAGGCTAGGATACCACTGGGCCGAGGCTGGGCATAGGGCTCTGCCGCAGGCGACACTCATTGCATTCATGCAGTGTGCAAACAGCATAGCCAACGAAACTCCCTTGCGTGTGCAGGTTGGTATGCCGACGGCGCTTCGCAGCGAGGCCCACGATCTGGTAACCATGCTGATTGCGCAGCTGTGGGGACAGGTACAGACAAAGCGGCAGCGCATGCATGTGCTGTGAGTGCTTTCGAAGGGGGAAGCTGACGATTGCTTGTCATGCGCCGCACACCACAGGGGTGACGCAGCGCCGCCGTACAACTGGATGGCACAAGAACCTGTTCACGCCTCTTCTCCCGCACCCGCCCACTTCAAACCCGTGCAACCAGCCAGCCAGCCACGCTGCCGACTCCTCACCTCGGTACGCGATCTCAACAACGCCGCAGCCCTGCAGCCCCACACACATTCCACACGGACGGAACCCGGGGGGGACGGGATTCAGGGTTTGACAATGTATTTAAGCAGGCGACGCAGAGAGCGGGTTTCGCCGATCGAGTCACATGCCGCGCGAGCGTACGGCACGCTCGTACGGCAGTGATGGGAACGGGGCCCGCGAGGGGCGCTGTACCACCGCCGCTGGCACATGCAGTACAAAATGCACATGCGAATGAGGAACGTGAGTAGCAGCGGGCGGGTTTGTGCCCATCGGGGTCCGCGGCCGTGTGCCACCTAGCAGGGTGGGTGTCGTGTGTGGCCCGCCACCATGATGGGGATGATCACGTGACGGTGCGATCACGTGACGGTGCGATCACGTGACGGTGCGATCACGTGACGGTGCGATCACGTGACGGTGCCTATCACGTGACGGTGCCTATCACGTGACGGTGCGATCACGTGACGGTGCGATCACGTGATGGTGCGATCACGTGACGGTGCGATCACGTGAGGTTCGATCACGTGAGGTGCGATCACATGACGGTGCGATCACGTGACGGTGCGATCACGTTAGGTGCGATCACATGACGGTGCGATCACGTGACGGTGCTATCACGTGACGGTGCGATCACGTGACGGTGCTGACGGTGCGATCACGTGACGGTGCGATCACGTGACGGTGCGATCACGTGAGGTGTGATCACATGAGGTGTGATCACATGACGGTGCTATCATGTGACGGTGCGATCACGTGACGGTGCGATCACGTGACGGTGCGATCACGTGACGGTGCGATCACGTGAGGTGCGATCACATGACGGTGCTATCATGTGACAGTGCGATCACATGACGGTGCGATCACGTGGTGGTGCGATCACGTGATGGTGCGATCACGTGACGGTGCTATCACATGACGGTGCGATCACGTGATGGTGCGATCACGTGAGGTGCGATCACATGACGGTGCTATCATGTGACGGTGCGATCACGTGACGGTGCGATCACGTGACGGTGCGATCACGTGATGGTGCGATCACGTGATGGTGCGATTACGTGATGGTGCGATCACGTGATGGTGCGATCACGTGATGGTGCGATCACGTGATGGTGCGATCACGTGATGGTGCGATCACGTGATGGTGCGATCACATGACGGTGCTATCACGTGACGATGCTATCACGTGACGGTGTTATCACGTGATGGTGCGATCACGTGACGGTGCGATCACGTGATGGTGCTATCATTTGACGGTGCTATCACGTGACGGTGCGATCACGTGACGGTGTGATCATGTGACTGTGCGATCACGTGACTGTGCGATCACGTGACGGTGTGATCACATGATGGTGCTATCACGTGATGGTGCGATCACGTGACGGTGCTATCACGTGACAGTGCGATCACTATCACGTGACGGTGCGATCACGTGACGGTGCGATCACGTGACGGTGCGATCACGTGACAGTGCGATCACGTGACGGTGCGATCACGTGATGGTGCGATCACGTGACGGTGCGATCACGTGACGGTGCGATCACGTGAGGGGTTGCGAGGAAGACCCGTGCGGGGTGAGGGGTTGCGGGGTGCTGGGGTGCTGGGTGTGCTCACGTACCATCCAGGGCTCCACGCCGGTCAGCATCGCCCACACCACGACACCCCACGCATACATGTCTGGAAGGGGGAAGGTGGAAGGGGGAACAGCCGCGTCGGGTTGGGTTGGGTTGGGGTCTCCGAAAGGGTCAGGAAGGCGTGTGTCAGTGCGCGCGCGCTGCGATGCAGGGGTGCATCGGGACCCCTGCATCCGGCACCCCGCCACCCTAGGGAAGGAGGCCATGGCTCGGATACTGTGACGACAAGAAACAAACGTCACGGAGCTGTGCTCCGACCAGGGACTCCGGATACCCCAGCTCAGCAATCCCACGCAGCCCAACCCACATCATATCACCGCCGCCCACACACAGAAGCACTATAACGCTCGCCCGCTCCGGCGGGTTGGAAGTCGGTGAACGTGCGCTTCCCAGCTTCCTCGCAAACACGCCCCCAAACACCCTCCCGCCGCCGACGCGGCGAGCTCGGGCCAGGCAGTTGGGGGTGGGAGGTCGGGCTGCACAGCTGTGCGGATACCGTTGCGATGACAAAATGCAACAGAAGGCAACCGACTAAACCGACCACCGCCTACGCCCGACAGCCGCATCGCGCTGCCGAATGACCAAACCCAGCCGAACGAAGGACAAGGCAAGGTCACATCTGCGGCCGCGCGAACGAAGGGCCGCGCGCCCCATCCTGCATCGCCGACCTACCGACATGGTGAGTGATGCGGGATGTGTAGAGGTCGAAGCACTCTGCGAGGCGGGGCGGGGCGGGGCGAAGGATCGGTGAATCGACATGGGATAAGAGGCCGGGCGTGGCGGGGAGGGGAGAGGTCCACGGGGAGTGCTGAGGGGTGCGAGGCCTCGGAGGGAGGGTGTGGTCCGTCGGGCGGGAGCTGTGAGAGAGCCGACGCCGTGAGAGAGCCGACGCCGTGGCGGTGGACCCGAACACCCGAGCACGCAGCCGCCATCTGTCCGGTCCGGCATCCTGAAGCCTCCCGAGGGCTCACTAGTCGCCCTCTCCCGACCATAGTCACCTGGTGCCATGTACGACGGCTGTCGTACGTCGTACGAAGAGCAAGTCGGAAAGGAGAAGCACAGCAGGCCGCGATGTTGGCGCAGCGGCCGCAGCAGGGGCGCCAACAGCACCAGGGCAGCGTCCAATCGTGCAGGAAGGGGAGCCGGGCGGAGGCGGGGGAGGGCGGAAGCAACATTGCGGCGTCGGACGTCACATGGTGGGCGGCACCAGGCAGGGCGCCTCCGAGCTTATGGCCAGCGCCCTTTCATCGCCCTGACAGGACCCCTTGTGTTCGGGTAAAAATACATGTACAAAGATGCATTTACAAGCCAACGGCAACCGACGTGCTGACTCGCTGGCAAAGTGGTTCCCTTTGATGTAGGCCCCCTCGATGACTTTGATGCAGCCCCCATTGAGTGCGGCCCCAATCAGCTCCAACGGTTCTCCCCCCCACACACACAAACATTACCCACCGTCCCCGCCTCCGGGTGCACCGTGGGTACGACGGTGCTGCGCAGCCGCGACAACCCGAAGTCCTGATGGCACGCCAGGCCGAGGGGGGCGGCAGGCCGAGGGGGGAGCGGAGGTGTCAGGCGGTAAGACGGCGGCTGGTGCTGCTGGTGCATAAGGCCCTGGCGGCCACTGGGCAGCCTTCAGGCCCTTCGATTCGCGCGCCACCTTGGCCGTCCCCTTGTCTGCCCTGTGCCATCATGGCAGCCCAACTCACCGAAACCTTTACAATGGGTGTGGGGGAGTCGACCGCGCTGATCAGCACATTGTCGGGCTGGGGGGAGGGCGCAATCAGGGGGAACCGACGGCGGTGTCAGCGCGAGAGGTGGGGGGTATACTAGCAAAAACAAGCCCCCTTTCCCTGCCCTCCACGGGATCCTCGTGTTTCCATCATGGGGTTCATCCCCTGCGCGGTTTCCTGCCCCCCGGGCCTCTCTGAGCCCTCACTCTCGCCCCGACCTGGCACCCCCGGCACCCCCTGGCACCACCCAAGAAAGCAGGACCCGCCCAAGACCCGCCCACCTTGAGGTCCCTGTGCACGATGGTGGGGTGCAGGTACTCCAGGGCGCGAGCTATCTCAGTGGCGATGTGGAGCACCTGGAGGGGACCACGGGTCGCGTGGGCATCGTCGAGGGTGACGAGAGAAGTGCCGCCGATTACGGGTTCAGGCACGTACGCAGTTCCTTAAAGGCAGGTACGCAGTTCCTTACAAGGCTGATGTTACGGTGAGGACGGCAGCAGCAGGGGATGGGCACGGAGGTGTGTGCTGGCACTCCCCTCCCTCCTACCTCATGCAATACGCGGTACTATAGACCCAGGCCAGGACTCAGCGCGGCCTCCCAAACCAGCACCCCTAATCGCCTCACCCGCCCCGCCCCCGGCCTTCCTTCGCCGGCACCTACCTTTGGTAGCGGCAGCAGCTGCGCCGGGGCCCCAAACACCAGCCGCTGCAGGCTGGTGTCCATGAGCTCCATCACCAGGCAGAACCGCGGCGGCCGGATGCAGGCCGCCAGCAGCCGCACCACGTTGCGGTGCTGGCAGCGCCCCATCACCTGCACCTCCTGAGCAAAGCTCGACAGGATCCGGTCCATGGCCGCACCGCTCGCGCCGCCCAGCAGGTCCCGAACGATCTTGACCGCCACCCGCTCGCCGCCGTACAGTCCCTCGCACACCTTGCCGTACGACCCCTTCCCCCGCACCACCGGCAACAGCGTCACGGCCCGCGCCAGGTCTGGGTAGAGCTCCAGGTCGGCTCGAAGGGGTGTCAGAGGCGTCACCACTACGTGCTGCTCCCGGGGCCGCGTGGCGCGGGAGGGTACGGGCGAGGGTTCCAGCCGGTGTGGCGAGGGGTAGCCGGCGCCGTCGCTCTCCAGGTCACAGTCGTCGCTGTTGGCGGCTGTCTCGCCTTCACCCGCCGCCTTCACCTTGGCGGCAGCCAGCGATGTGCAGCCACTTGAGGACACGCCTGCGCAGTCGGGCGCCAGGAAGGCGGCGGTCAGCAGCGCGCGGGATGGGGGAGGCGGCACAGCACCCCGGCACCTCATCGCCCGGGTGCGTGCGACGCGACCTTCCGCACGGAATGGGGCCGTCGTACAGGACAGAGGAAGCTGTGAGGGTCGGCAGAGGTTTCCGGATGGGTGTCGGGGTGTCGTACCTTTGCCGCTCTGATCCATGAGCTGCTTGGTGGAGCCGGAGTCTTGCGGCGGGCTGGCGCCAGACGAGCACCTGGGAGGCAGCGGAGGCGGAAGGGGGAGGGGGGGTGGGGTGCGGCGACGAGGGTGCTGGTGCTGGTCGCGGTGGGGTGGCGGCGGTGGTGTTAATGGCACTAATGGAGGAGCGGAGGGGGACGGGGGAGGGGGGGTGCGGCGGCGAGGGGGTTGTGAGGAGAGCCCTGACGGGTGAGGGGGGCTGGTGCTAGTGCTGGGTGCTGGTCGCGGTGGGGTGGTGGCGGTGGCCGTAATGGTGCTCCTCTCCGCCAGCTAGATCAGGGTGCCGCTGGCTGGCTGCGACCTGACTCCGCCCTGGACGGCGTCAGGGGCGATCACAGGGGGGGTCCTTCGTACGGTTTCCGTAGCACCCGCGGATTCCTCACTTGCCAGGAGAGTGCTAGATACCCGGTGCGTCCCATTATCCCATTATCCCGCTATCGACGCGTCTCCGCGTGTCTTTCAATACACGCCAGTCGTCCCTACCACGCTCGCACCCCAACACGTGACACCCACGAGCCAGGAAGGCCGGCCCCGTCCCCCCCCCCCCCACCGACCCTCTTGACCACTGCCGCAGCTCTCCCACTTTTTCTCGCCGGGATTACTTGTCTATCTTAAGTGCTGACCCATGGGTCCGCTCATAACCCTGCCACGGCTTACCCATAACCACTCGACGCCGTCGTTGGGTTGCACTCAACCAGCTTGCACGGAGGGGCGGACTGCAGGCTCCGCTGCCTCGTCCTCCTGCAGCGGACAACCACCACACCAGCTGCCAGCAGAACCACAATCAGCAAGGTGCCTGCATGGTGCAACGGATAACCAACAACGAACAACCACCACCGTCGGTGAGATGGCGTTTTGGGACGTACCGGTAGCAATGCCAAACTCCAATCGCAACGGCGTTCCGGAACGGCAAGGAATTCTTGGTACCGGTATGTGTCGGATACGAATAGCAATCATACAGCAGCGGATTGGGCGAGGGGCCACTGCTGCGGCCACCTCCCTCCATGCACTAGGCGAGACGTGCTAGGGACCCGCGCAGCAGCGGGCACCGGGCCGCAAGCAGCGTAGGGTTGGGCTGGCGTTGCGCGTTTTGCGTTATCGCATGAACCAATATCGCGCAGCTTCATGCCCAGTGCCCCGGCAGCCTGGGCACAAGCTAGCACTGCCCGTAAGACACCTGCCCGACGGCAGAGCTGGCGCCAGAAGGCAGACATGCAAGCGCAAGGCAGGTGCAAGGCAGGTGCAAGGCAGGTGCAAGGAAGCCTGTAGAGACACAACGCAGCCAGTGGTTCCTCTTCCGGCTCAGTACATCAGCACTGTCGACTTACCGCCGATCACACAGCCCACAGCCGCGCGCAGGCCGGCACTCCACCCCTTGCCGCCGCTGTCTCCAGCACCCGCAGGCAGGAGGTCCCCGTTGGCATCGCCGCCGCTCGGACGCGAGTCTCCGGTCGTCTCCGCAACCGTCGAACCGTCATTAGTGCTCCCTTCGGCCGCCATGTCCCTGTGCTTGGTGTACACCATGCAGCCGAGCGGGCCGTACAGTCGTAAGCACTCATCTTCCAGCAGGTGCTCGCACAGCATGTAGGTGTCCACCAGGTGGATCTGGGCGGTTGGCGGACGGTTGAGGGGGAGCGGTTGACGGTTGGGGGCAGTTTGGGGGAATTGAGTTTGGGGTCAAAACACGGCGGGGAGGTTTGGGGGGTTTTAGGGTTTTTGAAGAACCCAGTTGATCGAGGAACTTCTTGGATAGAAACCCAGCTGGTCGAGGCAAACTCTCGGAGGGCGGCAATGGCACTGCTGAGCTGGTATCGACTGGTTTCCCGCATTACTTGAACCGGGACTGCCGATGCTCGTTGCGGCAAGGCCATACCTGCAAGTGCGCCGAAACCCCCGGCCCGTATCGGGACGAAAGTTGCTCGAAACAGCACCTGCTGACCGACGACCCCCTAAAACTGAGGCATCCGGGGAGATCACCAGACGCGCCGTGACCGGCCCCCCACTCACCACATATCCCGTCGGGTACGGCTTCCGCAACGAGTCGTACGTACGACCTGCGTTGGCGTAGTCGATGCAGTACGCCATGTGCGACCAGCAGCGCTCCAGGGGCGGTGCGTTTGTGTCGTTGATGCAGCCACCGGCGCCGCCGCCGCCGCCGCCGTCGGTGAGGCCTGTGCTGCCGTTCCTAAAGCTGGGTGCCGTGGCATTGTACAGGTTCACGCCCTGTACCCAGCTAGGGCGCTGGTCCTCTCCCAGGTACGCCCTGCGGAAATGACGCGCGAGGGGGAGCAGGAGGGGCCGGATTACGACCGCAGTGGCCTCGTGGTCATCTCGTTGCCGCCGGCACGTGCGCAACGGCTCCTGCTGCTGGTGTGGTTCCGGAGCCGGTTGCCGTTAGGGTCTTCAGTACGGTCTCGACACCACTTACCTTGCTAGGGAGGGCGGGAAGCACAAGCGGCTGATCAGAGCCGCATGCACCAATCTTATGATCCCACGCTCCCCTGGGTTCTGCGACAAAACACCACAAGCCCCGAACCCGGTTGGTGGGTGAGTCATGTGATCAAGGTAAAAGGGAGACGGGGGCAAACAGATGTTCCTTGGCGACAGGCAACGACCCAGATCGAAACACAAACCGGACGGTCGGTCGGCGGACGTGCGAGTCAGTGCGAACAACGTTGCTGCCGCAGCCCCCGCCGCAGCCAAGTGACGCCCCCGCCGCCTTGGATGCACACATGGTACCACCGCGCCTGATGTCACGCGTGCCCTGCCCCTTCCACCGCCATAAAACCGTCCGCGCCCCTCCATCTCAATCTTTTCCGTCCGCGCCCCTCCATCTCAATCTTAACCGCCCGCGCCCCTGCATCCCAATATTTTCCGCCCGCGCCCCGCCATCTCAATATTTTCCGCCCGCCCCCAGCCATCCCAATATTTTCCGCCCGCGCCCCTCCATCTCAATATTTTCCGGCCGCGCCCCTTCGACCGCTTCCCGCCCCCGCCCCCGCCGTGGCAAACACACATGCTGGCGACCCCGCGTCCTCCCGCCCCCGCCACTTTCACTGCAGTATACATGTCGCCACACGACCCACCATCGGGCACAGTATGTCCACTGCGGCGCCGCTGTCGATCTCATCGAAGAAGTCCGACAGGATAACGTACTGGAGGGTCATCGTGACTGTGTGGGCCAGCCGCACCTGGCGGGTGGGAGGGAAAGGGGTCAGGCGCCACTGCCCATTGTGTGTTGCGGGACGCAGGGTGGAAGGTGCGGGTGGGGTTCGATGTGGGTGCCCCCCACCTTGGGGGCCTGCCATGCTTACGGCGGCCGGCCTGCGTATTCTCTTTCTGTGGTTCTTTCTCTCCCTCATGCTGCCAGTCAACCCTTGATGTCAGCCCTCGCTGTACGGCAGCAAAGCGCGCATCGTGCCCCAGCACGGCCAGCATGATATCCCGCCAAGGCACCGCCGTCAACGGGTCAGTCAATACGGCGACGAGAGCGGGTGCGGTCCCTCCCCTGCTCCCCTACAGTACCACCGCACCTTGCTGTAGCGGGTATCGAGGTCGCAGCGGGTGGGGAGGAAACCCGTACACCGCGCAGCGGGTGGGGAGGGGGGCACAGGGGAGCATACACGTCGGAGGGAGGCTTGGGAAGGCGGTCAGTTGGAGCGACCCGATGACACGGTGACATGGGGGGCCTTCTGGGCAGGGCCCGTTTGGATCGATGGAGTGATGACGAGAGGAAATGGGGACCCGCGCTGCCCCATCGCCGCCCTCCAGTGCAGCAGTCAGTCATGGGCAGGCACGGGCCAGCCCTGCGCTTGCGATGCAACGAGCAGGCCCCGAGTGAAATCCTAAGAATGGGATCGAAAGGACGATCGTGCGGGAGCACTGTAGGCCGGGGCACGCACCCTTGCGTGTGGTTGGCGCTCAACGCCACCCAGCGGTCGGGCCAGCCCTGGATGGTCAGGTTACGCCACACCGTGATCGGCAGCGAGTAACTGCGCGGAGGTGTGGGCGCGTCACGTGTGGAGCTCGTGTACATGGCTTGGGGCAGGGAGGTGGTTAGCTGCGCGTCCCGATAGCCCTATACGCTACGGCCTTAGAGCTGCAATAATCAAGGTAGTTCATGCCACGTTCATGATTGGTACCTGGCAAAGTCAGCATCCGTGAGTGTTGTGAAATCGCGCCCCAATTGCAACGTCACAGGCCCTGACGAGTCAGCCAGCGCCTTGGCAAGCTCGGCTCCCGAATACACTGTAAGCGTAACTCCAGGTTCGAGCTGGCCCTGCCCGAGAGCTGTAGTTGCTGCAAGCAGCCCCATCACCAGCGAGAAGCTTAGCATCCCCTGCCTCCCTTGGCGAGACAGGGGAGCCGATGCCACTTGATGCTTAATGACACAGAAGCACAGGCCGCCTACAGACCACCTCCCTTGCGCATACTCGGGATATGCTGCTGTACAGGTTTCCAACCTGCTAAGAGATAGTTGGGCTAAACCAGGTTTAGCCCGGTAACAGAGATGAAGTCTTTTAAACTCGTAGGTGAGGCTGCTAACACCTCAATAAATGTGTACATATGCAACCCAGACATCCAAAAGTGAAGTAGCCGGAAACACCGGCATTAAAGAGGAACTTGTCAAGTTGCTCTCTAAAAGACTATATTATGCACTGAGAGCCAATGAGGCATCATAATCATTGAACCCGTAGCGTCGAGTAGTTATTCGCAGACATTACGAAACTTCGGCGGTGCAAGGCAAGAAAACGGACAAGGTCGTATCTGAACAGGTGCCACAATTGTGCAGGATTGTGCCTGGCCGTCCGGATCGAGCAATCCAAGTTACGGACAATCCTGCCGTAGTCGAAGTACTTAAGTAAGGCAGCGACTATTGCCTATCTTTCGGCCATCAGCAGATCAGCAACGCACCCTGGGCTGGATGCGTCCCTTGGTCAAGTACCGGAACTGACAAGGCAAGTCCTTACTGGCCACGGAGTGAGTTTCGTTGCGGTTCAACGTCATAACGGCAACTTGCGCAAACTATGGGGTGATCCAAAGGTCCTTGATTATGTAGGATGGGGAATGGGATATTTTCGCGGCTCGCGGCCGCGCAATTTTGGGGAATACGGATTGGAAATACGCAGAACTGTACCAAATTCGTGCCACATTCGTGCAAGGGAGTGAATGTGTCCATAAGAAGAAGCTGCTGATTATAATAGGGGAGTTACAGTGTCCCCAAGCCCGGACTGATAGTATCATTGATAGTTAAGAAAGAGACCTGTATTATACAGATATGACACCGTGGCAAATGTTACCTAAATCCCCCCCCACCCCCGCATTTCACCCTAAACCTTACACCGTTCACGTTGCTACAAGTAAGCACGGTGCGGTCTCCGCAGGCGTTGGTAGTGTTTCTCCCAGGTTGCTGCTTCTCACGCACACACGTTCGCACACACACATACACACACATACATGAACTGCCTCCCGAGTTCACGCCATGCCGCCCTTTCCCGTTCGGCTGCCATCCATCCTCGGCGGCTTACGGCGATAGGTACCCGTGGATATGGCGAGTGCAATGTGCCGGGCCTTGGGGGCAGGCCTTGACGAGTTTCGGCCGCTGCTGTCTGGAAATCCCTACACCCTCCCGTCTTGAGGGTTGGGGCCCCCGAATTCACGCCACGCCGCCCGTTCCCATCCGGCTGCCATACACCCTCGGTGGCTTATGGTAATGGATATGGCAAGTGCATTATGCCGGTGGCATGTGTAAGTACAGCAACGCCCGGGCTTGAGGACACCGTACCATCTCATTATTAAGCGCATCTGGCATCAAATGGTGTAGTACGTGCGTGCACTATTGAAACCGCGAAACGTGTCAGTACGGTAGGGTATGTAGCACCAATAAGGGCCAGTTCACATGTGGTATTTCGGGTCCTCGACAATTTACGTGCCATCGTCGGTGCCATCTGAAGTTGAGAGGAGTGGTACGCTACGTCGACGCTATCCTTAAAGCTTTTTGCACTACAAGACGTAAAAAACATTTACCTGTACGTTCGCAAAAAATGTGACGGCGCACGATGTCACCGGTCATTTGGCGTCTGACCCTGCAGTTATTTACGCCGCCACCAGTAGAATGTACGCCCATTCACTAGCGCTACGTCACTAATACCATCGGTACTCAACGAAGTTGAGGGCCGATTCCCGCGCGCTGAACAACAAAACAAGATAGACTACTTGCCAGCACGCCTAGCCTAAGTCCTGACAGGTCCTGAGAACACGGACTAGTGGCATTCTGCCGTACAGCCTCATGCCCAAGGGGCCTACGCCCAGTTAACCCGGCTATAGCTGTGGAAAGCCCGCATTACATTAACTCCTTTATTTTTCAGTCAAAGCTCAGCATGAAGCCGGGTGCTCACGGAGCTGGCGCGTTTTGGCAACCCATGGCTCCTGAACACCGTGCCAAAAGGCCGGCAGCGGCGCAGACTTTGCGCAGTTCGTGTCTGAAAATAGCAAGTGAGCGACGTGGGCAACGGGTGGCGAACACAGAGCTGCGGAAGGGCCTTGGCCCGCTGCCCGTACCGCCGCTGTCCATGCCGCCGCTGCCCAAGCCGCCGAGACCATGGGCCCCCAGACCATGGCTGCCGCCCATGCCGCCGCTGCTCATGTTGTCGAAACCGTGGCCGCTGCTCATGTCGCCGCTGCCCATGCCGCCGCTGCCCATGTTGCCGAAGCCACCGCCGGGCATGGGCTGAAATGCGCCGGCCATAAACTGCCGGTTCTGGATGGCGGAGTCTTTTACACCTGCATGGTTGTCATCTGCATATCTATCTGCATTTCTGCAAGCTGTACCAACGCGGCTGTGCCTTCCCTCCTTGCTGGCTGGGCTGGGACATTTCTTCGATTCAAGACAGGAAGTGCGACCGAGTGTGGTTAGTGCGGGCCTCAAGTGATGAAGGTGGTGCCAACACTGCGGACTCAGGCGACTTTTCTGCTGCCTGTGATGCCCAGAACCACCAGCACCTGGCTGCGGAGCCTGCTGCCTACTTCTCCATACCCTGGTTCCCTTACCCCCTTTCCGTCCCCCTGTGGTCGGTGGCCTGGCCAGAGTCTGGCCTGGATGTGCTGCCTCCTGATGTTGGCGCTGTTGCCAGTAATTGGCACTTGGGTATCAATGGCTTGAGATACACGTGTATCCAATCATCGCCATACACCACCACTTGGTCCCTCCGCCAGGACCGGCGCTCCCGCTGCTGTGTACGCCACAGCCGATGCTTCCGTGTGCAGAGCCCCACAGGGCCCCCCTGCCAGGTCCGCAGCTCCCGCTGCCGCCCATGCTTCCCTTTGCAGAGCCCCCACCGCTGGGTCCGGCCCTCCAGCTACTGGGTCCGGTGCCGCCGCTAGCAGGCAAATCATCTAGTGTATGCCTCACAACCCCTCTCGAAGGCTGGGGTATGGCGTCTGGGTGGCAGCTGGAAAGAAAACATGTTTTTCCCCTTGCGCAGCCTTCGTTCCCGCTGTCTGTTTGCTCATATCTGGCGACAGTATTTCGTCCTACTTCGTCATCCTCTGCATCCCTTCGTCAACGGTATGAACTGCCATCCTCCACAGCGGTACCGCTAGTTTCGGCATGCTCTGGCAATGCGTCCGATCCAGTGGCACCGCTGCCCGCGGGCACCAGCCAAGGGACGCCTTTGATATATTTCTGGCCGTCTACAGTAAGGATATCGCCAGGTTCGGCCATACAAGGTCAACATCCTACACCGTTCGCGTACGGCCGCCCTTTCCTGCTGCTTCGCGCGGGTTGTGCGAATCGTTTTGTGGTGCCTGGCGGCCTTGAAGTCGGTTGGCTGTGCTGTTGCGCATGCGTTGCATCTTGGCTACTGTTGTGGCAGGGTGGCCTTTGTGCCTTTTGAGGCTTTCCTCTCCTCTTCGGGGCGTCTGCTGGGTTCAGCCCCGGCTGTCGTATGATGAGGCCCGGCATGGACTCTTCTTCTTGTCCTGGATCGGCCTCGGTCCGGCTGCCTTTTCCCGACCAGTGAGGAGTGGTTTTGACTTCGTCCGGTGATCTGTGTTGTGGCCTGGTCCATTGGGCCCGCCTGGTTGCGCTTCCGCGCTCGTAGCCGCTCTGGCTCCCCTGTAACACTCGCATTCTGGATTCGCCCGGGCTTGAGCTGACAGTAACCTCTCATTATCTAATGATCAGCAAGGTTTTCCGCATCTGGCGTTTTTCGCGTCCCCATGACCAACCCTTGACGCCTCCTACTCCGGTTGCAACCCTGGCGATTAACCTTCTGGGCATATGGTTTTGGCGGGTCGCGCGCCCCGCTCGATGAGGTGCGGAGATCGCGTCGCGTTTCCGTCGTCTTCCGTATATCGGAGAAGCTTCGACTCCTCGAAGCGAAGAATGAGCGAAGAATGAGTGTAGAGATAGGCAATTTGTTGCGAAGGAACTGATGTATTGCGTGGAAGCAGTGCGCATCAGTGCGCATGGGGAGGAGTGGAGAGGTACGGCGATTTGGGAGCCGAGCTTCCTAAGGTCGCGCGCGCTCATTCCCAGTTAACTGTCGTAATTTGGCACTAACAAGGGGCTTGTCACGCTGCTGGGACAGTGTCCTCTAGTTTCCCACCCACCCGCCCAGTGCGCCGCTTTGGAGTGGTTGAGAGGACCTGGTTCGGAGAGGTTCGGAGGTCGTATTTACGACCATCACGATAGTATAGCTGAGCCGATTGATGCCACGTACCGTTACGTACCGCGTCGGCCGCAGGCTGCTGGGAGCGCTGCCTACCGGACTAGTCCTCCTCGCCTCGCCGGCATCATTAGCACATTAACGGGCGGTTGCCGGTTGGGTTTCTGTCTCTTTCGTCTACTCCAGTGTCAGGCGATGTGCTCAATGGTTCTGCCTTTTGGTCTGGAACTCGCTGTAAAATGCACTACTTTGATCAGCTAATCGCTGCCTGAGTGCCGATGAGGTCACCTTGCTGGTGCTGTCTGCCTGCACACTGCTGCACGTGGCATCTGTGCGCCTGCGATAATTCTGGCATGGCAAGGGACAACTTGCTTGGCTCGGTACACCTCTGCTCACTTCACAGCTACTTACAAAGGGCCTCTCGTTGCCACGAAAATGACCTTTAGGCAACTCCCATTCCCTGACCGATGGCGCCAACCCCCAAAGCTTGTTCAGCCCATTGCGCATGGCTTTCAGTGCTCGCCACAGCACATACGATGGAGTCGCGCGGTACTACCCACGTAAACGCAATCGCGACACGCCTTACAAACTTAGCCTTGAGTGCAAGGCCGCGCACGGCATCATCCCAAAGCACTCACGCCACAGATCGCCCGCCTGCTTCTTGCTTTCCGCCTTGTTGCCTGGAAACGATCGTCGATTGAACAAGGAATGCCCCACGTGACGGACGAGACCGACACCGAGATACCCCTAGCTTATCCCCCTCCATCCGGCAGCAGAGGCCACCGCACCGCCGCTTTCGTGACACCGATCGTCCGACCGTCCAGCCCACCCACACGTACGGCCACCCAGCAGCCAACGCGCGCCTCCTCTTGCCGCCCTTTCCTTTATTTCACAACCCGCTGCCTACCAAGCCAGTTGCTAAACCGGAGAATTACGGGCGTAATAGCTGAATGCAAAACAGTTACCGGTGACGATCCTATCTGCGCAAATCGACCTGTGCAGTCTCCTCCTGGCCCCGCTTCCCCGCTCGCCCCCCCTGCCGCCCACCGGCTCCGTACCACGCATCGGTCGCGGACGCTCCGGAACCTTCAGGAGCATATCAACACACGCAATACCCGCTGCCCGCCACCTCGCCCACCCCAGCGAGGACACTGCGCCTGCTGCTGCCGCCCACACACCCTACTCTAGCAGGGCGCCCGCTTCACGGCCCGGCGCCCCGCAGCCCATAACGCCCACGTCGCCACACCAACACCCTACCCCTCTGCACTTCCACGCACCTCACTGCCACCACCAACCCGCTGGCCACGGCGAAACAAACGCGCCTGTCTCCTAATTAAGCACCTGACCGCCCCCATACCCATCTTACAGGGCACCGCTCCCTCGCTTACCACGGTCCAGCACGCTACGCACCCTCCTCCTGCCCCGCCTCGGCCGCACCGTCGTACCCCTCATCCCCGCCATCCTCCTCCTCCCCCGGGAGAAAATGCTCCTCGTCACCCTCATTCGCAGCAGGCATCTGCGCCGCCGCCGCCGCCGCCGCAAAGGCCTCAGGATCCTCTTCACCCTCATACACATCGCCCTCGTCCGCCTGCCCCTCGTACCCCCCCACCTCACCGTCCGTCAGCGCGGTGGGGTCCTCGGCGGCGGCCTCCGCGGCCTCCGCTGCGGCGGTGGCGGCGAGCATGTGCGCCAGGCCGGTGCCGGCGGCGATGCCGCGCGTGCCGGCGGTGGCGGAGAGGGTGGCGGTGGCCTGGGCGGCCGCGGCGTCGACGGCGGCCTCCGCCTCCGCCGCCACGGCCTCGTCTTGGAAGTGCGTGACGACCAGCATGAAGGAGTCGAAGCTGATGCGGCCCTGGGGAGGGGTGGTTTGGCGCGGAGAAGGAGAAGGAGGGTAAAAGAAGGAGGAGGAGGGTAAAAGAAGGAGAAGAGGGAGGGTAAAAGAAGAAGGAGGGTAAAAGAAGAAGAAGGAGGGTAAAAGAAGGAGAAAGAAGAGGCAGGCTGGTGAGAATCAGGGCGGAGAGGGAGGCAGGTGGGTGGGAGATGGCGGGAAGGGGGAGAGGTCTGAAGGCCCCCACATGACATGACATGCGTAGTTCCCCCCCCGCGCGAGCTCGGGAGTGTCCCGCGTGACCGGCGGGGAAGTGGTGAGCAGACCCGGTGACCGGCGGGGAAGTGGTGAGCAGACCCGGTGACCGGCGGGGAAGTGGTGAGCAGACCCGGTGACCGGCTAGGCGGGCAGCGACTGAGACGACGTGTTTGCGACACCGGTATGTACTGTACTTTGGGTTTCAATGAACCTTATACGGACTTTTCCCCCAGCCGTTGCACCGGCACCGGAGGCCCGGCGCCTCAATGTACCTCTTACGGACTTATTCCCCGGCCGTTGCACCGACAACGGCAACGGCGGCGGCCTCCCCCCTCCTGCGCGAACGCACCGTGGTCACGG
Source organism: Yamagishiella unicocca (assembly GCA_003116995.1). Lineage (NCBI taxonomy): Eukaryota > Viridiplantae > Chlorophyta > Chlorophyceae > Chlamydomonadales > Volvocaceae > Yamagishiella > Yamagishiella unicocca. The sequence goes on from BDSL01000078.1 coordinate 120,431, forward strand.
CCCTCCTCTTCATGAGCTCCTCCACCAGGCCGCGGGTGGACTGCGCGGCAGGGTCCAGACCCGCCATCACCACCAGCTCGCGAAGCTGGTGCGGCAGGAGACCCACCTCGGGCCCGTCACCTGCGTGGCGGGCAGCCCCCCGGAGCGAGTGTTGAGGAGGCGCAGAGGCGGAAGGGAGCGAACGAGTGTGCCTGCGCTAGCAATAAGGTTTCTTGAACCCCTAACAAAACACCCCCTGCCCCCCTTGTTGGTTTTACTTTACAGTACCGACCCACGGTCTCCTCGCATGCCGTCCCCGCACCCACCCGCCGGCCCCCTAGTTGGTTTTCCTTTTCAGTACCGACCCACGGGTCTCCTCGCATGCCGTCCCCGCACCCATCCTCCGGCCCCCGCACCCACCCGCCGCCATGAGCGTGAAGCTGTGCCTCAGCATCTCGATGTCCCTCTCGCTTAGATTGCCGCTGGCCGCCTGCACCGCCTTGAGCGCCTTGCTACCGCCCTGCTGCCGGTCGCGCCGCACGGTGACCACCTGCTCCGCCAGCACCTTGGAGGGCTGCAGCAGCTGCAGGGGGGGCAGCCGGGCGATGGCTTCGCCGGCGGCGGCTGCATCTAGCTGGCGGACCGCGGCCATGGAGGCGAGGTGGCCCTGAGGGGAGGGGGGGAGAGGAGAGAAGAGCGAAAGGGATATCGGTACCGGCAACGCATCAGGCCTCACCCGATCTGTTGGTTGCACTCTGATAGCGCCTCTGCGACGGCGTGTCGCCGGGTGTAGCTGCCGGTATCCCCGGCGCCGGTGCGTCCAGCCGCCCGCTTCAAACGCCTGGTGGCTCATCATCCGGGCGCCGCCACGCTACCCACCCGGTCCCCTTTGCCCCCTTCCTCCGCCCCGGCCCCTCCCCCGGCCCCTCCCCCGCCCTTTCCCCGCCCCTCTCCCGTCCTTCCCGGCCCCTCCCCGCCCCTCCCGGCCCCTCCCCCGTCCTTCCCGGCCCCTCCCACGTCCTTCCCGGCCCCTCCCCACCCCTTCCCGGCCCCTCCCCGCCCCTCCCCCGCCCCTAAAACCCCAACCGCCAGCGCGCACCCTCAGCGGCGCCAGGTCGCTGTCGTCGATCTCCAGCACCGTGCCGCAGCGGGGGCTGTCCTTGACGTACTCCGCCACGTACTTCTTCTGGCGGGACATCATGTGCAAGGTGCCCATGCCCTCGCGCCGGTCCGACAAGAAGTTGCCGATGAAGATGTCGCCTGGGCAGAGGGGGAACGGGGCGCCAGGGTTTCACACGAAGACGACCCGAGGACGCACTCGACCCCCCCACGAAACCCCAGCACCCACCTCGCAACGCCCGTCTGGCCCCCTCTCGTGGCCCCCTCTCGTGCCCCCCGTCCCCCTCTCTTCCCCCCTCCCCTCCCTGCACCTTTCCCCTTCCCCGCACTAACCCGCCCTCCCCTGGAGCCCGCTGCCGCAGCTCACCGCTGGCCATGTACATTGTCCCCGCTCCGTTGCGCTTGTCGTCCGCCCACTGGCCCACGTACATGTCGCCGTTGGAGTACTCGTAGCGGCCGGAGCCGTGACGCAGGTTGGCCACCCAGTCACCCGAATACACCTCGCCGGTGCCGTAGTAGCGAGTGCCGTTGCCCTCGCGGCGGCCCTGGATCCAGTCGCCGTCAAACTGCAGGACCCACTCCTTGGATTTACCCTCCTGCGGAGAGAGGAGAGACGCACATTGGTCGTTTGGTTTGGCTTGGTTTGCTCTGGTTTGGCTTGGTTTAGGTCGGGTTGGATTGCCGCAACACGAGCTGCCAGGACCACAAACCCCGGGTTCGGGGTCCCTTCCCACCCCGTTGCTAGTACCCGATAAACCAGGAGGCAGCGCGGATTGCCTCGCCTCCTTCCCTCCCCCCTTGCCGGCCCGCCTTCCCCCCCCGCCGGCCCGCCCCTTCCCCTCATCTCCCCTTCCCCTCATCTCCCCTTCCCCTCATCTCCCCTTCCTCTCATCTCCCCCGCCCCCCATATCCCCTTCCCCTCACACCCCTTCCGACACACCTTCTGCACGAAGTACTGTCCCCGGCCATGCGGCCGACCCGCCAGCACCTCGCCCTCGTAGCGACCCCCGCTGGCCCCCAGCAGGGTACCCTGCTTGCCCGCACGACCGGGACCTGGGGGGAGGACGCGGGGCAGCGCAGGGCCCGGAGGAGGGCTGTAACCACGACACGTACGACGACTCGTACGTGCGACCTGTACGGGTTTCCTCTCAACCGCTCGAACCCACCCGTCAAGCTGGACGTGAGGGGGCAGCGCTCCCGCGTCGTGGCCCTCCAGCTGCGCGGCTCCGATCGCCGCGGCAATGTCGGACGAGGCGGTGAGCTGGCTCGCTGCACGGTGACGGGGTTGGGCATCTCAATCTCGCGGTACTTGGTGGAGGGATGGTCCATTTGGGGCCGCTCCGTTTGGCCCCGGGCGGTCGTGGCGCCGCTGGGACCGCCAGTGCTGGACCGCGGCTGGGCGTCGTAGGGCATGGGCGCAGTTTCTGGCTCACAGGCGTGCGCCCGGGCGCGTCAGGCGCGCCAATAGGTTGTTACGGTCGAGGGATGCCGACCCCTGGCCAAGAAATTGGGGAGACAACCAGCACAAAAGCTGACTGGCAGATAGAACACAGTAAGGGTTGAGTGTTTGGAAATGGACGAGGTGGCCCTGCAAGTCTCAGGCGTTCTAGATGTGTACCGGTAGTTGCGACGTGGAAAGGAAAGGCCAAGTATGGTGTACAGTAGAGTTATTTTATGACTGTAGTATTTGGAAGGCTATATTAACGCTTGCCCGACAAGTAGCGTTGCAATTGGGCCTTCGAAGGTGCACCGTGGAGCCCCTGCATGCGCATCGGCCCCAACCATTGTATACCCCTTGCTTCACTGTAATCATCCACTTGTCCCATACGTAAACAATTAACGGAATAAGAAGGCGACCGTCTTCCCCGTGCGCATCCTATAGCGAGAGTGGCGAGCGCCGAACGCCCTGACAACACAGACGAACATTGCTCTGAATCCTTAGTTAATGTGTCCCCGTAGGAAACGACGGCGCTGAGCGCGCCGGGCAGGGATACTTATGCAGGAAGGCACGGGCTTTGGTGCCGCGCAGGCGGCACCGGCTCCTTTAACAAAGGCAGCAATCCATGAGCTTGACGTCTATAATGCTCGAAGCATTAAGCTCGCGGAGGCCACACGGGTAGGTCGCTTTGCGCCCGCCGTTGCACGGCTTGCGTCACAGTCAAAGCAAATAGCTCGACACAAAACCTGGCAGAAAAGGCCTGTATCTCAAAATTCGATCGCCCAGAACCATCTGCCGCTGCCACGGCGCCGGGCCGGTGCAGTTGGGGCGACGGCCCTCGTCGGAGGCAAGCGCTCAGGGCTGGCACAGCCGCCATCTGACCCATAGGATCTCCCAGTCGCTGCGAATCCTTTCCGCACCTCGGGGCTATACGTCGACACTCCAACGCTAGCGCACGCGTGCTCACGTCGCGCAACCCCCATGGGCACGTTACCGGACGCTAAAACCCAAGTTCACCCAGACCCCAACCCACCCGTGCCATTATTCCACACAATTATCACCTCACTTCTACCTAGGGCGCAGCCGCGCGCAGCCATGCGTGCATGGATTCGCCGCCTTGCCCCCCTCCTGTACCCCGCGCCCCACCCATTTTACTCTACACGTCACATGCTATACGAGACCGTGTCGTGCATAGGGCCCAAGGGCGCCGGTTCCCGGCCCCCCCCACCATCTCCCCCCTCCCCGCCTCCGAAACCTCCACTGCCCGCCCCAGGTCCGCCTCTTCCTGCCGGGGCTCAAGGGAGGGCCCATGGACGAGTGGGACGACCCCCACGACGCCAAGGCGGCGGCGGTGGCGGCGGCGCAGGCGGCGTCCTCCTCCCGCGGACCCAGTGAGTGGCCGGCGGTGGTCGTGGAGCGTTGGACGCGGGGGGATTCGATCCGGGGACTTCAGGGCACCCTGGTATGCCAGCGGACCGTGCAGCTCTGGCCCCTGCCTGAAGGAAAGGGTGCCGGAAGAGCGGTACTTGCCGGCTGGGGGAGGGGCGCAACTGGGGACCGGGGCGAGGAGTGGCGGGCTGAAGGTCAATTGGTTGTGCGGTCCACACTCCAAACCCCAATTCCAAACCGCTATATTGTCGCAGCTGACACGGCGCTCAAATCACGCAAGAAACTTGCCAAGGTGGCGGCGCTGGCGCACGCAAATGATTCTTCGGGGCTCGGCAGGTCGGGGGCCGGCGGAGGCGGAGGCCCCGGGGGCGACGGCGACGGCGGGATGATGATGGTGGTGGAGGCGATCATGGTGCTGGAGGTGCGGGGGGTGTCTGTGTGGGGGGTGCGGTGTGTGTCTGTGTGTGAGGGGGGGGGTCGAGGAAGACCCGTGGATGCGAGGAAAGACCGGGGGTGGGCATGAAGACCGGTTACGCGACATGGACATGTGTGTTTTATAGATGCTGCGGACATGTGTGTGTGTGTGTGAGTGGGGGGCGGGTTTACAAACAGAACCGGCGGAGGGGTGGGTTTGGAGGGGCTCAAAAGCTGGCAGGCACTACCGGGGCACTGCAGCTGGCCGGTCCTGCGGCCGGCCTGACTCGGCAGCCGCAGAGGGCTGAGCAGCAGCTCAACCCAGACGAGCTCCGGAACCAAACCCGGTCCCCGCCCCGCGCTGCGCCCCTCCCGCTCGTCCGTCGGCCCCAGGATGACGACGACGATGAAATGCTGCTGCTGGCCTCCGGGTCGGCTGACGGCGGCGGCACGGCCTCGGAGGGCGGCGACATGTCGGCAGCCAGCGGCCCCCAGCGGCTGATGCAAGGTAGGCGGGTGATCTCGGGTGCTTGAGTGCTTTCCTTGGTATTTTTTCCTTCATGCCCCCCTCCCTGGATTTCCGGTTGAGGTTGTGCGCTGCCACGTCACCGAACACATCCCCCCGGTGGCGCCCGTCATCGCCCTTGGTTTGTCGGCCGTGGATTCGCGGATTATCCTTTACCCCCCCCCGTGGCCCCCCGGTGTCCGATGGCTATGCACACGCTACATTTCCCCAGTCGCGTTATCGGGTCTATTATTGTAACCCCCCCGGTGGCCCTCCCGCTTCACTGTGGCACTGCGGCGGCGCCAGGCTACGAGGCCGACAGGACGTCAGCTAGGTCCGCAGCAGGCGGCAGCCGCTACTACACACAGCCGGGAGTGAGCACAGCAGCGGCGGCGGCGGCAGCGGCGGCGGGGGCAGCGGCGGCGGGGCCAGCGTCGAGCGGCGGCGCGTACGGCCGCGGCGGCGCGTACGGCGGCCATGGCGGTCCTAGCGGGGCCGGAGGGCGGCACCGTCCTGGGTCAGCCACCGGCGGTGGTCTCGGCGTTGGGCGGCCCATCAGTGCAGCCAACCGGCGGTCGGGGTGAGTGGGGTTGGGGTGAGAGGCGGGGTGAGCAGGGTTGGGGTGAGAGGCGGGGTGAGTGGGGTTGGGGTGAGAGGCGGGGTGAGTGGGGTTGGGGTGAGAGGCGGGGTGAGTGGGGTTGGGGTGAGAGGCGGGGTGAGTGGGGTTGGGGTGAGAGGCGGGGTGACGGTGTTCATTATTGCTCTGGACCGGGTGGGATGGAGTGGAGGACGCGGCAAGTGGCTGTAGGACAGCAGCCGGTCCGGTCCGGTGGGGCAGGTGGGGCAGGTGGTGGCGCAGCACCACTGTTTCGGTGACCGCTCCCACCCCAGCGGAACGAGGCGGCAAGGGACAGGGCCTGCGGGCGGCGATCACAACCACGTTATAAATCACACCCTCGTCGATCAACTGACTCCTAACCATCCCCAACCACCCGCAACTGTCGCCAACTGCCAGCGAGTCGCACATGGGCTTCGACGGTTTCAGCCACACTCGGCTCCGCACGGGTCCCGTGTCCGGGTCCGCGGGAGCGGGCGGGGAGATGGCGTCCAACGCCCCGCGTGTGCCCGTGTGGGCCCGGCTGGCAGCTAACTCGGTGCCCAAGGAGAAGATGATGCCGCCGCCGCCAAAGGTAGGGAGCAGGCCTGGGCGGGGTTCGAGGAAGACCCGTGGATGCCCGAAAGAAACCGTTTAGAACAGACGTTTTGAAGGCCTGGGCGGGGGGGCTGGGAGGCGGAGGAGGCCTGGGAGGCGGCGGTGGAGGTGTAGAAGGCGGTGGAGGCGGCGGGAGGGAGGGCTAGGCAGGGAGGGAGGGCTAGGACGCGGAGTGGATGGTCGGACGGGGGCAGCGGGTGCAGAGGGCTGGTGGGTGTGGAAGGAGCCTGGCTGGTGGGTGTGGAGGGAGCCTGGCTGGTGGGTGTGGAGGGACGGTGTGGGGGGTTGTATAAAAACCGGTTTACGCAACAGGACAGGATAGTTGGCGCATGGTCGTCGGACACCAAATTTGTGGGCGCATGCTGAAGCACTGGAACTGACTACCGGCAAACCTGTGGAGGCGGCCTGTCGGAGCTGTGTAAAAGAAAAGAAATATAAAAAGAATAAGCAAAGCGCGGTGACGTGCATTGGGCGCGGCGAGGCGAGTGGCGGTGCAGCGCGGCGCCCTGCCCGGATACCGACCGTTGTTACCGTAGCGGCGTGAGATGTCAGCAGCGAACGTCCTGGACCGTCCCGTGTCTTGAACCGCGCCGCCGTGCCGTTTGGGAAACCGCGGTAACAGCAAGGGTCGCAAACGCACGCGCACAGCGGCAAAACAAAACGGACAAGACATACAAAGTCTAACGGTGTGGGGGGGGCTGCTGGAGGCGGCAACAGGTGGTGTGACGTGGCATGGACGTCGCAGTAACTGTAATAACAGTGGATGTGTCGCGTACGGCAGGTCTACCGAGCCGTACAAGGCAAGACGCTGAGCCTGGGGCTGGGCGGCCCTGACGACGGCTTTGGGCTGTTCATGGTGGCGGATCCGGCGGCGCCGTACTATGGCGTCGAGCCGGGCAACGGAAGCGGCGTCGCCGCGGCCGCCGCCGCCGGCACCGCCAACGGTGGCGGCGGCGGCCGTATGGGTTGGCCGATGATCCCGCCCGTCGGCGGCTGGATACGTGCCAATGGAGGGCCGCCGGGGAACCCGGTGGCGGCGGCGGCGGCGGCAGCAGCGGCGGCGGCGATGGCGGCGGCGGCGAACCGAGGGGCCGGGCCGATGTACGGTGTATCATACGACGCGGACTATGGGCAAACGGGAGGTGAGGGGATCAGGCTCCGGCAGAGCGGCGGGGACGGGTTTCGGAGCGGCGCGAATGGTTTCGGAGCGGCGCGGAGGCGCGGAGGGTTTCGGAGCGACGGACGATGCCTGTAGGGTCTGGACGTGCGGTGCACGTGAGGCGAACTGGCGCATTGGGTTTCGGAGCTTTACCACCGCCCGGAGCCAAGAACCGCCGTCCGGATCTACCCTTCCGCCCACCACAGCCCCATCTCATCGAATCTAAACAGCCAGTGTCGAGTCCACCTGCCCCTGGTCACGCCATTCCGACCCAACCCTTTGCGTATGTCTTACCACCGCAATGCAGGCGGCCGCCGCGTGCAGGACAGCTCCGCCGGCGGCCTTACCAACCAGCCGTACGGCGCCGCCGCCGTCGCCGTCGCCGCCGCAGGCGGCGTCGGGCCAAACGTGGCGTTCGTACGGTCCCGCCGCCTGGGCAGCGGCGCATCGCCCGGGAAGGCGGCGCAGCCGCCGTCACAGCCCCAGCCGCCGGCGAGCGGTTCCGGAGCTGCCGGTTCAGCCGCGGTGAGTGGCAGCGCCGCCGGCGCCGCCGGCAGCTTCCCGGGTCCCGGGTCGTCCGGCGCCGCCGCCGCGGCGGCGGCGGCGGCCGCCGCCGCGGCGGCCGCTGGCTCGGCTTCCGCGCTGCGTCTGGCGGCGCACCGCGGTCAGCACCTCAACCGGGTGACCAGTGAAGTCAGCCAGACGGCGGTGTCCGCACCAGCCCTGGTCAAGGTGGGGCCGGGGGCGGGGGCGGGGTTCCCGCACGTGGCTGTGGCCGGACGGAGGGCCTCAGGACACCGGGGAGGTCACGGGGCCGGGGAGAGGAGGTTGGGGCGGTGCGTGTTATGCGGGGGAGGAAGGGGCGCGGCCGGCCAGCGCAAAAAGATGAAATTGGTAGGGTTACGAGAACCACTAAGATCCCTTACTGGTCCTGAATTCCCTGGTGACCTCACCCCCTTGGCCCTGCAGACCCACTCCTCGGAGCTGCCAGGGGAGGTGGCGGCACGAGTAGCGGCCGCCGGGGCCGCCGCCGGCTGGGGTGGCGGCGGCGGCGGCGGCGGTGGCGGCTCGGGGCCTCCCCTCTCTCCCGGGCGCCTTAGTCAGCCACCGCCGCCCATCGCGGTGCCAACCGCCTGGGCCGACCCCAGCGGCGCCGGGCTCGGCGCCGGTAACATGATGCCGTACAACGCCGCGCGCGCCATGTCGTACAGCAGCATGCCGCCGCAGGGGCAGCTTAGTCCTGGCCGAGCAGCGGTTGGCGGGTTCGCTGGCGGCGGCGGGGGGTTCCTGTCTCCCGGGGGGCGCTCGAACCCCCTGGGGGGAGGCGCTGGGGTCATGTCCAACGGGCCCGCCAGCCCCACCGTCCACTCGAGCTACCGGTCCGCGGCTGCACCGCCGCCGCCGCAGCCCTTCACCCAGCAGCAGCAGCAACCAACGTACCATCATATCTCAGGTCCCAGCAACTCGAACGGCTACGCAGCGGCCTACCAGCAGGTTGGAAAGGCTACACGGGAGGGACGACTTGGAAGGGGACGTAGCGCAGGGGGTGGAGGGAGGCCTGGGGGCGGGACTGGGATGTGAGTCGGCCGCGGGGTTAGGAGCTGAATGTGCAGGGCCGGGGCAGAGGGAGGTGAAGCCCGAGTGGGGGTCGGTATGGATGACACCTGGTGCGCCAGCACCGCCTAGTCCCCGTCGGCATTGCTGTCCCGCCGCACCCGCCGTGGCACTGGAGGGCCTTGAACGGGTGTTTGGTGCTGGACAGACATCCCAGGGGCGACCCACGGGTCCGAAATGCGGAGGAGGAAACACACGGCACCAATGACGCGCAAAGCATGTGCAATGAGAGGTACGAATGGCTGGTGTTTATGTACGATTTAGTTATGTTGCCATTTTCACTCCCGTGCTGCGCAGTCGGATGGCTACGGGAGCTACGGCGGCGCGGCTGGCGGTATAGCCTCGTCGCCTAACGGTGGCGCAGTCGCGACATCTCGCTACGGCGCTTCAAGCGGAGGAGCCTCCAGGGGGGGAACGGGAGCGGGCGGAGGCCCGATGTATTCAAACAACCGAGGGGCAGGCGGGGGGCCGCCCGGGATGCTCTTTGCGACGGGAAGTACGCCGCAAGTCACGGCGGCAACGCTGGCGGCGGTAGCGGCGGCGGCGGGAGCGGTGGCCGCCACTGCCGGCGCGGTTGGCGGGCCTGGCATGTACGACCCGGGGAGCGGCGGGGGGGCGGGCATGTCGCGGTTGCGATCCTCGTCCTTCACGCAGCTCGCGCAGCAAAGCCGTTGACGGTTGTGGTGCACGACTGACGGTTGACGGGTGGGTGGCCTGAGAAGACTAGCTGACGGTGTCGGTCGGTCGACGCCGTTTAGGGGCCGGGTTCCACGTCTAGTTTGAGCGCGTCTCCAAAGTCTCAACTCGATTGCACAGACGCTCTCCCGGCCGCTTGGTCGTCAGGTCACCAAGATTGGACACGGACTGGCCTCTTTTCCACCCGATCTTTCCTGCTATCGCTAGAACCTCGTGATTTACGCTCTGTACTGGTACATATACATGCCAAATATTCTCCCATCTATGCGTCGGGTTCATCTAGGCATTCCGCGCGGCGCTCCTGCTGGAGGAGAAATTGCGAATTTCGCCTTGCCGCACTGGCCAAGCGCGGAATAATCCCAATTTTATGGTGACAAGCGTAAACTTGACAACTGTGACTGTTTGTATGAGCTTGTAGGGTCTGGGCCGGTGATGTGGGTTGCGAAGGTCGGGGGGTCAGTTCCGAGGACAGAGAGTCGCTGTGTGCTCGGCGGGTGCGCCAAGGCGGCCCGCTGGGCCCAGCCAGAGAGATTTAGATACCGCAAAGTTTCTGATGCGTACAAGCAGCGGAGGCTGCAAGCTCACTGCATTTGCGCGGCTGTCGGGCTAGTGCCGGTGTGTGCTGGCCTCGGCCCGCAGCGCCTAGCCTTGGCAGGGCCGACTGCAACTTTCTGCGCGCGTTTTTCCATTTCTTCCTTGTTCCTGTCGTCTCTGCCGGCCAAATCAGCTGAAGGAGCAAGAACAACAATCAAACATTAGGTAACCAAGTTTGTTGCGGCATCCCCTGTTGCGCGAAGCCGTCGAGTCCTCCGCTGGTGGGGCCGCTGCTGCTGGCGCCTTCACCTCCCGGGCTGAGCCAATCGGCCCAGACGCACAGAGAAGCCCAAGACACGCGTCTACAGGGAACACAGACGGTGCCAGCAGCTGTCGCTTGCTCAACAATACCCCCTTCGGAACAGTGCCCACATCGCCCCCGCATCGCGGCTCCCAATGTCACCATTTCCAGAAAGCCACCAGCTCCAGCTAGCGGAAGATGAGGACAACGCCGATGCAGCGGCCGCCGATGCCGCCGCCCCAGTTCCCGTCCTCGCCCCCGCAGCAGCCACCAGCGCCCCCGCCGCTGCTGCACTACCGCTTCCCGTCACGGGGGCCGAGGCGGTAATGCACGCGGCCATGCGAGCGGGTGCCGACGTGTGTTTCGCCAACCCCGGCACCACCGAGATGTGGCTAGTTTCGGCGCTGGATAGCGTGTGGCCTGCCGTACGACCTGTGCTCTGCCTCCACGAGAACGTAGCGACGGGCGCGGCGGACGGTAGGGTGGGTTTCTGGGTTATGGTGTCGTCCGGTATCATGTAATACATCACACCACCGCTGCATGGTAGAGACGGTAGCGTGTCCTCAATGGGAGACGGTAGAATGTGCCCAAGGATGCCCCGTCGCCTAAAGACGAAGTACCTCACTTCTGTGGCGGCAACCCCTCGCATACATCATAACAGTTACTACCACATCATCGACGCCCTCTTCCCCGTCCCGACCCACGGGTCGTCCTCCATGCAGGCTACGCCCGAATCGCCCGGCGCCCCGCCCTCACGCTGCTGCACCTGGGCCCCGGCCTGGCCAATGGCCTAGCCAACCTGCATAACGCGAGACGCGCCCGCAGCCCCGTGCTGAACCTGGTGGGGCAGGGGTGGGCATTGCTTGGGGCCGGGGGCAAAGCAGGGGGAGGGAGGGGATTCAACGTACGGCAGTTTCCCTTCCAACCCAAACCTTGGGGTCCGCCACTTGCCTGCCTACCCCTAGGCCCCGAGCTGAAACGCATAGCTTGCGTTTATATGTTGTTAATTCCGCCACCTGATTGCAACCCGTCTGTTCGGGCCCAGATAGCACCCTGACATGCCCTAACCGTGTGACATGTGACATGTACAGGTGGGTGACATGGCCACCTGGCACAGGGCTAACGACCCGCTGCTCAACAGCCCTCTGGAGCAGCTGGCGGCGACCGTGTCCGGCGCCGTGGTGGTGGCGGGAGGCCACGGTGGCGGCCGAGTGTACGGCAACTGTGGCGGTGGCGAGGACAGCGGCTATGCGGGCCTGGCTGGCGAGATGGCAATCGAAATTATGGCGGCGCTGGCGACGGCCGGTGCGTGTGGCGGTTGGTAGCTGATTTACTGGTGGTGTGTACGGCACGAAGTAATGATGAAACCCACTGCTTGGTTTTGGCGATCTCAGCATAGGTAGGCGCCTCTCTTTTGAAACTGCGACCGCACATGTCATGCTGATACTCCGCTCCCTGTTACTTCACACACACTTTCTGTTTCCAAGCCCGCACTGAACGTGTTACCTCCCCACCCTTTGACACAACAATGGCGATGTGCCCGATGGTTCTACCTCTTGGTCTGGAACCCACTGTAACCGTTACAACAACACCTGCATGGCGCACAGAGCCCAACTCCTCCAGCCAGGCGGTCAAGGGAGGCGCCGCCGCGGCCACTGTCGAGTCAGCGGACGCGCAGGTGACACCTGTTGGTGGCAGCGTCGTCACGGTAATCGTACCGCACGACCTAAGTTGGGAGCCGCCGCCGCCGCCATCCGATCCCAAGGACGTGTGCAGAACGACTGCGTCTCCAGCATCGGCGGCAACACAACCAGCACCAGCGGTCCCGGCGCATGGCGGTCCCTCCACTGACTCAGCTGATGCCTTCGTCCGGGATTGTGCCGCGGCACTTCTGCGCGCCGCCGCCACAGGTGGCGGCGGCGCCGCCGCCGCTGGAGGCCGCGGCCGTGCAGCCGCCCTATACTTAGGGGGCGAAGCCCTGCTAGCGGCTGGTGGGGCACTGCTGGCGGCGGGGCAGATAGCCGCCGCCACCGGTGCCGTGCTGTTGTGTGAGGGCGCCTTTGCAAGGGTCGACCGTGGTGCCGGACTGCCGGTGCTGCGACGGCTGCCGTACTTTCCGCAGGAGGCGGCTTCGGAGCTGGCCAAGTACAGCTGCCTGGTGTTGGTGGACGTGAGGCCGCCCGTCGCCAACTTTGGCTACCGGTGCGGCATCCTCGTGTGCGATCCTTGCGATTCGTTTATTGTTGTTGCGCATCGCTGTGACGCGGTGCGTTGCATTTATCACGCGCTTTTCCGTGTGCTGCAGTGCGTTGAGTACTTCACTTCATGTCCTGCCTGCCCGACCGACGTGCATCCTTTGCGACTGTGTGCAGGGGTGGGCCCGGGCTGCTGGTGCGGCCGCCCACAGGGGATGACAATGACACAACGCTGTGGGAGTTCGACCCCCCCGCCCTGGCGGCCGCGGGCTGGGACGCCGCCACCGCGTTGTGCCGTCTCGCTGCCGCCCTTGGGCCCGCCGCGGCCGCCGTCAAGCCGCTCATCAACTGCCGCGGCGCGTTCGCATCGCCACGGCGGCCGCCAGTGCCGCCGCCGGGTCGCCTGACGCCGGCGGCGCTGTGCGCTGTGGTGGCGGCACTGCAGCCGGAGGGGACGGTGCTTGTGGATGAGTCGCTGACCAGCGGGTCGGCGTACTGGGAGGCGTCGCAGGTGGGTCGGCGTACTGGGAGGTGTGCCGAGATGCGGAAGCTGGGTTTTGACGCGTAGCTAGGGATGTACGGCACTTTTGTCAACACCGGGAATGGGGGGAATGGGACTGCACTTCCTCAAACAGCTTTCCAACAGGTGGAAATGCCCTACCCACGCGCTTTTATTGTTTGTCCTCCACTCACTATCCTATAAAACCTAAACCCTAAAACCCGCCCACGCTCCTCCGCAGGGCTGTCCACCCTTCGTGCACCTAACACTCACTGGCGGTGCTATCGGCAGCGGACCCCCCCTGGCGCTGGGCGCCGCTGCGGCTCTGGCGGCGGCGGATCGTGACACCGACGCTGATGTTGCCCGCGAAGACGGCCACACGACCAGGTCGTCGCACGGCGCCGCCGCCGCCGCCGCCGCTACCACCGCCGCCGCTGCCACCACCGCCGCTGGGGCCATTTTGCCTGGCAAGGCAACCGGTGGCGTCTCATCCCTCACGGGTCGTCGCCGCCGCCGCCGGGTCATCAACCTGCAGGCTGATGGTAGCGCCATGTACAGCCTCCAGGTGGGGAGCCAGTCACCTGGGGAGTCACATGCACAGCCTGACGCCCCGTCCTTCCACCCACCAGCCTCGATCCTTCTCTGCCCCGTGCGGTGTGCATCCCAACCCATCTCTTTCCATGTTCCTGTCCCGCCCCATCCACGCACACAGGCGCTGTGGACTCAGGCTCGTGAGCAGCTGCCCATCACCACCATCATCTGCGCCAACAGCAGCTATGCCATCCTGCGGGTGCGGGCCGTGCGGCGCGTGCGGGGCGGTGTATGTGTACCTCCCCTGCATGCTGCGCGTGCTGTGCATGCAGAGTTACACAGCACACGCTCTCCGTCTCCTCCCGTGTTCCCCTGCCTTCAGGTTCCGCCCCACCCCGCACACACATTGTGCGCTGGTACTATCAGCGCCCGAGTGCCCTTGTAAAGAATGCCTGTGTGTGTTCTTGCAAGGCTCCACCGCCCCACCCAGCAACCCACGGGTCCTCCTCAAAACCTAGCAACCTTGCACGCACCCGCCTCCATCACATGCGGCCTCCACACACCACCTCTGACTCCGCTCCCTGCCTGCCATGCCACCTGCCATATCACGTGCCACGACACCTTTCACATCACCCACCACGTCACCTGCCACGTCCTCACCTGCCATATGGGCCCATCAGGTGGAGGCGGCCAGGCAGCGGCTGCCCGGTGTGGGTCCTGCCACACGGGCGCTCACGGACCTGTCCTCGCCCCCCCTGGACTGGGTGTCTCTGGCTGCGGGACTGGGTGTTGCGGGGTCACGGGTAAACACGGTGGAGGGCTTCGCGGTGCAGCTGGAGATGGCGCTGCGGCTGCCGGGGCCGTTCGTCATCCAGGCGGACCTGTGATGAGGGGAACCCCTGAGGCCGGGAAGATTGCGGCGCACATGCAGCCGCGTGCGGCTAAGTGACGTTGCGTGTTGTTGGTGCTGGTGGCGGCAGCAAGTGACTCAACGGCAGTAGCGCTTTGTTGACAGCATCGACAAACGTAAGCCGGCGCGCGCTGGAGATCGAGACACAGAGGGTCCTCGGGGGTGGCACTGCGGGGGCTTCTGCACCACCGCGTCGGCTAGGAACCAACGTGATGCAGCGCGGGCAGCAGTGACGCTGAGCGCCAAGCAGCGACTATGCGCGAGCCGGCCAGCTGTCCGAAGTCCACCAACAACACTTTCTCTAGGCGCCGCCCCCACCCCGGCTGCAGCTAAACCCCCTGCGTTCGCAGCCGTCGTCGGAGCGCGCGACGGCAGGAATTGACACGTGAAGAAGCTCCGGAACCAGCTGTTGCTCCGGTCGGTTTCGGTGCGCCCCGCGTAATACAATGCGCGGCGACCCATGCCCTCGTCATGACTCGCATCGACAGACACCCTCGCCTGGCGCTATGTGGCGCGCAGCTGGCGCGGTGTCTGCTGGACCAACAGCTCCTGGAAGCGGATGTGGCTGACAATGTCGATTTGGCGGAGCAAAACCGAGAAACCGCATCACCGGCGGCTCCGGCGTATCTTTGGTGCGGTCGAATATGATGCTGTTGCCGGAAATGTCGACGGCATTGATTGGTTTAGCCTCGGGGCTGGACGGATCCTCGCCAATGTGAGCATCGGGGCTGGACGGTTCGTCCTCACAGCTAGCCTCGGCCGCGTCTTCGGTTCAGACGCGGCGTGCCTGCGTCAGCTCCCTTTGAGCAGACCATTATTAAAGTTTTGCGGCATCTGGAGACCAAAAGTTGACGGCGAGACGCACTTGTGTATGTAAAGAGTGCTTGAAAGCACGCAAGGGCTGGTGCTGGCTTTGAACATTATCGACGTCCCCGTGGGTCGCAAGGCCCTGGGTCGACCTTTCCGGGCTTCCCCCCCTCGCAGGATGGAAGAGTACGGGGCAAATAATGAAGTTAACCAACCTGGCCATCTGGATTTTATGTAGATACCAGCGTTGCAACTCAGTGAACAGGCCAAACGTACGTTACCAGCCATTGCAACTCTCTGCATATTGAGGCCGCTATTGTCATCATTGCAATCTTTTGAATCCAAAGCTTTCAAGTTTATGTGATGTTCCGCGTCGAACTTACAGCGCACCCGGAGCATGCGACCGTCGTTGTCAGATTGACAAAGAAGGACTGACCCCGGAAAGTTATTATATCAGAGGCTGCGAATTATGGACAAAAAACATGCATCGCTAGGCGCCCAGGCGGCACAGCTCCAGCGGTCCATCCAGAACAGAGAGCAGCGGCGCATAGCGGAGAAGGCACAACGACATGTAAGTGCGCTGTCGCAGTGACGGCTAGGTGGGGGTTGTCCTCCCAGTGCGGTCCTGCGGGCGGGGTTGGGTTCGGCCCCCTTCCCAGTCGTCCCCTCCCGCCTTCCCATCGCCCACCCAACAGGAAGCTGCGGAGGCCGCCGGCGAGTACGGCTCTTACGACGGTGAGAACGGTGGCCGTACACGCCCCACGTGTCCGCGCTCATGATCGGACCGGACCGGTCACGGTCGGGCCGCTGTGTTGCATGATTCGGGAGTGCGAGGGACACATTCAGCGCCTGAGCGCCATGAAATGCGGCCCCCATCCCCCACTTCCGCTTTACCGTGGCGTCACTCTTGCCTCTTCACTAGCAAGACTCCGCCGGGCCCCGCCGCTCCCCAGTCCGCGCCCGGGGCGGTACGCCCCAGGTGCCGTACAGCGCCCTCCGGGCTGGGCCACGCCGGCACCCAGCCCACTGCCTGCCTCTCTAACCTCAACCTCACCCTGACCCGGGCCGTAGCAACCCCATACGCTGCCCGTGCGCCCGCTCCCTGCCCGCTGGTCTCTTGCCGCCGGATCAGACCCCGCCGCCAAGCGCCCCGCCCTGGGCCTGGGCGGCGCGCCCCGCAGCGGCGCCGTGGCCAAGCTGTCAGAGATCTCCGCGCTGTTGTCATCGCGCCCCCTGGAGGTGTTCCGCTGCGACCTGTGCCAGGTGGGTGGGTGACTGGGAACCCGTGGGCCTAACTCTAATCGACGCCGTCCGGTCTGTTACTGTACGGTGGAGTTTAGGGTTTTAGCGGTATTTTGCAGCGCACTGTATGGACGTGGACCCCCAAGCCTCCGCCCTCTGACCGGGCCAGGCCTCCCAACCCCCCTCCTTGCCCTCTCGTCCGTCCCGCCCCGCCCCGCCCCGCCAGGCTAACTTCCCCAGCCAGTCCCAGCACCAGCAGCACCTTCTCGGCCCCGTGCACCGCAAGGCGCTGGAGCGTCAGGCGGAGCAGCAGCTACTGGCGCAGCGGCGGGCCGTGTGAGTGCGTTGAGGCCGGGGGGAGGAGCGGCAGCAGCAGTGCGTTCAGGCCGGGGGCAGGAGCGGCAGCAGCAGTGCGTTCAGGCCGGGGGCAGGAGCGGCAGCAGCAGTGCGGTCGACTTGCATTTCGGCTCCCTCGGCTCACTGCGACTTCTTTCCTCCCTTCTGCCCCATCCTGCAGCTACCAGGACATGACGGAGTCGGCGCTGGGGGCAGCGGCATGGGCCGGGGCTCACGGCAATGGCCGGCAGCAGCAGCAGCATACAGCGGGAGGAGGAGGGGGTGGAGGAGGCCAGACGGCGGCGTCTGGCGGCGGCGGCGCTGGAGGGCGAGGAGCCGGGGGGCGGGGCGGCGGCGATGGCCGCGATGGCGCTGGTCGCAACGGCGCTGGTCGCGGGCAAGGAGCGGCTGGTGGCAGGTGGGAGAAGGGGGGGGAGGAAGAGGAGGAAGAGGAGGAAGAGGAGGAGGAAGAGGAGGAAGAGGAAGAGGAAGAGGCGGAGGAAGAGGAGGAGGGAGAGAGGACTGTTGTTGCGATGACGCGGCGGCGGGAGGGCCTCGGGGCAGTGGTGCTGATCCCGAGGGTCGCACTGATCCCGCTGCTTGCTCGCCGGGCCTTCCACCATCGCAGGCACCCCGGTGGCACTGGGCCCCCCGGCGGCACTGGGCCGCCCGCACCTCGCAACGATGTCCTGAGCCATGAGGAGATGGTGGCGGCCGCCACAAAAACCGACGAGCCGCTCACGATCGGCGGTGGGTGGGCGGGGTGTGGCTGGGCGGATGGCGGCTGAGGGGGGGCGCGAGCGATGGCCCCGGGGGGCCCGTCCAGGCGAGGCGCGTGAAGATGCCTGCGCATACCGTACGAGACGCATCTTACGTACCGTACGGGACGCAACTCCTGCCGTACGGGACGCATCTTTTCTGCCGTACGGGAAGCAACTTGTGCCGTACGGGGCTCATCTCGTGCCAAACTACCAATCTCGCTCCAACACGCTACCGGCGGGTGTAAGCTTCCCACACCCCATCCCGCGCTCAACGGGGTGCCTCCCATGCAGTGCAAAGGGGGTAGGGGCATACACGGCTGTCCGCTGCCCTCTCTCTTTCCCTCACTCACCGCTTCCCCCCGGGTCATTTCACCGGGGACCTGCAGGCTGGGCACCCCCCTCCATCACGCTGCCGCCGCCTACAGCCCCCGCACCGGCGGCTCCAGGGGCGGGGCCAGCCTCAGGTGTGTCGTGCACGTGTGAAGGGTTGGTACGGCAACTGCTGGGTTACGCCTGCCGGCGCAGAACCCGGTGGCTGGGTTACGCAGCTCAACACCACTGGGTTCACGTTGGGTCGCATTCACCTTGGCAGGGCGCTTAGGGTTTTCACGTTTTAGGGCTGCCGGTATAGAGAGGTCATGTAACCATATGCCACTTGGGGTCGGGTTTTGGCAGGGGATAATGATTCGGAATTATTGCCGACCCACATCGCTCCTTGGGTCCCGTATCAGGCTCCAAAGCCGGCGCATTAAATCAACACCAACAACAGCACGGTCGAAGGGCGACCGAGCAGCGGTCGCATACGCAGCAACCTGGGGAGCAAGGCGATGGCGCCAGCGACGATGGCGCTGACGGCGGCGGGGGGCCAGGGCTCCTGGGCCTTGCGTACGGCAGTGATGACGAAGAAGACGGACAGGCGGGAGCAGGACAAGCGGACGGGAGATCTGGCAATGGGGGCAGGGGCGGCGCCGAGGACAGGGACGACGAGAGCAGCGACAGCGGTGGGGAGCCGCCTCGTTTTACGGGCTCGTTCTTCTGATGGGTGACATGCGTGGCGGGAAGGAGTTTCTGTGGCTCTTTAGGGCGATGTAGCTGCGGAGTAGCCAGAATAGGCACTTCGCGGCCCTGGCTCGCTGGCTGGCTACCGGGGTGGCTGCTTGGTCGGGTGGGGGGGTTCAGTTCGCCGAGGTGGGGTGAGCAAAGTTATTGGGGATAGGGGCTCGTGGCGCAGCGAGTTAGGCACACTCGCAAGTCCAGAGCACGATCGCATGAAATATGACTGACACGGTCCTCTTCGCAACAAAGTGCTCTGGCGAAACTCAAGTCGTGACATCCGAGCTCTCCCTCCTCGGTTGAGTCCCGCCTTGCCCCTTGCCGTGCAACCGGGTCTTCTCGGCCCCCTCCCCCATCCCACACAACGCAGCCCTGCCTCCATGCGCCAGGTGCGCCTATTAGGGCAGCAGCCTCGCCTCCCTATTCCCCTAACCTCCATAAGGCCTACATGAATCGCATGACACGCATACAACAGCGTTTTTCCTGTCTCGATGCAATCGACCTCTACGACCAGTACATCCGGCTGCAACGGACCCTCCCGGCTCCCCAACTATTCGCCGGTTAGTCTTCCTCCCCCGAGCGACTCCTATACGTATGAACGGGTTTCCTCGCCTCATATGATACACGTTATGGGAATATGCGCTGCCGAACACCAACGGGCACACCAACCCGGACTAGGCTTCCTCTTCAAGCCAGCTGATCCAATGCCCCGAGCCGCCGTCACGCTCAGGTCACGTGAACTCCTCGCCTTCCATTTTCGAAGTCCTTGGAACTTCGGAGCACAAAACACCTGCGCACAACTAGGGGCCGCGCGGACGCCGCGTCATCACAGGTCGTCGATGCCGTACGACTGAGCCGTGAGGTACGACAGCAGCGCCGCCGAGTAGTGGCGGCAGTCGTTGCTGAGGAGCCGCAGCTGGGGGTCCCAGCGCCTGCGGGGAAGAGGAAGGCAGAGGGAAGGGGTTGAGGTGCCCAGGTAGGCAGGCAGGACGCGCCCCCCGGGGTCCCCGCGGTGCCTACCGGTTGAACTCCTCAATGGCACGTCGAGCATCGTCATCCCCCAGAGGCCGCCCGAGCTGGGCCACCCACCTGCGATACATCGACCGCAGGGGAAGGCGCCGTGTGGGCGTGCGGCGAACAGAGCACGACAGCGCAGCGTGCCTGGTCATGATGACAGACGTCAGGGTTCTGCGGATGACTCACGTGTTTTTTCCGTCTGCTACCTCCTGCGCCGTCACAAGCACACAAATCTTTCACAGCCCGCCAACGTGCTCGTCGACCCGCGCTGTGCTGCGGGGCGCGTGCCGCCAGAGAACGACACGACACCAGGATCCAGCTCACCGCGTGCGAATGGATCCGCCCCGGATCCAGCTCCTCAGGTGGCGCACGCGCAGCTGGCCTGGGGAGTCCAGGGAGGGGAACACAGCTGACCGGGTCAACGACCCGGGAAGTCCAGGGAGGGACACACGGGTGGCCGGGTCAACGGCTCAACGCCCTGGCCGCGGTAGCGCACCACGGCTACCACTGCAGGGGCCAGGACCCAGGAGGGACGAAACCAGGAGGCACGCTCCCCACACTCCACTTCCCACAAGCCCCAGTTCCCCCACGCCGGCGCACGTCTCCCCTGAGAGGCGGAAACCTGCAGGCGGCCCGGTGCAATGCCCACCTGCCCGGATCCGCCCCCAGCCCTTTCCGCACATCGTGCAGCCACAGCCCCAGCCGCGCCGCGGGTATCACACCTTGCACGCTGCCGCCTGACGCCAGCGCCAGTGCGGTGGTTGGGTCGGTGGGTCGCTCGGGCAGGAAGTCCAGCAGCAGACACTGCGACGGGGAGGAGGAGGGGAGGGGCAAGGGAGGGCGGGGTAAGGGGGGCCCCGGGACGGACGCACGGCGTCGCTCGCGTGTGCGCCTCGATAGGGCCCGAAACACAGCACGGGATGCGAATGGGACATGTGTATAGGGGCATGTGTTTGGGTGCATGTCGTAGCCCTAATACACCTGGCCCAAGCCATACCTCACACGCTTCCTGCCGGCAGGCCTCCCAACCCATATTGCCCATGATGTGCCATCCCCGCCACACGCCACACGCCCCTGTCACTTCGCCGCTCGCCTTCACCTCCGTTAGCTGATTTGCTGTTATGACCTACCCCTCTTCGCTTTCAGCGCCGACACGCCCTCCGCACCTGTTCGGGCTGTGCGCTGCTGCCCACCGCGACAAACGTGTGAAGCTGCAGCGGCGCGCAAAGCTGGCCCGGCAGCAACGCCGCCACTGCCTCCATTCCCACCAGTGGCATGTGGCCGATATAGACAGCATCCCAGCAGAGGGGAGAGTCTGGGGAAACAATCGGCGTCTGCGCGGACGCTGACGCTGTCGCTGCTGCCTCAGCGCCAACGAAAGCAGATGGCGCGCTAACGCGCGCCTTGTGGGCGCTGTATATCCTGCTTTGCGGCATTGTCAAATGCACACACCGCGAAGCTGTCTGGGCTGGGGTCATGATACGCCCTGGCGTGCGGCAAGCCGTCCTGCCGCTAAATTTACATATGGTGAAATCCATTCTTGCGTTCGTACTACTGGCTAGACATCCAGCTTATCCCTTCCACCTGTGTTGGGCATCAGTATCATTGTTGCGCACATGCGGCCCCTCTCAGCTGGTACGTTCTTACACCAGTTCCCTACGAACAATCAACGAAGATAATTACAATAGCCGTATCCTAGCTTGCGTACGGGACTTTTGGGCTAAGTTCTACACTATAACTGTCGCGAAGCGCTCGGATTAACTGCCACATTAGTCCGTAGGGCCTTGGCCCGCTATAAACAGAAGTACAGGTATATGAATATTGTTACCTTACTGTCTCATTTACAACGGTTTCCCTGCATTTAAACGCCTGCAACCATGTCCCGGTTGGAAGCAAGGCCGCCGCGGGTGGCCCTGGTCACAGGATGCGACTCCGCTGAAGGTATTGGCCAGGCACTCTGTCGAGAGCTAGTTACGCGAGGCTGTCTGGTCTACGCGACGGGCTTATCTTTGGAGGCCATGGCTCCCCTACGTGATTTCGCGCCCGAGCAGATCAGGACAGTGGTGATGGACGTAACGAATGAAGGCCAGGTTCAAGACGTCATCGGAAAGGTAACAGCCCTACGCGGCCATCGCTGCCTGACGCGCTCACCACCGACCTCAAAACCCGTCGCATCCTCCGCTGCACCACACAAACCTCAACCGCATGCCGCACAGGTCAACGTAGGCTTGGGATGCCGCAAGGTGCCAAAGTCGTACCCTCCTGCAGCTCCGCCATCTACCATACCCTTCGGCCAGTTCCAACCACCCCCCACGACAAAGAGCACGCAGTCCCCCGACCCGACCCCCAACACCCTTCTTCTCCCACCCGACGCATCCCTCCATCCGCCCGCCCCCTCAGGTGGCCGTGGAGGCCGGCCGCCTGGACATGCTCATCAATAACGCAGGCATGGGCGCCCTCTCGCCCACCACGGAGGCCGACCTCTCTCGTGCCCGCCGCGTGCACGAGGTACTACCTGCCGTAAACACAGCAGCAACATGGCGCGTTGCGGTTCTTATTACGAGGGCCACCGAAGTGTGGCTGTGTGCCTTCCACTCACTTCCGCACCGCACAATAGAGAGTTAGAGATCCTGAGCAGCCGCAGGATAGGGACCTAAACACCTGATATCTATCTGCTGGTGTGATGGGGCATGCTAGTTACGATGCGCACCGTGCATCGTAACTATATACATATACAATGGAAAATTGATCGCGTGGAAAGATACGGGTGATGCCTGCAGCGTGCCTCGCAATGCCTCCAGGTCAATTCTAGTGCACGCGATGCCACCGCGTGCACTGATTAATTGTCAAACGCTCGGGTCTCTCCAGGCTTGCTCATCCTCGCTGCTGCTCCCCTCCTGCCCCCGGCCTCCAACCGCCACCCCGCCTGCGAATCCGCAACAGGTCAATTTCTGGGGGACCTGGGCAGCGTGCAAGGCGGCAGGCAAGGTGATGATCGCGCAGCGCAGCGGCGTCGTCGTCAACGTGGGGTCGTTCGCGTCCCGAGGTCACCCGCCCTTCACCGCCGCCTACAACACCAGCAAGGCGGCCGTGGAGTCGCTGACGCACGCATTGCGCGTGGAGCTGGCACCGTTTGGGGTGGCGGTGGTGTATGTCGCGCCCACGTGGTGTCGTACCGCCATCGTGGCGAACTCGACGCTGCCCAGCGACGCTGAGTGGCTGGCGGGCAGCTACGCGGCGGTGCGGGAGGACGTGGTGCGGCAGGCCAGCGCGTCGTGCCAGCCTTCGGCCTGGCCGCCGTCGCAAATCGCAGAGCGCGTCGTGGCAGCAGCGCTCAGCCCCCGGCCGCCTATGGCTGTATATGGCGGCGGCCAATACCGGCTGCTTGGCTTCATCGCCACCTGGCTACCGCGTCGAGTGCTGGACTGGGTGTTTTCGCAGAGACTGGGTTTGGGGCGGTTGGTGCGGCTGGTTGGGGGTACGGCCGCGTTGCCGCCGCACGAAGTGACTTGATGGGCAACCGGGGGGTTTGTCCGACGAACCGACATGCAGTCGTTGCAGTCCCTTCGGTGACCCTTCCAACTCTCAACCTGCGCATCTACACCAACCTCCGAAGATCTGTCGTACGCAATCAAAAACATCACACTTTGTCGTGCGGTACGTCGTACTGGACTTGCGTGGGCTTCACTGGCATCTTTCTTCGCTGCTGTAGATGCTAATGCCGTCAGAACTTCAAGCTGTCGATCTGACGGCATGGGGGAGGGGGTTGGGCACGTTAGCCTGCGCCTGCCCGCGTCAGCACCGGTATTCGAAGGGCCTCGAAACGGGCGTGTGCGCTGCCTTGAGCTCTTGGGAGGAGACTATATCGTGCCCCCATAGCAGTCTTCGGCTGTCGCGGACACCAGGTGTAACACTTTCTTCTGCCCTCGACCTCGCGCTGGGTGGCGCGAGCGAGCGCGCGGCACCTCAGCCCCGCGGACTGGCGCTACCAGCAGGCGGGCTGCAGGTTATCAAGCTGCAGGGTCTCAAATTCGAGGCATTATGGCGGCGCTGACAGCAGATGCATCGACATGATAACCTATTCGCGCAGCAAGGAGCCACGGGCGTCCGCTGTGCCAGGCTGTGCACTCTGCACCCATGGGATTGGTTTGAAGGGCCCTGCGCCCCGACCTGAATCGCGAGATTCACACGTGCCCCATCGCTGTTGAGACGAGTAGATATCAAATTCATGACGCAGTAAGTTCTCTCAGCAACAGAGGCTCTGTATGCGACAGCATACGAGCAGTGTCACAAATGCCCTGGCTCCGCAACCAGTGCCGGTCAAACACACGTGCTGGCGCTCGGGCGCGACTGGTACACCACGGTCACGGTTCCTGCCACGGTGAACGCGTAGTTGATTGCGGTTACTAGTTTCTGGGCCCGTCTGCGGGGTTGTGATCGGCTAGGTGCCGATGCCGTGGACCGGGTGGGATGCCGTCGCGGAGCCACCCACCCGTTCATCCGTGTGGTTGGTGATCGGGTGCGATGTGCTGGCTACATCCTGGCGGTTCCTGCCTGGTGCTCTTCGTCGGGCGCTGGTCCGCCTGTCTGGTGCCTTCTGGGCCCGGGGCTTTTTGGTTTTTCCCCAGTGCCGTTTGCTCCGCTGTTAGTTGTTCCTGCTGTTAGTTGTTCCTGCTGTTAGTTGTTCCTGCTGTCTTCTGCGACCATGTTGGTGGTTGCGGCTGTGGCGCTGTCTGAACACGGTTTTGTGTTTTCCCCGTCCTCTTGGCCTTGGGTTGCTGGGATTACACGTCGTGCTGAAGGTCCCTTTACTAGCCGGCCTTTCGATTAGGGCGGTTTCTCGTGTGGATGTTGCCCAGGGCCACCGGGGATCCCCAGTCCGTGGGTCCGGGCTGTCTGATCCCGCCGTTAGTTTTTACAGCTGTGGGTCTTGGGGTGCCTGCTTGTTTTTTTGTCGAGGCCCCGCCCTCTTGGGCACGACGGGGTTCCCTGTTTTCCCTGTGCCTTTTGGGGCGTCTGCTGGCTGCTACCGCTGGCTTCTCGTACGACGAGGTCTCGCTATGGCCCCCTCTTGTCTTGGGCTCTCCCGTGCTTGCGTACGCTGTAACGTACTATCCGCTTGTTACTAATTGCGTCCCTGTAACCTTCCCACACCTACGATTCGCTAATTGATGATGTTATTTTGTCGTCACGCCCGGGGGAACCCAGGACTGCCCAGGAGAAGGTGAGGGGTCCATGTCCGTAAAGGAAACAGCTTTTAGTTTGGTATGAAACTGGCTATTCATCCATATCATCAGCGACCTTTCGTACGACTCTATGCAAGGCTACAATGCCCGGGTTGTTGTCTGCGGACCGTATGATACGTCGTACCCGAAACCAGTTTGGATCCGGACCGACGTACCACGAACGTACAGGGCAGCCATTTTACTACAACCACCGGGGTTCAAACAAAACTTCCGACGTTGACTGTGTTTGGATTTATAATAATTAGTTAATTGCGTCCTACGCGTCTCGAGTCGCAGAGTTGTAGTGTGCGTCTATTGGGCCTTATATATGCCAAAAAACTCGCCATTTGACCGTAGGGTAAGCACGAGAAGGACGTACACAACATGGTATTACATTTTATACGGTAGTGTCCGAGGTTGTTGGAAACCGATGAGACGGAAGTATTGCTCCCCCTACCTCAGTGCGCGTGTTCCTTAAACACTCAGCAATCAACGCGACCGCGTCCATATGCATGGCATCAGGCCAATATGACATCACATATTACCTAGGTTATAATTGGGCCTTGACCATGGTGTTGTGATATCGTTTGCTTCTGGAGCGAACATCTGGAGGTCAGACCCTTTTACGGCATCCTTGGCCAAGCCGCTTATCAAAAGGAGGATATCATAGTATGCGTTTCCTTCTGAAATTGGGGTTGTGGGGAGCTGTGTGGCCAGCGTTCCTTGTCGCCAGGACATTGGGCGAGGCGGGCGGCAGCTCGGCTATCGCCGTAAGGTCCGGGGAAGACTTAGTATTTGCATTGCAAAGCGAAAATATTTTGACAGCGCAACTGGTAAACAACATCCGGTTAGTGCGTAGCCACTGGCCGGATACGCCAATTCTACGCAAAACAAACTTCACCCTCAAGGGAGCTGGTGCCTCCACAGTACTTATAGGTCGGTTCTTGTGCTGATTCATGCCGCGGGTGGCTCTCGTCTTGTTGCTGTCGTGCAAGGGGGTGCACGACTGCCCCGACTGCCCCCGGCTTGCCCCTTTCCCCCTGCCGGTCCTGAATCCAACGCTTTTTATTTTTTAACCAAATTGGGGTTACAAGGGATCACATTGATAAAAATGCGCCGGGCAATTGCAGGTTGGGTTTGACTAACGCCCTCCCTGCTACCTGAGATCTGAGGTTGGTTTGCATCCTCAACCTCCCAACCTCAAGCGTTTCCAACGGGGCGTTGCAAGCAATGGCGCCTGTGCAGCCTAGCCAAACTTTCCTGGCGTGAGCTCCATGCATGCCTCCATGCCGCATTCCTGTTCCTCAGGCCGGTTTGCGGGCACCAGAGCAAAGCCACATACAGCCCATGTACACCCTGCACCCGTACGAAGCCAGTATCCGTCTTCTTTCGTTTCACTATAACCCGCCTCGCAATGCCTGGCCGCTTGTGGTGTTAGCTCCCCTCCCGCGTTCCGCCCTTGCTGCTGCGCAGACTTTTCTTTCCTGATCTCCAGGCTGATGCTTGCGCCCGGTGTGGTCCTCACGATTCAGGACGTCGAGAGCCGGTATGCACTTGGGCGAAAGGACGCGAGCGAGATCGGCTTCTAGTACCTGCTCCGGATAGAAGGTCCTTTTTGGGTTAGCTGGCTGGTCGTTGCCTACCAGAAAGCAGGCTTCGTTCACTTGTTCCCGGACTTGCGGCGATGAAAGAGCGGGGGACCAGAGGTGCGATCTGCGGCGTCCAGCGGGAGTCGTGCACCCACACGAAATGCCACGGTCGAACGGGAGCTGGTTCCCTGAAAGAATTGTACTCGTATCCCTGTCTTGCCGGTGTGGGCTGCTGGGCCACGACCGCTTGCCTCCGTCCCCCGGGGAACCTCTGGCCGCAGGAATGCGCGGCGTAGCATCGGATTTGGCATCGACATCCTAACCGCCTCGCCTGGCGCTATCGTGGAGATGCGCGGCGTCGTTGTGTTTTCTTTCACCTGCCTGCCGCTTTCGGTACGTGGCCCCGTGGGCTCACCGACAGGAACCCTCAACGTGATGGTGCATCTACCCATGAGAGGGAGGGCCTGCTCCGGTTTGCTGGTAGTATTGCTAACGGCAAAACCCGCCCGTCCCTGCGTGCGTACGCAACCGCACCTCACCCCGGCCCATTCCCGCACGTTCATGCCGTCGTCCTCACTTCTAAACCGCCTGGCCTTCGCCACCGCCTGCCCTTCGTCACCGCCTGCCCTTCGCCACTGCCTGCTGTCCACCGCAGTTACTGGTGCCGGCAATCCGCAGCTTCAGCCGCCCCACGGGGACAGAATGGGATCCTGCACACGAGACGCAACTGGTTTCGGAGGGCGGTCGCTGGTGTCGTACCACGCCCGCGCTTGCCCGGTGCTACGAAAGCAATCTCAATCTTATAAACGTGGTGCTGCCGATAGCCACGTACACCGGGAGCAACTCCCACACCGGCGGATACACGCTGGTGGCGTACAACAGCACGGCGGTACGGCATGTGTGACGCGAGGGGGACGTGGGGGATGCGGGGCGGTGAGCCGTACTTCAATGGCGCGGTAAACAAATAGGAAAGCGCACCGCTCGCCCGTTTACCGGTGCTTGTTATTGCCCATAGCTGCCCGCCTCAGGACTGGAGGCTATCCGTACCTACTGGCCGCCCACCCGAATGCCGACGGGCTCCAGGCAATTGGCGAGGTGCCTCACTCCCAGGCCCCAGATACCGGAATAACCGATGCATCGCCTTATTCCCAGCCCACGCACGAGATCATCAAGCAACCCATACCAAGGTCCGCCTGCCCTCCTCCCCTCCCTCCCCACTCAGGTGTGCCAGGAAGCCGCCACCGTCGCGTGTTCACCGCATCAGGAGGGCTACGAAGAGTGCCTGACGAGTCGGCGGCAGAGGCTGTTCGAAGCCGATAACACGTGGGCGCTGCTGGGGCAGGTCGGCGAAAGCGACAGCGGGTTCCGGCAGAGAGGGGGTCAGGAGGGCCTCAGCAACGCGGAGTGCGCAGGCGTGATCATCGGCGGTAAGTGACCTACCTCACTCGCGATGGATGAGTGCGCGCAGTGTGCTGGCACATTAGGCGTGGTTATTGTATTACGTAGTAAGCGTTGTAGGAGGAATGGAGCGGCTTCGCATGTGTAGCTACCTACCCCACACGAGCCCGGGGCCCGGGTAGGAGACTTGGGCTTCGCGCCCTTAATTAGGACCCGCCTAATGCTTTCATCACCCGAAAATCCGAGGGGATAAATGCGGGGTTCAGCGTCATTGCCGGGTCATGCACTATCTAGGGCGCGAATCCGCCGTAACAGCGGACATTGATATTTAGTTATTTACCCCATCGATTAGCAACTAGCTATCACCTAGGGCGCGAATCCGCCGTAACAGCGGACACTGATATTTAGTTATTTACCCCATCGATTAGCAACTAGCTATCACCTTTTATCCCCTCATCGACCGCGGGGATGGATATAGGTTCCAGGGATTGATGCATGGCACGCCGGTTAAGTACACTTATTAAGAGTTCTTATATTGAGTCGACGCCCATGTTGTCCGCATGACGTATGCCTCAGCTCCATATATCGGCTTCACACGCGGTCCATCATGCACGTCGGCTTGGGGAAAGGGCAGCCATAGAGTAAGCGTTTGGCAGCGGGGCCGATGTAAGAAACGATCCGGACTGTATGTTGGAAGGGACGTAAGCTCAAAGCAACGTCTCTTTTCGCCTCCATGCATAACTCTCCTCATTCAACAGCTGGGACAAACCCGCGCGCGCCCTCCCCGCTCCCCTCCCCTCTCCTCATCCTGTCGTCACGTGTCATGTCGCCCCTGCGTGTGTTGCCCCACTGCTGCAATCCTTGGGCTCGACGGCTCGACCGCAGCCACCGTGGGAGTGCTCCTCCTGGCGGCAGTGATTGCGGGGGCCGTGCTGCGGCACCTCCGCCGCATTGGCAGCCAGCAGCAGCCGGAAGTGGCCGCGAGGGTTCAGGTGGCGAAGCAGCCGTCTATGGCGGAGAGGGGTTCGAGCTGCGGTGGCTGCGCCAGCTTCGCTTTGGATGCGAGGAGCCCGAGCGCTCGGGGCGGCAAGGGGCAGGTAGCCGTTGAGGTGGTCGCCAAACCGACCGCCGCATCGGCTCCCATCGTGGAGCAGGTAAGCGGGGGGGGGAGACATGCATGGAGGTGGAGTGCATGGAGGCGGGGGCAGAGTGGGGGGCCCGGGTCGTGGTCTGTGTGTTGGGGGTCGGTGTGGCCAGGAGAGGAGGGCGCAAAAATGGACGTGGGCACTGCTGGGCTCAGCCGGGGTCACGGCGCCGGTAACTGGGTGGTGTGAGGTGGTGTGAGGTGTGTATCTACATCCAATCCACGGTATACCTCCATTTGCCGACTAGCTACCTTTTGCCTAGGGCGGAGGGACCACGCGTGTGCTGCCTCCCTAATGACCACATGCACAAGCGTGCTCTTTTCCTCTTCGAACACGCTTGCTGCTCGCTTGCCCAGCCGCAGGGTATGGACAATGAGGCTATGGAGAACGTCCGCACATGGCTGGCGCACATCGTGGTGCCACCGCCGGCACCGCCGGGCCCATGAGCGGCCCTTACTATCAACCTACCCACTATCTAGCCGCCTATCTTCGCGCCCGTCCAGCTACCTATCTAGCTCGTACACTTGGAGCAAGAGGAGGGGGTTACTGCGCCCGGCGCCCGGCGGGTGGCTCGAGGGTTCCATTGTCGGTGCTCGCTTTGTCGCTGCTGATAAGGAGCGGCATGGCGGCACTATGCCCATTGTTCAATGGTGTAGTCGTCACGGGGATGAACATGGATATGCTGTTTTGAGGCCCCAGCCATCACATGCAGGAGGTCAGCTGCGCTCGCTTGTTTGCTTTGCCATTGCTGGCAATTTTTGGTGGGATTATTATTGGCACTAGCAGCCATTGACGGAACAGGTATACAGAAAGGCAAAATGCTTTCATTCAGCAGGTATGCTCAAACGCGGCTTGTGGGTTGCAAACAATTGCATGAATGTTCGAGCAAGAAGTTAGTTAATCTAACAGTATGGGGGTATGAACAGGTGGTGATAAGTGCTCAAGCTAATGTTTGTTCGGTGCGGGACCTGATTGCGTGCCGTCAACGGTTAGTTGCTATTGGGTTAAATCGCGCCCATGCAGCTGAGCTCCGATCAAGGACAAGGCTGATTTACTAGTGTGCTGGATTTGGAACTGCATCTAGATGCGACGCAGTACTGCGAGTCCACGGTTAAGCGCTACACAGAACCTTGCGGGTCGGTAATAAGGTGTGTAGGGTTTATGTTAAGCGTATTGGCGAGGCGGAGCCGCTGGGCTCGGCAGGACGACGACGTTGCCCCCTCGAGAAGCTCGCCTGCAAGCAGGTGCATTTGCTGTGCCCAGCCATGTTCGTTTCCTCATAACGGAAGCTGCGAAGGCAAGAAGTAAGACGTAAGGCGGCGGGACGGTATTGATGAGATGGTCCGGGCGGTGTCGGGGTCTACCTGCCTGGGCACATTAGAGGATCAGACGAGGCCGGTACAGTCATGCACCATCCAACGGTTATCGGACGTGTTGCGACTGCTGCTGCCTGCTGCGTACCGAAAGCACTCACTTGCATACCGTCACGTACGAAAATCGAGTTAAAACGGGCGTCGCGGTGCTGGCTATCTATCCATCTAGCTGGCTATCTAGATTGCTGGCGTCGGTACATTGGGTGCCGGACGAAGTTGCCGGACGCTACGTCGCGTGCACCCTCTGGCAGTCCCTAATGTATTCGCGACTTCTCGCGCTGCACCACTGGCCCTGCGTCATTTTTTTGCGGCAGGGGTGTGTCGAGTGCGACCACACGTCTGGTGATTTGCGCTTGCTTGCTTGCTTAGTAAGGAAACCGGCAGTGCGGTTGTGTGTTGGGTTGTCGCTGGTTGTCGCGATGCTTGTGATAAACAGCGAGCTGGTGATAAACAGCTAGCTGGTGATAAACAGCGAGCTGGTGATAAACAGCTAGCTGGTGATAAACAGCGAGCGAGAATATGCGTATTTGTCTGTGTGCCGCTGCTTACACAGCACCAGGAGGGAGGGGAGACGCACGCCTTGTACCATTGCGGCGCGCGTCCAACTTTTATTTACCATTTCCGTCCAACTTTATGGAGCGCTAACGTGCGGTGCTATGCATGTTTCATATGGTAGTGTTATTTTGTTAGGGTTTTCATTGCTCGCGTGCTCGCGCTAGCTGCTTCATGTGAGCAGTAGTAAATGGGATCGAGCAGAAAAGTAGTAATGTTACTGCTTCCGCGATTTACTAATGAAATGTATAACAGTGTCCGCAAGCCCGGGCGAGCTCTTATCGGGACCTCGTCGTACGAGAAGCCAGCGCTAGCAACCAACAGGCGCCCCAAAGATACAGGGAGAACAGGAAACCCGGCCGCGCTCAAGAGAGCGGGCACCACTAAAAAGGACAACCAAGGCCCACCGCAGGGAAAGCGGCGGGACCAGCCAGCCCGGACCGTTGGAACCCCCCCGGCGGCCCAGGAGGCACCACCCACTCGCGGAAGAAGCCCAACCCGAAAAGCCAATCGGCGAAGAGAACTTTAGCAGACGGCCAGTCCCAGCAACCCAGGCCAAGAGAACACGGAAACGCAAAGCCGGGCAGGCGGCGGCCCAGGCACACCCACCAACACGGCCGCAGACAACGGAAACGACTAGGCGAAGCAAACGGCACTGGAGGAAACCCAAAAACAGCCCCTGACTCAGAAGGCAACAGGCAGCGGACAAGCGGCCCATGAACAGCGCCAGGCGGGAGCCGTTCAGGCCCCCTAGGGCAGTCAGGGTTCCGCCGGCGCAACGCTAGCGACCACCAAGCACATGGAGGAACGGGTGGGTGACCCCGACAGCACCCCGGTGGGCAAGACACCGCCTGCAGGCGTGACGCAGCCCGGAGCGTGTAGCGGCCGGGGTCCATCGCGTGGAGAGCGGCCATGGCGACAACATCCCCATCCCAAACACACTGCTCACAGCCAGGGGCCGCTTGCACCAGCCGTCACCAGCCACAGCCCCGCACGGGCCAGCGGCCGAACACCAGCTGGCTGCAGCACTCACCGCCGCACCCAGCCGCTGTTGGTTGTTAGGACGGAGCTAGTGAAAATAACATACTGAGACAGCTCCGTCCTCCCGAGCTTGAGGACCCTGCTCTAACCTCTTGTCCGCCAGCGAACACAGGACAAGTTGCAGGCCCAATGACAGCCGATTCTTCGTTAAACACACACGACTTACGAGTCTTCGTTAAGGGTCTCGTAGGAGGCTACAAGGGGTCATTACGACTGCTCGTTAGTCGTTGCCGTATGCTTTCAGACCCTTAAAACCTGTTTAAGGCGACATTTACAAATGAGGAATCTAATACGAGCAGCCACTGTGCTTTCTAACAAACATTACCGGGTACACCTGAGGAATCGGTGCATAGCCGAGACTAACCAATCAGTGATTATTTATGCCATTAATTACTGTGGTACCGGTTGCGCAGCCAATTGTACCGTCTAAGCGACTTCCGCTCCCGTGGCAGATCCAATAACCAAAAGCACACATAGGAGCGTTATTATCCGGAATTGTGGCGTCGGCGACCGGCCCGGGCGTCGGCTCGTCGCGCAGCCAAATGTACCGTCCTAAGCCATTTCCGCTCCCGTGACGTATTCTGCAATAAAAACCACACAGAATTGCTCTTATCCGATATTGCGATGCCAGCGACCGGACCGGTTGCGCAGCCAAATGTACCGTCCTAAGGCACTTCCGCTCTTCCGCCGCAACGAAAAGTATACCCTAGTATACAGACTGTGCCGACCAAGTATCAGTATGCTACATTATTGCCGCTCTTAACTAATAATGTTGCACTATTTAGGTGATGATGGGCGTGGATTCTCGCACTGTCCTAAGATGCCGTCGTCAAAGGCCGTTAAGACGCGTAACGCCTTCGTAAACGGTAACGACTTACGACCTTTCGTAACGGTCCTCTTAAGAGGTCATAATGCATTTAGGAGTGTCGTCTAAAAAGGGGCGGAATAGTCGTAAACGTTAACGACTTAGGAGACACCTTGTAGCCTGTTACGAGACCCTTTACGAAGGCTCGTAAGAAGGCTCGTAAACCTTTTAGGGTTCTCTTAATAGCCTCTTACGAAGAAGATAGCCATTTCCGCAGAAGGTCGGGCCTAATGTACTTGTAGTCATCGGGTCTCCTGCCTGCCCGGTGGGTGGTGCGGCTAGCGGCCTTGTAGGAAACAATGCAGCAATGGTCGAATGGACGGGTCTGATGCAAGTTAACTTGACGGCACGTGTTTTAGGCAAGGATAGACTAGAACGGCCTGCGGCAACGACTGAGCGGACCGGTCTGATGCAAGTCAACAGGTTTGATCAGGCCGGTCTTCGTCTACGGCAGTTATAGACCGAACCGATTTGGTGCAATTGGGTTCAACCGGACCGGATCGGTCATAGGCAAGGTGCGACCGGACCGATTATAGGTAGGCTAGTAAGCAAGGATGAAGGATTGAACCATGTTACGACAACGAATAACAATGGACGAACTCGAATACCCTCAACCCGGCGTAATACCTGCATAATAAGACTGTATGTTACAAGGCCAGGACTCCTATTATCTTCTATTACGGCTCCTACAAGCCTATTACAAGCCGCTTAAGATGCTACGAGACCAGGACTCCTAACAGCCTTTAGACCTAGCTGGACCTAGAGAAGACGACAGTAACTCAAAGCGTCGTAATAGACCGCGCCTCTGTTGTGATATACAGTCCTACCCTTTTACGATTTCTACACGCTTTTACAAGCCGTTTAATGGCTAGGACTTTAGACGTAGGGACGACGTTCCTCATCATGATCGTCGTAATACGTAGGTGGCGTTGTGGCCGTTAGCCTTTTACGACGATAGTTCCGGCTGTTGCAGAGAGGGCGGCCCATCTTTTGCTGTTTCATCCTCATGTACGTACCTGTGAATAGGGTCGTTGAGGGATTACAGTGAATATGCGCGGGCTGCTGGTAGACAGCCGTCCCATCCTGCATGACGCGAAACCGTGAGAAGCTACTGCTGCAGCGAGCACGCAGCCTGCTGCTGCGTGCTTCCTTTGCCTATAGCATGGCAGCCTCTGCCAGCAGACGCAAGCGGTAGGAAATGAACGCATCAAGGAAATCTTACACCATCTTCCTCCACCAAAGTCGATGGCGGGGACACATCGATTTTGGTAAGGGAGCCGCCCTGCAATGAGGGAGGCGCCCTGCAAGCAAACCCCTGCATGAAGCGGAATTCGGCGAACGTAGGCAGGTACGTGCTGGTACGTGCGTATGTAAACATCAGGTCCGCGCGGGCTTGAAGACACTGTAACATCTCATCACCAGGATCGTTGCATGAGTACCTGCTTGTCGGCGCATGCAGCCGGGCAGCATGCGAGGATTACAAGGGAGCCAGAACGGCTACAAGCGCGGAAGCGCAACCAGGCGGGCCCGATGGGCCAGACCACGACACAGATCACTGGGCAAATGAGCCCGCCCTCACCGGCCGGGAAGGGGCAAAAGCCGAAGGCAGCCAAACACGAGGACACGGAGAAGGCAGCACGCACAACTCGAAGCCCGGGCAGGAGCAGGCAGGCTGATGCACCGACGCTATCTACGAGCGAGCACGTGTTTGGGTCAGGGCGGCGCATGCAGGCGAAGTCTGATGGCCTGGTTGCACACCCGGTCGGCTAGCTGCGTGTGTCAGCGATGATGGGGAAGAGAGACTCTCCCAGGCGGGGGTGGATGGAGGGTGGGCTTCGGCTTGTGGGGCGCGCGTATCATCATCAGCACCCGCCGCGCCGCCCCTCGCTCGTAAGAAAACTAACAGGGACCAGCCGAGCACCGACAGGCAAGGCTGCCGACCCCTGCTGCTGGCTGCGGCAGGGTTGAAGTGCCGCAGCAACAAATGACCCGGGTGCGGTGTTAACATGACAATGTATGAGTTGTATGGCGTACAAAGAGTATACGTGCAACTGTGTGTACAAAGAAGTCTCCAACGAAATCGCGACCTTCCGCCGCACGAATAGTGGTTAAGGCTCTGGCTCGTTTGACAAGTACGCCAAGGCGGGGTGGTAAACAGTACAATTTCTGGAATGATATGGTACCATTGTACGTGCCATGGTTCCATGGAGCAGCCCGTCGGCCGTCGTTCGTCGCTTGACGTACGAAACTCGAAGACGTCAAAAACGACGTAAGTAAGGCGTCGTGACGCAGTTAATCATCGTCTTGAATATATAGTGAGGTATTTTGTCCATTGTTGTATTTGTTGCTGCATTCTACGTACGCCGCGTGTCTGGCTCTAGAGTTATGAATGGTGCCATTGGGATGGTACCCTTGCTTACTGGGCTCTAGGACAGCGGTTGTGAATCTGCCTGTTACTAGGAGGCAGCCGGTAATGCGATGTGATAGATTCAGAATGATTAATCAATGTTATTTGTGTAAGCCTGGTAATACCAGTCCTTGGGGCCGGTGAGGCCGGTCCCCCGGTCATTTCAATTTTTTACGTCCGGTAGTACTTCCATAATCTTTCCAGACCTCCCCAAACTGGTGCACAATGTTCCAAAACAATGTCCAAAACACGAATTACCCGCGCGTCGGTTACACAGTACGGAATTTGACGTGCGTGGCCGCAATTCGGTGGAACTGTATGGCATAGACAAGTAGACGCGAAGAAACTCGGTTTATATTTGTGCGTTACAACATTTTGTACACTCAACGCTTAGACGATGGCGGATCCTAGGCTCCAACTGTGCACAAATATAACTTATGTTGCGAAATTGCATTCCGGTGCACTGGAACCGTAGTCGCTGCGAGAATTTTGTGTGGCCAATCCCAAGGCAAATGCGCGGGTGAGGTAGACAACCCCGTCATCCATGCCCCTCATGGCTCAGGACTACTCGCGAGCGTTGGCGCTGATTGTGGCGGTATGCCGCGTGCTGCTGAACTGCAGCAAACCATGAGCGCGCATAACTAGGCACGACGAGTCCCAGCCCAACGACAACGTGCGACGGG
Source organism: Yamagishiella unicocca (assembly GCA_003116995.1). Classification (NCBI taxonomy): domain Eukaryota; kingdom Viridiplantae; phylum Chlorophyta; class Chlorophyceae; order Chlamydomonadales; family Volvocaceae; genus Yamagishiella; species Yamagishiella unicocca. The sequence goes on from BDSL01000078.1 coordinate 156,421, forward strand.
CAAGTGGGGCATCGCTCCGAACGGCAGGAGCTGACAGCCCATGCAAGGCGAGCACATTCTTTCAGCCTCACTTGGTACTGCACTCCACAGCGCCAACTGGACCAAGTGCAGGGCAGCCCTTGCGGCGACGCTGCGTTGTCGCGCCATCCCGCTGCTGTTCGCGTTGCTCATCGCGGTGGGGATGGCCATCGGTTCTGACGATGGCGTATACGGGGGCACAGCTACAGGCGGCCGAGAGTTGATTCCGCCGCCCCGGTCCGTCGTAGCGCTGGCGCATACGGCCGAGGCCTTCGTCGCCAACTTCGCAAATGACACCGTGGACGTCATCTACATGCCGATCAACCTGTTTGTGCCATCCAACGCCTGGCCAGCAAAGAGGATCAATCGCACCCGTTCCATCACTGTTCTCGGCGCTGACCAGCACAGCAACATCCTGGATTTAGACTTGGTGCGTGCGTACGCGGACGTACCTTGTGTACGGTACCCACTGCAACCGCACCTCATCACCGCACGCATGTGCCACGCCTCCAGCTTGCTCAGGGACCCCGCATACACCGCTTCATTCCATGCGTCCGCATCCACCTTGCTCCTCATTTGACTGGTGGTGCACCACTGCATGTTTCATTGCGGCTTCGCAAAGCCGTGTGCTGTACGGGCATTGTTTCAGTTATGCGCATGTTTCCCGTGTGTCGATGCGCGAATAACGGCTGCGTGAACTCAATCGCTAATTTGCTACCGTCCTGCACCTGTGCTCCACATCATCAGCCACCACACCCGCCTTGCTCACTCCTTGGCCGCACCGGTTGTGGCCCGCCGTGGACCGGTACCTGTCTGACAGGCATTTGCGCGCGCGGTGCTGTCGCCCGGTGTGGCGCTGTGGATGGAGAATTTGGAGCTGCGTAACGCTCGGGCTAGCAGCGGATTCGGGTTCGACTTGTTGGACGTGTCTCCGCCAGGGTCCTTCGTGGTGCTCAGGAACGTCGCAAGTACGTACGACAACTTACCGCTAATAAGCCATGACGCATGTGTGGTTTAATGAAACCTGCCAAAAGCCGAGAGCAGTCAGTACGTATGTGGGTTTACCACTAAGCCATAGCAAACGAACACCACTGAAAACGGATAAGCCGGGCGGGGATGGGCAGACTGCGAGCTGCTGCTGGGGTTAACGATGCATGTCGGCTCTGTCGACCATATCATCTACACACGTGGTGGCACGCACAGCTGCGCGACACGCAGGTGAGGGACCCGCAGGCAGGGATAAAAGGCACACGGCTGCTTTCCTCAGCCGCCACCCAATTGCTTTATATTTTTGACGGCGGCCCTTATACCAGTAAAGGGCCAGCGCGAGCATGTGCGTGTCTGCAAGAATCTGTCTGCCAGCCATCGCTGATCCAGCGGCTGCTTGGCTTGGCTATCTACCTTCGGCAGCGCCGCCTTGCGTGGCCTCAACGCAAGGCTACGTACCTTCTTCGAGGCCGGCTGCTGGATAACTGCCTTGCGCCCTACTCCACCCCCATGAAGTGCCGCCGGTACTACTGCCCTAGCTCGCTAGGCATTTCAGGGTGTTGTGCTGTGCCGACTTCCTGCTCGTGCAGTCTACACCTTCTCGTGCGTCCCTCTCGACGTGTTTCTGCGAGCCGTGCGAACAGCCAAGCGCCCTCTAGAGCTGGGGGACAGCCGGCCGCAAATGGTCGACTTTAGGGACACGTGGTGCCGTACCACTGTGCCCATACAAGCCTGGTACGTACGAGCACATGACGTCGAGCATGCTGGTGTGCCCCTACCGCATATCGTACTGATAGCCGGAGGGTACGGTGTGTTACGGTTCGTCAATGAGTGACTTCGCCGGTGGTAGTAGTACGTATGTAGTTCGTGTTGAAAGGAATGTCACAGACTAAAGATGAGTTGCATGCAAACACTGTATCTTAAGTAATCCCACGCTACGTCAGCGAGAAGGCACGGGATATGCAGGCTGTCGGGATTGTCGTCAGCGAAACGCAGTGACACATGTGCGCCTCATCCTGCTTCGTTCACCGACCTCTGTTCCAAGTAAGGGAAAAAACGCTTATCGGCCTTTATACGCTTCCTGTTTCCCACATTGCCGCACCGCAGTTATAGCCCCGCAGTGTACTCCGTCGACAGCTCCTTCAGCATTCCCGTCGAGCGGATGCCTGGCGCGTACGGCACCGGTGGATTCGTCTTGCACGCCTTGAACACGTCCATGGTGGGTGGCGGTGGGTGCGGTGAAAGCACGCAAGTAAGCCTAACCCCGCTCCCGCCGGAGTTTCCTCATCCAAATTCTCCAGCATGCATCTCGAAACGTCTGTTTTAAACGGTTTGTCTCGCATCCACGGGTCTTCCTCGCAACTAAAACCTCTCCCGCCGCGACTCATCCCATGCCGTGCCACGGTGTTTTAGTGACAACTGCTACCTCACATACGCCCAATATACAGGTAACACATATTATAAGTTTATGACGCCGTTTGACAGATTACAGGTAACACATATTATAAGTTTATGACGCCGTTTGACAGATTACATCATCCCCCCCGCCCGCGCGCCCAACACGCACAGGTCTGCCAGCAGCCAGTGACAAAGGAGTGCGGCTTGCATCAGGGGTTCGACACGTGCGTGACGAGGGAGCGGCAGAATCAGCGCGCCGCAGACATGACGTGGCAGCTGCTGCAGGCGCTTCCCCCACCGCCGGACGCTGCCATGCTGTCCGCTACCTCAGCAGCAGGCGACAGCAACCACGATGACGGCAGTGGAGTGTCCTCGGGCGTAATTGCCGGGTCGGCTGTTGCAGGTGCGCGTGACTCCCACCCCTACGGACACCACTCTTTTCTACGCTACCTCCACGGATGGCTTGCGATCGGCTCGTTGGAATAAAGCGGAAGTAATAAACGGAAGCAACCGTTGCTTTTCATCGGGTGGAATTTCGGTTGTCCGGGCACTATGCTTATGTACATTGTCGGTGGGGTGGGGGTGATGTAGAGGAAGGTGCTTTCACCATCCACAACGGGATCCCCGTTTGTGCGTGCGTGCCTTGCAGGTGCGGTGGCTCTCCTGCTTGCGACCGCGCTTGTCGCCTTGGCGTGGAGGCGCCACAAGCGCCGGGCGCAAGGGGTGTCTACTGTACACGAAGCTTCACCCGACGGCAGCATGGGCAAGAAGCATGACGCGCACACCATGCTGCCAGAAGTAGCTTTGGCCTGTGGGAACCCTCTCTACACAGGCGCCGGCGGCGGACATGACGATGACAAGCAGCCCGCGCCGTCCAACAGCCTAGCTCTAGCAGCACCACCACCAGCAGCAGGCGAGAGCGGAGCAGCGGCTCAAAGTGCTAATGAACTCGTCTTGGTCATGACCAACTCATCAACTCCTCCGCGATGCCTCGCCGGCCCATATCAAGCCGACGAGGGCACGTCAGGTAGCGGCAAATACTCGCTAACTGCTGCTACCGCCGCTGCAGCAACCATGGCACGCGCCCGGAGCAGCCAGGTTAGCGAGCTGGATCGCAGCAATGATGCGCTGCCCCTGGTAGGCCAAGGATACAGCAGTGCCAGTGCCACCACACGGGGTGCCAGCCTGCACAGCAGCACAACGCGCGATGCCACCGCCATGGGGTCGCGGCTTTCCAGCCACGGACTGGTGTCATCACCCTCGGCGTCCGGCAACCACAGCATGATGATCTCCGTGGCGGGCATCTGGATAGGTGGGTCGCTCTGTTAGCTTCGTCATGGATTATTCAGGCCTGCCAGGCCTGCCTCAGGCTTTGTTATCGTGTTGCAGTGCCATGTCCTTGAATGAATGGACGGCTTGTTGTGAAAACATAAATCACAAATCACCAGTTGTTGTTATACAGCTTACCTGTTAATTTGCGAAGCTTCGGTGGGTGACCGAGATCCAACTAGCATATACGTGTTGGCATTTTCCTTCTGACTGGCAGACACCTTTTGGATGTGGACCTCATGTGCAGATCCGAGGGGCCTCCTGGGTGGAGGCTCGTATGGCAAGGTGTTCAAAGGTGAGGCCCTTGCAACCAGCCTGTCATGTTTAGTGGCGTCTTGGTTGAAAGAGGAGGGAGGATCTGGTCGACCGCCGTGCCGCTCAGTGGCTCAGTGGGCCCTGGCACTGAGCCTGGAAGAGAAGGACTCACTGGGCCTGGAAGAGGTAGAGATCCTCTCTGCTACCCACGCCTGCCTGCCTGCCTGCCTGCGAAACCATGCCGCGCTGCATCCACGGGCCTTCCGTCTATGGCCTATCCACGGGGCCACCGTAGCTGGGCTGGCCTGGGATTTTATGCTCTTGTATCCCTTTGCACAACACCGGGCCACCGTCATACAGGCATGTGGCAGGGCCGCCCTGCTGCGATCAAGGTGCTCCAGTACGGCGTCGAGCTGTGCCGCGCAGTGCACACCGAGGTGTTGCTGAGCCAGGCGCTGCGGCACCCGAACGTCGTGGCGGCGCTGCATTTCGTGCAGATAGGGCCTGACGGCATGCTCCAACAGTACGGCGAGGAGCACACAGGCGAAGTCTTACAGCCCGGCTGCGACGGCCTGGGCGGTCCGACGGACTCGCCCTCGCCCCCGGTCAGCAGGCCGCCCTTTTCCAGCTTCACGTCCACCAGGCAACTGGTCTTAAGGCCCCATCAAGTCTCGCAGGTCGACAGCAGCAAGTCCACTGGCGGGAGGGTGCCTGGGCGGCCCCGCAATGCCTTCAGCGGGCCGCGGCAGTTCCTGGAGGGGCTCAGCGGCAGCACGGTGCAGGTCAGTGGCCCCCAATCGAGCGAGCAGGCACCAGCAGCATCTGCCGGCGCGCAGGTCCACAGTGTCAGTGCTGGAGGCGTTGTTGCGACCAAGTGTCCCGAAGGAGGGTCCTTCCGGCATGGGGACCCCCAAGAACCCATTCTGGACCTGGCTCGCCAGCTCCAGGGGAACGCAATCAAGGGCTACGTGCCGCTGCTGCCTCTGCCGCTAAGCAACGCGCAGACGGTCTCAACGCCCCTGCAGGACTCCGCGGATCAGGATCCAGATCAGGATCCATATCAGGGCAACTCCTACGTCAGCACGCAGCGTCAGCATGAGCAGCTGCTGGCGGCTCCCTCGAGCCAAGAGAGGCTGGTGGGAGGGTCCCCTCAGGCGTCTGGCTCCTTCGTGGGCGGGTCGCTGAACCCGTTGGCCGGCAGCAGCATAAGGGACAGAGGTGTCGGCAGGCACTTGTTATTGCAGACGCAGGTGCAGCGGCAGACGTCGCAGCCCGCCTTGGAGCAGCAGCAGCAGCAGCGGGCGCTGAAATCACCGTCGGCGTCACAACAGCAGGACCAGTCACCGCTCAGGAGCCCGCAGCTCGCGGCACCAATGTCGCCAGCAGCGCCTCCCAACTCGACCGAGCATCTGGAGGCCGTGGTGGGACCGGTCGACGTGATGTGGGCCGCGTCGAACGTGCAGCCGGCGGAAGGCAGCAGTCATGGCTTCCTGGTGATGGAGCTGTGTGAGGGGGGCAGCCTCGACGGCTGGAGGCGCACCAGGTGGCGAGAGCCCGGACAGCTGCCCGACATGGTGAGAGGGACGCAGTACTCCTCCTCGTCCTCCTCTCCTCTTCCCTTCCTGTTAGGAGCCCTGCCCTTCTTCTGCACGCCTTCCGGTTGCGTCGGATACCGTGTCGATGATGAACTGGCGGGGTGCCTTCGGCACACACCCGACCCCTCCCTGGCCGGGCCCCCAGGCGACCCTCGTGTACCTTGCTCAGGACATTGCTCGTGGGATGGCGTTCATCCACGAGCACGGTGTCTGCCATGGAGGTGCGGGCCACAGCATGGGCCGCGTGTTGTAGTTGTAACTGTTACAGGGTGTTAGTATTCAACAACACCTATATAACCTAAGCAGTCGGAACTTGATGCCTACCGCCGCTTGTGTTGCTGGTACCGTCTTCTCATGCCACAGCCTGCGCCGATCCTAATACTGCTTCTGCCAGCTCTGCTGCGGCTCCTGCATTTGTTGACGCTGCTGCGACTGCTGCGACTGTCGCAGATCTCAAGCTTAGCAACGTGCTTGTGGCAGATCAAGTGCCGCAACCGCGTGCAGTGCGGAGCACGGGGCCTCCAGCAGTGCACACAGGCGCAGCAGGGCCCAGCGCGCTGTCAGGCAGTGTTCCCGTGCCATCGTTGGGCGTCGACATGTCTGCTGAAGACACGCGCCCCCCCTTCACAGCAAAGGTCCGACCAACCCGCAGACGGATATGGATACTGCGTGGAGTGCTTGCGTGAAAGGCCCGGCAGTGTGTGTTAGCTGACCGCTGAGCCATGATGCTCAACTGGGAAGTCACTAACCGGACGGGCACGGGACAGTTCACATGTGTTAACGTACCGCTAAGTGCTTGTGCGTTTGTTGAGCGTAAATAAATAGGTGGGCTAGGGGCTCACACGCATCGCCGTTACGAGTTGGTGGCACGGTGGACTGCTGGTGGACTGGGCATCAGGGCAGCGGTCCTTGACCGTCGTACGTTGGTCCTCCCTGGAGCTCCACAGGAGGAAACTCAAATGACCCATGTGCGGCTGTGCGTGGGCAATCTCGACATTGGCGGGAGCACCCTTGCAGAACATTGCTGCCGGGAGCACCCTTGACGATCGATGTTGCTGCCTTGCCGCCCTACGACCCTCGCGCGCGTGTCGTGTTGCGCACAGATCTGCGACTTCGGGCTGGCGCGGGTGCTGGGCTCGGATGCGACGCACCTCTCCACCAGGCCGCACGGCACCAGCACCCACCTGGCGCCGGAGGTCTGGGCGGAGGGTCACATGTCCCAACAGTCAGACTGCTACGCCTTCGGCATCACTAGTGAGTGCGGGCGCGGGACGACACAGACGCCGTCCTACTGCGCACCAACTAACCAACTGCAGTTCCGTTGGTGCAAGAAACCAACCGCAACAATGGCATCAGGCTGCTGGTGCCTGGCCGACCTCACCTGTCGGCCAGCTACCGTTGGAACCAACCATCCACCGATACCCTAACGATATTCGCACTGCCAAACAGCATTAGCACAAGAACCAAGCGCCACCGAAATTTCCTGGTGCCGCCGCTGCACCGCCACAGCGCTGAATGCGGTAGCACGCGGGCCTTGGCGTGTAGGTAGTGGCGGTGTAGATGGTGCGACCAGGTGACCATTCGCCGCCGGCAGGGCAGGGCAGGGCATCGTGGCCCATACTGCATGCCGCAACACACCAACAACGGCCCCCGTGTTCCACGACGCTCCTCACCCCCCGCTCACTTCCCCCACCCCGCCACCGGGTTACGCCCCTTCTGCAGTGTGGGAGCTGGCCACAGGCGAGCGGCCATTCCGTGGGCTCAGCGCGGGACGCATATTGCACCAAGTCATGCTCCGAGCCGCCCGGCCGCCGCTGCCCGCCTGGCTACCGCCGTCGTACGGCCGCATAATGACAGCGTGCTGGGCGCAGCAGCCCTCGGAACGCCCCGCGTTCTCAGATGTGGTGCTGCAGCTCGAGGAGGCGCTGGCCAACGTCGAGGCCCCTCTAGCGCCCGAGCAGCAGGACGTGGCTGGCTCCGCCGCCGCCGCGTTGCTGCTGCGTGCCGCAGCAATCCCTGTGGTCCACGGTTCCGCCGCCCCAGCTGCGGGCTCCGTCCCGAACGCAGTGGAGGCGGCGAGCGCGGGGGCGGCTGGGGGGAACAGCTGCGCGGTGGACGGCCGGGAGGGCGGTGAGATGGAAGGTAACTGATACGAGACGGCCCGCGCTTTCAAGGCGCCAGGGTCACGGACGATCGCCTGGGGCGTCGTGCGAAAAGGCACGAAATGCGTACGCGATTTGATGTTGAATAAGCACTCAAAATGGAACCTTTCAGACGGGTGCTGCCGTGTTTTGTGGTCCGGTTGTGCCTTGTAACGACTGGTCGTGGGCTCCTGGCGGGGGTGGATCCTCCCTACCGGCGCCGCGCTGGACTCGATCGCGCTCGCAAGTGGAAGTATATACGCCAAGTGGATTGCAGTTGGTTGGCTGGTTGGTTGGTTAGTGGGTGGTTGGGCTCGGCCGCACGGCTGTGGGCTAGGAGGCAGTCGCTCGCATTTTTTATTACCTGTATAACTGGGACGAGGTATAAGCGGAATGCACGCATTCAGCACTTCACATCAGCGGGGCCTGACGCTGCCGCGGGCAGCTATGTGTGTGTTTGTTGGCACGTGTTGATGCGCAGTGAAGCACGAGGGCCCGGTCGCGGGCTCCAGGAGGGGAGGACACTTGCGGGTGTTTAATCTCGAAGAAGATTAGCTGCAGAGGTGTGCCAGGCGTCTGTCCATATTTGTATACGTATGGTGTGTCAGGGTGTGTCGCAACAACACAGTACGCAAAAGCACAGTACGCAAACACACAGTACGCAAAAGGGTGCTGCTTGCCTGCTCAAACGAATGACGGTTCCTGCTCGGTGGCTGGAGTCGTTGGCGTTTGTGCCTAGTATGCTGCCCCCTAGATGCCCTGGCGGCCGCATTACCCTTTTGCGGGTTCTCGGAATCTGATGACGTGCATCTAGTCAGGGTGTTTATGAGTGCCCTTAGTACTGCAGGGTGACTTGGCGATGAGGCGTGTGGTGGGAGCGCGTAGCGCGTGGATCCCCAGTCTCGGTCGGCAGTTCTCCTACCTGGAAAGACGCTTCCGCGATTTGTGCAGAAGGCTTTGCAAGCTCTGCAGCGGCAGCCTGGAAGACCGGGTGCGATGCAGTCGAGAGATGGGAAGGGCGCATGCCGGCGTATATACGGCGTATGTACGCCGGTATTCGTCGGCAGGATGGTGTTTGGTACCGTGCCCCGCGCTTGCTTTTCAGGCAGGGAATAATGCAGCAGTACTGAGGGACCAGCTAGGGATATGATTTGTGCTTGATGAAGCTGAGCGGCTGGCACGATCGCACCTTCGTAGAATTCGTGAACTCGGCACCGTCATTGAGGGTGCGAGCAATGGGGGTTGGCTTGTCGAGCACCACTCGAAATTGGATGAAAAGCGCCGAAGCGAGCGCGTCAGATGCAAAGGGGCCGGGCGACGAGGGCAAGGCCCCGGGTCCGAGGAAAAGGTTGGTTATGCATGTCGTTGTCGTTGGTCACATTCCGGGGGGGCTCCAGTGATGACTACTATGGTATCAAGAAGTGATGAGTGGCAAGAGCAGCTGACTTGTCCGCGCCGACAGGCGCGTGGCAGGGTGCGTTCGCGCGGCTGCTGGCAGCCAGCGAGGGCTCTTTCAGGCCTCGCAACAGCGATCGCCACACATACTGTTAAGTAGCTACGCTCTTCCTTTTTTCGGAATCGAGCATGGAATGAACCGTTGGCGGGGCGGCTGCAGTGCATGTTTCCGCGCTTGGCCGCCCGCCACCCTGGCGCTCGATTTAGGGCGATGCTGCCCTGATCAAAATTGCAATGTCGCAACCAAAAGAATGCATGGGGCATTGGATTTGGAGATTGCTGAGTTGGCGGTTTGGCCTGTCTCATTCCTTGCCGAGGTCCAGTCGTAAAGCCCAAGATGCCCTTGAGTTTTTATACTGGTGATGGCACCTCCCGATTGGTTAAAGTAACCCATGTTGACCGAGGCTATGCTGGTGAGATGCATACGCGGCCTGTAGTGTAGGAGGGGCATTCATGCCCCTGACGTGTGATTGGAAAGGATCGCAATGGCTCCGAAACATGCGCAGGGCCCACGCGTGCGGCTGCGACGGTTTTGTCACAAGTTGAGCGGGGCCGTGGCAGAGGACCAGAGGACGAGTACCTGGTGAATCGCCCTGCTGCCGAACGCTGCTGGTATGCATGGTATACATGAGGTGGTGGTGTAACCAATTACGCAACTGCCATCATATCTGGCGGCGAGTGAATCGTCAGGGCTGTCCTGAGCAACGCACAGACCTACTTACCGCCAGGCACAATCCACTGCAGTCCATTCCCACCGCTGGCGAAGCAGCTGTGGTCACTCCAGGACGATGGGCTCAGCACTTCAACCAGCTTCAACCTGGGCTCGCAGTGGCGGCTTCCCGACACATTGCGTTACATTGACAAGAAGGTTAAGTCCGGCCCATCCTGACCTTAAAAGTCAGTGCCGCTGTCATTAGGGCGAGCCAAACATACAAGCCGTGGTTATAGCAACGCGCACCTGCGTCGTTGCAGCATGAGGCCTACTCGTACCCTTGCCCGCGGGCCTTACTTGTACAGCACCCGGCGGACTGATCACCGGCATTAGCGCCCGGCGGAAGGTGACCGCGCATTACCCAATATTGGCCCAACGCTTGAGCCGTCGTCTCTCACATCCTAAAAACATTATTTTCTCCAGCCCTGCACCGCAACGCCGTCATCAGGCGCCGGTTGCACCCAAGTAGCAAGCCGCAGCAACAACAACGCACCCGGCAGTAGCCAACACCATCTCTTTTGTCTCTTCAGTGTCAGGCGATGTGCTCCATGGTGATGCCTTTTGGTCTGGAACCCACCGCCCAGGCGCTTTGCTTCGTGCTGGGCAGCCCCCAACTCCACAGCTAACATGCACGTTGACGCTGATACGCGCCAGACGCTACTTCCTGTGTCGTGCCACGATCTGAGCATGCGGCTGCCGCCATCTCGGCATTGCGCCAACCAAACCCCCGGCCTTCCGCATGCCGCTAGCAACGCCGACACATCTCACCCGTCTTGTCCCCATGCCCCGGCGCGCCCCGCCGCCCGCCCTCCGCGGTGTCCTCGCCCGAGCCACATGTACAATGAAATAATCCTACCAAAAACTAGCCAGGGGGCGCATAACGAGGCGAGACGAACCTCGCTGCGTCAAAAAACAAGCAGGCAGTATACAACCACGCGTTACGCAGCCACGAGCCGTAGCCCATCGGTATTGACAGTTCCCAGACAACGGCACACGGGACACACCTGCCAGTTGAGTGGCTTCACCTGAGCGGCAGCCCCGCTGCTTCGCCTGCACGGCAACCAGCATTTCGGCTCCTTGTTGCGCACGCATGCTCCGCTTTCTTCATGCATAGCTCCACTTGTGCAGTATGTTGGTTACAGCGTGTGACGGAGATTGGCTGGTGGCAATCAACGCACACTCTCTGTGTCCGCTCAACAGCGCACGTCTATCCAAGTGCAGCCATTCATGCTGCTGCTGGGACATGCTCCAGACCTCTCCTCGACAGACCCTAAAATCTTGAACCTAAAGAACGACAACACGTTTGGGTACAATGCGCCGGCAGATCGCGATGCGGTAAAGCTGCCAAACGCACTAAGATGCGGTAAAGCTGCCAAACGCACTAAGATGCGGTGAAGCTGCCAAACGCACTAAGGCCCTCTATGTCACCTCAACTTTTGCCATTACCATTACCAACAAGGCATCTCATATTCTCCATACGCCATCTGAGTCGCCGCTCTCGCGCAGCTCGTCTGCCGCTTTCAACCCATCTTCTACATCTCCCGGCTACAACCCAACTCAACTCCTTTCACTTTGGGTGCACACGGCTCGAAAGGACACAGCCGATCAAATGAGACCGAGGCCCGAGCAACGCAATGCATATTTTCTTTCAAAGCATTAACACCACGGCCACGTCTGGAATTGAGTTAGGGCAGCGCCTTTTGCCAGCAACGCAACCATACCAGCGCGCGGCCCCCACCGCGGCCCCCACCCATATGCCGACAACGATCCTCAGCAACGACATTGCCAGCCTCAACTCCCCCCGTTGCAAGCGCCAAAATTGCGCCGTGTGCACAGCCCTTGCAACTCGGCAGTCTTAACACCCTGTCGACAGCGCATCGAGTTTACGAAATCGCCTGGGTGCCGGATGTGTACGACAGCGCTGGAAGGCCAAATGCCCAAATCCTCCAGCAGACCTCACCTTCTCCCGACCGGCTGCCTGGCTGTCTGTCCGTCCCACTGCTTGCTCTATCGGCTATCGTCCCCACGCCAGTTGCTTCCAGTACTCGGTCAGCGAGTTGCTGAGACGGAGCAGCAGGCCGCCGCCGGCGCTGCCGTCATCCTGCAGCTGCTGTTGCTGTGGTGGTTGCTGCTGCAATAGCCCATCCTGGTGCGGCAGTAGCTGCTGCTGCTGCTGCTGCTCCTGGGGCTGGTGCGGCCACACCGACGATGCGGGCGGCAGGTAATGCTGCTCCTGTTGCAGGCCATAGCCGCCGTACGGCACCTGCGGCTGCTGCTGCTGAAGCTGCAGTGGCTGCTGCTGCTGAAGCTGCTGTGGCTGCTGATGCTGAAGCTGCTGTGGCTGCTGCTGCTGAAGCTGCTGTGGCTGCTGATGCTGAAGCTGCTGTGGCTGCTGATGCTGAAGCTGCTGTGGCTGCTGATGCTGAAGCTGCTGTGGCTGCTGATGCTGAAGCTGCTGTGGCTGCTGATGCTGAAGCTGCTGTGGCTGGAGCTGCTGCGGCATCTGCAGTGGCTGCTGCTGCGGCCGCGGCGGCACATGGCTGTGGTGCAGGCGGGTCAGCGGCGGGTGAGCGGGCCGCCCTCCGGGACCTATGACGCCGGTGGTGATGACCGGCCCGGTGCGGGGCACCGTGTAGTGGGCTGCGGCCGTCACTGACTGCAGCTGCACGGGAGAAGGCTCCAGGTAGGGCGTGATCCGGGGCCCCTGGAGGTCGGGGCCGGTGCTCAGCGTCCGCACCTGGAGGCGTGGAGGCAGAGAGGGAGCCCGCGGTTCGGTAGCGGCACCGGAGCTAGAGGCAAACAACTACTAGCTGGAAACCAAAACACTGGCGAGGAGTGTGTAAAGGGTTTCAGGGCAGAGGTAGTCGCGTGCGGTCGGCATGAGGGTCAGGTGCGGTCGGCATGAGGGTCAGGTGCGGTCGGCATGAGAGTCAGGTGCGCCGGTTTTGGTCCGGGCTCTTGGGACCAGGTGATGAGGTGACAGCCTGGAGCAGCGAAACATGAGGTTAGGGGGCCGGAGGTAGCCGCGGAGCGCCCGCTCACCTGCTGCTCGGCGTTCTGCAGCAGCATCAGTTGCTGGTGCTGAGAGCTGGAAGGGCTGCTGCCATCCGCCGCCGCCAGGGGCTGCGCCGCCGGCATGTCCCCGTCCCCGCTGACCCCCTCCTGCAGCTCCGCCAGCATGCCGCTGTCAACAACCAACAGGTCGCCGTCGGCAGCGGCGGTGTACGGCATGACCTTGCCGACGCCTGCGGCGGGGCCGGAGCATTCCATAGCAGCGGCGGCGGCGGCCGCCGCCGCCGCCGCCGCCTCGGCCGCCGCCTCGGCGTCCACCTCCGCCACCGCTGCGGCTGCTGCCGCCGCGGAGGCGCTGTTGCTGCCGCGGCGGCCGAAGGAGGCGAAGGTGTCCACCAGCGGCCGGAAGACGCCGCTGATGCCCCGCTGCAACTTGCGCCCAGGGCTGCTGGTAACGCCAGGCGAGTCGGCTTCTCTGCTCCTCTTGCCCAGCAGCCAGGAGCCGGACATGCTCCCCTGCAGGGCGGCAGCCGCCATGGAGGATGGCGGGGCAATGAAACCGGTGGACGGACAAAGGAGGGAAAGGAAAGCGCTACACAAGCTGCGGCGTCCTCCCCACCGCACGGTGTGGCCCGTGTCATGCCCCTCTCAGCCGACGACCTGCCCCCAGGCGCACCACACTCGACCCAGCAAGGACCTTGGAGGTTCCATCCGCACCCTAACCCAGAGCCCAGCACCCGCAAGCACAAGGCGACCCGCCAGGCCGGCCCCCCTCGGGCCCTTTTACCACATCAACAGCGTTGCCTTGGCCTTGCCACGTAAGGCTAGGGCCGCGCCACTACAAATGCGCCCTACACGCTCCAGCCCGTCCGGCCCTACCAGGCGTTGCAGCTGCCTGAACGGATTGGGCGGTGACGGATCGGGGCTGCCCGCCAGGGCCGCTGTAGCCGGGGACGGTGCGGGAGCCGCGGTGTCATGCGCCTCCAGGTCGTGGTCTGTGTCCGCGTACGCCCAGCGGTTGAAGAGGATATGCACGCGCCGCAGGGTGGAGCTCCGAGTGTAGAGCATGCCCAGAACGCCACGCTCCGGGGGGCCCTGCGAACAAGGCGGCGAGAGGCGAGGTAAGGGGAGGGCCGTTAAGCTCCCTCACGCCCAGGAACCGCGCACCGCCCCCGTCCACCCACCTGGCGGCAAGCAACCAAAAACAAATCGCTGCTGCCGCAGCAGCTGCTGCCGCTGCTGCTTGCGGTACCCGTGCCTGCACCCCCCCCTCACTCGTGTGCCCACATCCATCACCTCCCCTCCCATTCCGGCCCTCCGCCCGACACCCCTGGTGCTCCCTCATCACCACACCCACATGCGCGTCTGCCGGAGGGACTACGGCCGCCGGGGGCTCCAGCACCGGGGTGCTAGTAACGGCGGGGGAGCTGCCGCCAGCGTCCCCATGCACCTGGTCCCCGCCTCCAACGGTAGCGCTGCTGCCCCCGGCTCCTGCTGTGGAGCCGCCCATCATACCCTGCACCCCCTGCAGCACCCCCGCGGCCACCGCGGGGTCCTCTTCCTGCAGAGACGCAAGGTAGGGGCCGGTTGCCGGGTAGGGGCGGCGAAGTGCGGGAGGCGGCTGGAGAGCGGCGACGGGAGGTGCAGCGTCCAGGAGGTGGTGGGGGTGGGGGTCGATCTCCATCTCCGTTCCCGAGTGCCGAGGAAGCGACAGAATCCGCTTGTTGGTGCGGAAGGGGTTGGGCGGAAAGGCGGCGGGGGGAGCGGGGGGCGGTGCGGAGCTGGCATACGGTACGGCAGGGGGGCCGGCGACGGCGACGGCATCGGGTGACATCGAGTATGACGTCTGCTGCTGCGGCGCCGCGATGGCTGGAGGAGGCACCCGCTGCTGTTGCTGTTGCGGTTCCTGCTGTTGCTGCTGCAGTTCATGCGGTTGTGGCAGAGGTAAGTGCTGCTGCAGTTCCTGCGGTTGTGGAAGCGGCACCGTGGGGTGATGCTGGGCGGGGATGGAGGGCATGGAGGCGGAGCGCATGCGCCACCCGCTCATGGGCCAGCCGGTGTACGGCAGCCTGAAGAACGGCGTGTTGGGTGCGGCATGGGCAGCTTGTGGTGCGCTGCCCGTGCGGTGCTGGTGCGGGTGCTGGTGCTGCTGTTCGTGCTGCTGCTGGTGCGGGTGCTCCTGCTGCTGGTGGCGCATCTGCTGCTGCTGGTGCATCTGCTGCTGGTGGAGCTGCTGGTGCTGGGCCGGCGGAAAGGGCCCACTGGTAACACGTCGTTGAAGCTGCATTGGAGAAAAAAAGTTCCATTGCTGCATCGCCGGGAAGGGCCCCACGACACGCCGCTGCGGCTGCGGCTGAGGAAACGGTGCACTGTCAGGACGCAGCTGCTGCTGCTGCATCGCCGCGTGCTGCCGCGGTGGATAGGGGCCGCCGTCTGGGCGTGGTTGCTGCATCGGCAATTGCTGCCTAGGCGGGTAGGAGGCACTTTCCGAGCGCAGCTGTGGCAGCGGCACATGCTGCGACGGCTGAAACGTGTCGCTCTCTGCCCGCGACTGCTGCTTCAGAGGGTGCCGCTGCGCCTGCGGGAAGGCGCCGCTGTCCGTGCGTAGCTGCTGCACAGGTTGCGGCATAGGTTGAAACGGGCCTCCGTCAGGGCGCATCTGCTGCATTGGCTGGTGGCATATTGGCGGATAAGTGCCGCTCTCTGTTTGTGACGTGTGCAACGGCGCGTGCTGCATCGGATGATAGGGGCCGCTGTCGGTGCGCGCATGCTGCATGGGTGGAAACGGGCCGCTATCCGTGCGGTGCTGCTGCATCGACGGTTGCTGCTGCAGCAGGTGGTAGGGCGCGTTGTCCGCTCGTGGCTGCTGCATTGAAGCATAGGAGGGGCCGCTGTCCCCATGCGGCTGCTGCACAGGCGGGAGGGGGATCTGGTGGGCGCTGGCTGTTGCACAGCTCTGCATCTCAGGGCCTGGCATCGGGTGCGGATTGTTCATGCTGGGCTGCTGGACTGGCGCAATGGGCATCTGGGGGCCATCGTCCGCCAGCAGCTGTTGCACCAGGGAGACGGGGCCCTGCCCCGCGGCATCAGAGCTTGGGAGCTGCAGCTGCGGCATCATTATATCGGGCGCGCCGTTGGCGTTATATTGCAGCAAGTTGGCAGCGCCGCTGGCCGCCGGCGTCTTACGAACGCTTTTGTTCCGCGCGCGCGACTGCTTGGCGGTCGAAGGCATGCACGCCTCTTCTTCCTCGGACTCACTGCCACTGCTGTAACTCTGTGAGGAGGGAGGGTACGGACGACGTGTGTCAAGGTTATGAAGGAGGCAAGGAACGCATGTGTCCTAGTCCGTTGGCTACACAAGCCGAACATGGGGCGTCGATGAAGGATGACGGGGGGCGGGGGGGCCGATAAGCCAGCGCGTCCTACGCAATTGTTCGACTCACATCAGCTGAGCCACCTATTTTCTTCTTTCGGCCACGTCGATACTTCCGAAAGTAATCAGAGATGTCTTCGATGCGTCGCATTCCTTTGGAGTGCTTCTTTGTCTCATCCCAAGTTGGTCCATCGCCGCCCCAAACACGCTCAGCGTTGGTTTCATACCACCTGCGGCCCCGCCGATCAGCATTTGGGATTGACAAAAAATTAAGCGTGCATTGAGCATTCCAAACGCATTTGTCCTGCCAGGCTCGCTCCAGCTGATGCACGTCGAAGCAAAGCAATCGCTGTGATTAACCCACAACGCAAGAAACAAAAAACGAAGGAACAGAAACTTGCATACTCTCCCTCTACTTGCCGCTTCATATCGTGTACTTTA
Source organism: Yamagishiella unicocca (assembly GCA_003116995.1). Classification (NCBI taxonomy): domain Eukaryota; kingdom Viridiplantae; phylum Chlorophyta; class Chlorophyceae; order Chlamydomonadales; family Volvocaceae; genus Yamagishiella; species Yamagishiella unicocca. The sequence goes on from BDSL01000078.1 coordinate 173,137, forward strand.
GGCCGCTTGTCATGCTGCGCCACAAACTCGCGCCACCAGTTATTAAACTGCAGAGACCGAAGGAAAGACATCAGAAGAACTGGACCATCGGAAGCCCATGATCACCCAGGAGGGACAGAAAAGGGAAAGCCGGGTAACATTCCCCACGTACCGGGTCCCAATAGCCCATTTTCCGCCTCGTTGATTCCGCCATATCATATGCCTGTTTTGTAAGCCTTCGGACGACAGGAGATTACAGAATTCCCCTAATGATACGTCAAAGGTGCCAAATGTAAAAGGCTTTCGACGATACCCGGTATGGCACAATGGGAAAGCAGAAGCGCGCAAAATTGCAGGTTTGGGGAGGTCCATATGAAATTTGTACGCCTTTGTAACCTACGATGACATAAGGAAGCATATTGTCGGACAGCGCGTACGACGCAGCTTACAATCATGGCCTTCCGCCTTTGAAACTTATGCAAAGGCGTAACTTTTACTCAACAGCATGAAAACGTATCAGCAAATGTACATTTGCTTTCATTCGGTCCAGGCGTCATCGCAACGTGTCCGACTCCCAATAAAAAGTTTGCGCGGGCGTACTTCAGGCCACCGGCCAGACGCCTCAGCAGAATGACGGACTGGTGCTAAGCACATGCATATGTACGGATCCCCCCGCGTACCTCACGCATGCACCACGCCACAGGGGACCTGCCGGGTGTGCGGGGACGGGTCTGCACACTGCCGCAGACACTACGACATACTGCACTATTACCCCTGCCCTCACGATCATCCATCCGCTGCCTGCCTCCACGCCCTCATGCCTACCGAGCCTGCAACCAAAACGCACCTCTTCCTCCTCGCGGTCAACCCCAGCGCCTCACACACTACAACATGTAACACCTAGGCTCCCCGCACAAAACCTTTGTGAAGCTCCTCGCCGCACTCATCCTGCGTTGCACCTGCTCCCAATAAACGACACGCCTGCAATGCACCCATCTCCCCCATCCGCATCGCAAACGCTGCGCCACCACCCTGCCCCGCGGCGAGCTGATCACCCGCAACGACTCCGTCAGCCCCTGCGGCCGCCGCCCTACTCCTCACACCCGGACATCCCTAGAGCAGCTGATGTAGCAGTTTGGAGAGCTTGGTTTTGCCGTGTAAGGAGGTGGGGTGCTGCTGGGCATGCGTGCCCCTTCCCACAGGACGTGGGCCTTGATGGCCTGCTTCGGCGCTGCGCGCTTGCAGCCGCCATGGGCCGCCACTCGGTCCCCAGCCGCCACGTCACAGCACGCCAATTCACAGCACGCCACGTCACAGCACGCCACTTCACAGCACGCCACGTCACAGCACGTCACATCACCAGCACGCCACGTCACAGCACGTCACATCACCAGCACGCCGCGTCACAGCACGTCGCATCACAGCACGCCGCGTCACAGCCAGGCCGACCAGCCGACATACATCCTGGACAGCCGGTACGGGTCCTGGGCCTCCGCCAGCAGCGCACGGACCTGTGTGGGGCGTCCGGGTTCGGGGGGTGGGTTCAGGAGACCCGTGGGTCGGCACCCAAGGGGGCAGGTAGGGTCGGGCGGCGGGGAGGTACCGTACGAGCAGTGCAGGCCGGAGGTACAGCAGGGCAGCGCCACACGCAGAACCGCTCTCATCGACATCGCCCCACAACCTCTCATCGACATCGCCCCACAACCTCTCATCGACATCGCCCCACACGGCTAGCTACCTGCAACGGAGGATCCCTTGCATTAGACACAACCCAGCCAGCCTAGGACACGACAACAATACCCCAGAGTTGTGGCTCCTCTAACACAACGTCGCCTCCCAGAAACCCAATCACAACACCAGAGGCAGCGACCCCGTGACTACCCCGGCCCCACCTGCCCTTCCACTGTCAGCGGCGCGCCCCCCGCGTCTGCCGCCGCCGCCGCTGCGGCTGCCGCCAGAGCCGCCGCGCCGCTCGTTGCGGCCGCGGCAGCGCCCGCGGCTCCCGCCGCGGCGGCGGCGCCGCCGGCGCGTGCCGCGCCGCCGCCGGCTGCCTCGCGCCCCCGGCCCCCCGCGTCCATGCGTCCCTCCAGCTTCTGTTTGACGCGCAACACGGCGCGAGCTGCGTCGGCGTTGCCCAGCAGCGCAGCGGCGTCTGCAGCGGGTCGTTCGGCGGAGACTGATGCGTCAGGGATTTGAAATGGCTGGCGGGAGGGTTTCGAGGGGGGCGAGGACGACCGGCAGCGAGGGGCTCATGGAGGCGGTGTTGATCGAAGAGTCAGTGGGAACCGCCTGCATACTGTTCGCCCCCGGCATACTGAGACAGCCCGTGTGCCAGGCGGCGGCTACCTCGTACCCAGGTGGCGGGCGGGCACGCTGCGTGCGCACCTCCCCCCCCCTGGCCTCGCCCCACCCCGCCGCGCTGCGTGGAGCCCTGCGGCTGTGCCAGTGTTCGCGACGATGCCTAACCCTAGAATCCTAGAAGCCTAGATGTGTGCTACCCTGCTGGCGACAAGAGTGTGTCGGCAGCCCCAGCGCCAGTAGCAGCAGGCAGGCCAGGGCTGAACGCCCGTCCCCATTCCCCCACTCCCTCACAGCTTCCATCCTCCCCCTTCCCACCCAGAACTCACCTCATCTGACCCCGCCCACCCCATCTGACCCCTCATCTGACCGCACCCGCGAGGATCCCGCCCAGCCGCACCACGCCCCAACCCCCCAGCCGCACCCTCATCCTCTTGCTGCTGCTGTTGCTCCTGCTGCTGCTGCTCCCCGCGACCCCCCCGGTCCCGGGGCTGCTTCTGTCGGGCCTTAGCCAGGTTAAGGGACCACCTGACCGGAGGGGGGCATACAAACCGTTTAGACGATAGGACAGGATAGTTGGCGCATGTCGTCGGACATCGGGGGGGGGCCAGGGGCCAGGGCATCGTGCTTGCAAGCGGTGGAAGAGTGGGGGCCGGGGCATCGTGCTTGCAAGCGGTGGAAGAGTGGGGGCCGGGGCATCGTGCTTGCAAGCGGTGGAAGAGTGGGGGCCGGGGCATCGTGCTTGCAAGCGGTGGAAGAGTGGGGGCCGGGGCATCGTGCTTGCAAGCGGCGGAAAGGGTTGCGTCGCGGCGGGAACAAGTTGTGGACAGTAAGGGGCATTGTTTGCGGAGGGAGCAGGAGTCGTGGCTGGCAACCGCCACCGGTTGGATCCTGGATCCGCGCTCTGGTGACCAGTTCCAAGGTGAGTGACAGTCATGAATCCGTCAACCCAGGATCTGGAGGCCTGGAACCTGGTTCCGGGTCTGCCGCGCTCGCGCCACTCACTTATGCAGCGGGTCGTGCAGCACCACCTTCAGCACCGTCAGGAGGGATTCGGCATGGTTTCGGAGGACCTGGCGGGCGGAGGCCGGGTTCGAGGGAAACCCGTGGATGTCCGAAAAAAACCGTTTAAAACAGAAGTTTTGAGATGCATGCGGAGGCCGGGTGGGGGATGCGGGCGGAGCGTGTTTGGACCGTGGACGCAAGTAGCAGAGTGCGACGGGGCGGCTGGGCGGGAGGTTGGGTCGGGGGATGTCGTGTGGGGTTGTGGCACGCAGCTGCTGGCGTTGGTGCTGGTGCCAGTGCTGAGGGGGGCCGAACCCACGTTCGAACCCAAGTCCGAACCCACCCGCAGAGTTTCTTCGCAGCTGCGACGAAAGGGGCCCTGCGGGGGGGGGGGAGAGGACGCGCGGTGCGAGGGGGGGGGCGGGGTTATCGAGCAAAGGGGAGGCTAGGGGAGCGGTGAGGCCAACTGGTGTCGGAGGCGGCGGCGACTAGACCGGGTTACACAACACAGGGCAGGTGTGCAGTGGGGGAGGAGGTCCGTGGCGGCCGCCGAGTCGGCGAGCAGGTTGCGGCAGCAGCGAGGGAACACGTCGCCACATACGTACGGCAGCGTACGACCGGTGCCGTACCTCGACTCCATTCACGCCCATGCCGTCCACCACGTCCCTCGTCAGTCGGAAGGGCACCAGCTCGGGGGTGACCAGGAAGCGGCCCTGGGAGGCGGCGGGCAGCGCAGCCTCACTTCAGTCTGAAGGCCGCCGGTGGCCCCACCCGGTGGACCCACCCGGTGGCCCCACCCGGTGGCCCCACCCGGCGGCCCCACCCGGTGGCCCCACCCGGTGGCCCCACCCGGTGGCCCCACCCGGTAGCCCTTAGCCCCATCCGTTGCTGGGTCGTGCGTTACGCGCCATCCGTCCACCGTGCCCTCCCCCCCCCCCGCTGTCTGGATCCTTTCCCGTCAAGGGAGTTCCGTAATTTTGCGGTAAACTGCCCACACAAGCGCGCACGGTGCCCTCCCCCCCAACCTGAATTCGCAAATAAAACATAACCCCCCCCACACACACACCCCACACACACCTGCTCGAAGGCTATCCCCAGGTCTATGTGCACCACCTCCCCGGTGGCCCCGTGCAGCAGGATGTTGCCCGAGTGGCGGTCGCCCAGACCCAGCAGGTAGCCGGCCACGGAGGCGGCGGCGGTGGAGCGAGTGTAGGCGGCCTGGCCCGCCAGCCAGGCGGCTGGGGAGGGGAAGGCCTCCAGCAGGAAGTGGTGCAGGCAGGGGCTGAAGCGCCGGCAGGCCTCCTCGAAGGCCTGCAGGGGGGGGGTTAAAGAGAATCCGTGAATCCACGGCCGACAAACCAAGGCCCAGGGGGTGGGGGATGCGGGGCGCGGGGGAAATGTAGCGGCGGGAGAGCCAACAAGGTTTGACGGAGTGTGAGGTTTGGGGGGTTGGGGATTTAGGGGGCCGAGGGTAGCCGCTGCAGCGACAGCGACGTCCAGGGCCGCATCATGCACCGACCCACCGACCCACGCACCCGGAGGAGCTCCCCGCCGTCAGATCCATTGCGGCGTACGGCCTCGCTGACGAGTTTGATGTGCTGGGGGCGCAGGGTTAGGTTTCGGAGGTGTGGGCGGGAGGGGGAGGGCGGCAGATTGGGAGGGATGCAGATGGAGCGGGAAGGCACGAGAGCTGCGGCTAGGTGCTAAGGGCGAGGGGAAGACGTTTTGCGGGGGGTGCGGTTCGAAGCAGGGCCACCAGCAGGAGTCATGAATATTCAGTTGTATCGCCATATTATTACGGTTATTTATTCACCAGCTTCCCTTCATTGCTCGTCCACCCTTCCGCAGCCCTTCACCATCGACGCAAGCCGTGACCTAAACTCCTCCAGCCCCCGGCCTAAACAGGCTCCCCTTCCTCCCCCCTCGCAACCTCCTCCCCTCCGCCTCCCTCCCCTTCGCCTCCCTCCCCTCCGCCTCCCTCCCCTCCGCCTCCCTCCCCTCCGCCTCCCTCCCCTCCGCCCTCCTCCGCCTACTCACGTTGTAGCACTGGATCCAGGTCCACTCCCCCGGCGGCATGTACCGGCCATGTGCGCCCGCCGAGTAGTTCTTACCCAGCAGGTACATGTTGAGCGGCTGGGTGTCCTCCACCCACTGAAGCAGGCCTGAGGGGGCGCCCAAAGGGGGGGAGAAGCGGGAGCAGTGGTGGTGGGGTGCAGCGAGACGGCGGCGGTGGAGCGAGGGATCGAGGGACCGACATCAAACCTGTCGAATCCGGTCTAAATAACTAATTGAAAGGGATAGAGCGACTAGGGGAACTTAGCCCCAGCCGTTTTAGGCGGCAGGTGCGTGGACCTGCGACACACGGGTGAGGACGGGGGCGCAGGCAGGGAGGGATCAGAAGATCCACACCCCACGCCGGCCCCAAACCCGTCCAATAACCGTCACAGCCAATCCGCCTCGTCCCCTCTCACACACACACGGCACCAAATACCCTGTTATTTTCGCGCCAACGGTTTTTATGCCACACCCCCCACATACACACGCACCCGCAGTGGGTGAGAAGGGCACCACTCGGTACGTTGCGACTCTCAGCCCCCGGCGGGCGGCTGCTGCGTCCCGCGCCAGCAGCCCGTTGATGAGCGCAAAGGTCTGCTGCATCACGGCGTCCTGAGGCGCAGGCAGGGCAGGAAGGGGGGGGGATGGCCAGGGCGGGGAGGGGAAGGGAGGCAGGGCGTTGTTGGTTGTCCGTGTTCTTGGTTGCGATTGAGACGCAGGGGCGTCGGTGGCTGCTCTTGAGGAACGACGTGACGGAAGAGGGTTGAGAGCAAGCCTGAGGGTTCGCTGGTTGCAGGAGTGGGGTTTTTCGAGGAAGACCGGAAGGAGTGGGGGGGTCGCTGGTCGCAGGAGGGGGGGGTACAGAAACGAATCGGTCGCAGGAGTGGCGGGGGGTTTCGCACCTTACCGCGGTTGCTGTGTGGCAGGAGTCAGTGCGCCGTCATGCCGGAGTGTACTGCGTAGCGGTGGCGGCAAAACGCACGCCATCACCACACGTGCTGCCGTACCGGCAGCCGTACATGCCGCCGTACCTGGCGTAGGTCGTCGTTGCCGCTCTTGACCAGCTGCCGGTGCTTGGCGCCGCTGCTGTCGTTAGCCACCAAGATTTTGGGCTTGTTGATGCCGCCTGATTGGGGGCGGGGAGGAGGAAGAGCGGACGGCGACGGTGAGCGCCAGAAGCACGCACGTGCTCGAGGGGCGGAGCGAGCAGAGCCATGTCGCGTTCCGCTCCTTTGGCAAAGGACCCACCATCACCACCACCAAAGGGGGGGGTTCTTTTCTGTAGCCACACCCCAAAAAGAAGGTTGAGAGGAGGGCAGCGAGGGACGCAGTTGCTGCTCCTGACTCCCCCTCCACCACCCGCTCCACTCAGCGGTGGGTTAACCACACATACCGTACAGCCACACAAGGCACGCGGTCCTTCCCACAACATGCACGACACACCACTCCAAAACCCTACAACCCTCGCCCCTCGTACCCGCGTACGACACGGTCGGGTCGAAGCTAACGAGGTGCGGGAGGCCCTCGTAGGCGCCCGAGGGGTCCACGGGCACCAGGGAGGACACCACGGGGAGAGCGTCCAGGGCGCCTCCGTCCACCTGTGCCGTCGTACAGTCGTACAAAATATGCCGCAGGAAAGTCGTACATTCGTTGGTTTGGCATCGAGTGTGGCGGCTGTCCTACTGCTGCTGCTGCTGCGTCGATCAAACAAGCGCCCGTCACCCAACTAGATCGCGGGGCGACTGAGATCGAACTAGATCACGGGGCGACTGCGGACCCTGACTGACCTGCCGTCTGAGATTCATTGGAAACGGTTGCGGCGGCGGTGATTCGTCCTGCGGGGGGGGTATCGCCGCCAGGTCGATGTACATCCGCACCAGCTTCTCGGCCTGGGGGTGGGGGTGGCGAGAAGACCCGGTTACACGATGTAGAAACGGAGGGCAGAAACTAGGCGGCGAATATATATCGGACAGGCGTTTTGAGTTTGAGTGTGGATGCCAGGAGTGTGGCAGGGGGTAGGGAGGAGTTCCGTGGACTGAGGAAGGAGGCGTGAGCGAGGTGGGGGGTGCGGAATCCGGGCGCAGGCCGGAGGAATGCGACGAAACACACGTGTCACTGCAGCAAGACGGTCCACCGTGAGAGGGTGACTTCCCCCCACCTCCCCCGCCGGCCCCCCGCTGCCCCCCCGGCGAACTCCCCCCACCACACACACCTGCTTGATGATGTCGGCCACACGGCCCCCTCGCGCCACTAGCTGCTGCAGGAGCGAGTCGGCTGCCTTGATCTGGGGTCGGGGGATGGGTGTGTGTGTATTGGCGCCAGGGAGGGCGGCGGGGCGGTGGCGCGCAGCTGCGGTTGATGCTGGCGGTGACGTTCACAGCTCACAGCCCTCCGTCATCTGAATGAACAACCTCGGTGCCGCGACCGACCCCCCCCCGGGCTCCGGCCGGGTCTGCCCTTCGTTTCCCATGTCGTGTGACCGGGTCTTCATGGCGTCCCCTCCCCGGCCCCTCCTCGGGTCTAATCGCCGGGCCATTATGGCTTCCCCTCCCCGGCCCCGGCGCCGTACCTTGCTTGTGTCCACCACCTGCACGAAGCCCGCTGCGTCCGCCGCTGGCTGCTGCTTGCCCGCCTTGTCCAGGTTGCCGTTGCGCAGCGCGATGAGCTGGAAGACCACGTGGAAGGGGTGGTCGGAGGCCAGGCGCAGCAGCAGCGACTGGAGCACCTGGGGGTTCCGCGTGCGTGTTTGTGCGTGTGTGTGTGTGTGGCGGGGTGAGCCGCGGGGTCGGGATCGGGTTAGGAACAGGATTGTTAGGTTTCCCCACCACCCGGAGATTAGATTTCAATCCGCAAACGCATCCGGTCCCACCATCCGCAAACACATCCGGTCCCACAATCCGCAAACACATCCGGTCCCATCACCCGCAAACACATCCGGTCCCATCACCCGCACACATCCGGTCCCACAATCCGCAAACACGTCCCCCCGGCTGCGCCGCTCCTCACCGGCTGGAAGGAGTCGGACGCTGCGCCGGCAGCGCTGCCGCCAGATGACGGTGCGGAGGCGGACAGACGCGACGCCATCTGGTACACGAGCGGCAGCCACTTGTACGACGGTACGGCAGCTGTCGCCTGCGCGAAGGCGGCGCTGATGTCCTCCCCGTCCGCCGGCTGCAGCCACATCTGGCACAGCCGGTACACGGTGGACAGGTCATGGCGCTCGCCTGTGGGCGTGGGGCGAGTGCGGGGTTGGGGTGGAGTCGTAAGGTGGGTTTGCTGGGTTGGGGGTGAGGGCGGGCGGGGCAGGGGTGTTCCCACGGTTGCATGTGTGTTTTTTCCCCTCAAACTCCACGGGAAAAAGTAACAAGTAACAATCCGGGCGGTGCCGGCACCGACGCAGTCCGGGGGAAGGGAGGCCTGCTGTGTACTAATGTACCGCACCGCGTGTGAGGGCAAAGGGAGTTTGGAAGACGTGTGACAAGGCGTAAAACTGAATTGTTTACGTCTGTGGACGCGAAAGCGAACAAAAATGATGATCACAGATCCGCAACAACGTATCGGGCCTTGTCCAGCGGCACGGATATCTCTGGGTAGATCAGGCGGTCATCGCCCGCGTTAACCTTGCCTTCAGAAAGGAAGCAGCCGGAATCGTCACCACCGGTAATGCGCTCCGCGCTCCTTTGGGGTACATCCCGTGCGGTGTGATGCGGGCAGAACTGGTGCAGCGGCTACTTGCCGTTGAGGGCGGGGTGCGCTCCCAACAAGCCGGATCTAACAGCCCGCGCAAAGAGCTGCTGAGCTCGTCTCACGCCACGAGGTGGAGGAAGGAGCACCAGGCGTCGGCACAAGCCAAGCGACAAAGCGGATTGAAAGGATGTTAATACCGGTATGTTGCTATTCTGGTGTGTCGCTGTGCGAAAAATAGATAAATACTCAAACAGCTGGGAAGGGCAAACCTAGCGACCGCGCTCTCTTAATCGGGTGATGGTGACACCGATGACCACTAGGCTGGGCAGGGTGGGATGCGTACGAGGAAGCGCCGTAGTACGGAATGAAACTCGTGCAAAGGCATACAGGCGATGTACGTTTAAGTAGCACGTCGCGGCTCTCCGCAGCACTGCAATAATAAGGCTTAACAGTGTCCTCAAGCCTGGACGGACGAATCGAGGAGGAGAAATGGAGCCCATACCGCGGGGGCACACCAGCACGCAGCATATTTTTTAATAAAGAGAGGGAGCAGTGCTAGCATGATAACAGGATGCTACAGAGCCCTTAATAGAGACAAGCGTGGTGTATGCAATCGTCGCGAGCATGAACTGTCACTTTAAAAGACGTAAGGCATAGACTCAGAAAACTTCATGCAAAGTGCTAGCAGAAATTTTGTGGCAGCATAAGAGGAAGAGCACGGCTCGCGACAAAGGCTCATAGGTCGGTTTTGAAACGACTCGTAGAAGCTTTGGCGGGAACGTCTGCGGCGCAGACCCACGGGATTCCTCTCATACCCCAAAACTCCCCTTCCTGGCTCCTCTGCCTCGTGCCTCTCACCAGCGCACAAGCAGCGACCGTAATTGGCGACGGCGGTGCTCCGAAGCGCTGACTGCGCCGCCCGCAGAGCCGTGTTGGCCTCCTCGTCGGCCTGGCGGTGGCGGTTGCGGGTTAGGGGGAGTTGCGGCGGTTGACATCGACAGGTTGCACTTACACATTACCGGTAGGAGGCCGGCTTTCGCAGGTTATGTGTTCGGGCCAGTACACAGCGGTCCGGGGGGTAAAATTATACATCCGCGAAACCACGGCCGACAAACGAAGGGCAGAAGGTCTACGGGGTTGAGGTTGAGAGAAAACCTATTGGCCAGCACTCAAATCTAGGACCGAGACCGATTAGGAACGTGGGTGAGGGCGGGTCGCGTTCCGACGGCGGCACGCGGACGGCGGAGCCCTACGAATGCCCCCCAGCGGCCCCCAGCCCCCTCTCCAGGCCGCCGGCTGCACCCCCCACCGACTCTCCACACCACCGGCCTGCAGCCCCCAGCCCACGCACCGTGACCGGCGACAGTACGCGCCGCAACTGGCCCTCCAGGTATTGTCGCATCTGGCCGCTGGCGGCGTCTGCACGGGAGGGAGGGCGCCGGTGTGGCGGTGTCCTGAGTCGTCAAGGGGTGGTAGTGCCCCTAATCGGAGGGGGCTGCTGGGGCCAGTGATTTAGTGTGTGGTCGGAGGGAGGGAGTGGAGGGGGACGCAATGGGACCGTCAAGCAACTGCCTACCCTTCCGTCGGACTCATACATTAAACCTTGTGTTGGTCCTCCTAGCTCTTTTGGAAGCACACTCAACTTTCCGGCCTGTAGGAAGCCCCGGCGTCTCGGAGAAGCCAACGTTTGCATCTCGCTTTACTACCCTCACCGCCAAAGAGCATCCTCCGTTCTTGAACCCGTTGAGCGAGACTTTGCAAAGCGAACGCTGTTTCCCGAGGTGGAACCAACGTTCCCCCCCTGTAGCCCCCCCACCGTGTATGCCCTCCCAACCGCGCTTAGCCCACGACCCGCACCAGCCTCCCCTCACCCCTCTTCAATGCGATGTCCGCCGCCTCCTTCCGCTTGGCCGCCACCACGCTCATTCGCTTTACGTGCTCCGGGCTCTGAAGTACGGCAACGAACTCGCGGTACCGCTGGTCCGCGTACGACGCCAGGCGGTACAGCACCTGTACGGCATGAACCGGCGTGCGCAGGGCTCCGCCATCGCCACGGAAAGCAGGGCTGCATGGCGCCAGGGTGGCCCCCAGCCATCCGCATCACCCCCTCCCGGCAGCCCTCCAGCCGCACCTTGCACGCCGCCTGGCTCTCCCAAGCGACCGACGCGCTGCCCTGCCTCCCCTCCAGCGCCTGTACGGCAATGTCCGCCGCTCGTCCCATCAGGCCCATCACGCCGCCGTGCGCGCCACACTCCACCTGCGCCTCCGCACACCACGCGCCCGCCAACGACAGCGCCGTCGCCAGCTGCAGCGTGCCGCCGCCGCCGCCGCCGCCGGCGCTGCCACCGCCCCTGCCTGACGGCGTCACCGCCATAACCGGCCGCTGCTGCTCCAGCTCCGAAACCAGCGCCAGCGTCATGTGGGCCGCAAGCGCCGCGTTGCCGCGGCGGCGGACCAGCCTTGCCTCGTCCAGTCGCCAAGACGCGGCGGCGCCGCCGCGCATGTCGGCGCCCCATTGCGCCCCTGCGTGACGGGACAGCAGCGCTCGCAGCTCCTGCGACCAGATCAGATCAGAGAGCAACCGCGGTGTCAGGCGGCGTTACGCCGAAAGCGGCCAGCCAGCAAGTCAGGCAGTACCCTCCGGTCCCCTCCCCTCTCCGAGCCGCAGCCGCAGCCGCAGCCGCAGCCAACGCACCTGCACCGCCGCCAGTCCCGCCGCCGTCGCACCGCCCCGCCGCGCCGCCGCCACCACCGCCGCCAGCGCCGCCGCCTGCTCGCGCGGCCGCCCCACCGCCGCCAGCGCGGCGCAGCGCAGCGCGAGTAGCGGCTCCAGGGAGGCCTGGTCGGACGCCTCGCGACACGGAGCCCCGCCCTCGCTGCCGCTGGGCAGCAGCAACGACCCGGCTTTAAACAGTAACGAGGAGGAGGAGGAGGAGATGGAGGTGGAGGTGGAGGCAGCAGCCCCCGTCAGCTGGCATGCTTCTCGCAGCGCACCCAGCATGCGGATCTCGACCAGGCAGCCCAGAGCGCCGCCGCCGCCGGTGCCCCCCTCGTAGCCACCACCGCCGCCGGCTGAGGCGCTGCTGGAGGGGCCCATTTTTTCCGCCAGGCGGCAGACAGCGGCGTGGGATGCGCCACCCAGCAGCGAGTCAGCCTTCCGTAGGGGGTGGCGGCGGTGGCCGTTGCGGGGTGGCGGGGGGCAGAGAGGAGAAGGGTGAACCGACAATGGGAGCTAAAAAGCATGTTGACATCTACCGGTATTGATGAATATTTGTTTCGACGATTTTGTGTTCATCCACCTTTTAAGAGCCGGTGACGATGCATCACCGCCCAAGCTGCCCAGCTTGGTAGGTAACGAACGCATGGACCGCCCTTGCGCTCTTGGATGCTGGGTCCTAAATAGGTCAAGTACGGTCAACGCTACCACTGCCTATCAAAAAACTAGGCAGTCCTGGGGTTGATGTCGGCGCCGCTGCTCGCACGGCGATGCGCTGAACCTCCTGACTCACGCTGCCCTATCCATCCAAACAGGAGGACGGCGGGCAGCAAGTGCAGGTGCTGCTGGGCCACAGCAGTGAGCAGCGGCGACCCAGGCGTCCAGGTAGGCCAGCCAGGGCGCTTCAAGCACCGACATGCCCCTCCACACCGCGCCCGCTGCCCCTTACGCCTGGGGATGCGCACCGGTGTCCCTCCCCTCTCCCCATTGTGCCGAACCACGGGTTCCCTCTCATGCTCCCCGACCCATTGGTTCTTTCCTCAAGTTTCGGACCATGGCTTTCCTCTCATCACCCCTCCCCCTCCCCTCCCCCCTGCCTTCTCCGCGCGCTGGAGTCACACCTGCGATCGGTCATCGGCCGCCAGCGCGGCCAGAGATCGATACAGCGCCTCATGGAGGCGGCCGCCACCGCCACCACCGCCACCACCGGCGCTACTGTTACTGTCTCCGAATCCGACGGCAATCCCACCCACGGCGCCGCCGGCCGCCAGGTCGGCTGCACCGGCACCGCTGCCACCGCTGCTGGCTCGTCCCCGTCTGGCAGCAGCCCCTGCCGTCAGGGCGACGACGCCGCCCATACCGAAGGCGGCGGCGCCGGGCGCTAACTGTTGTTGTTGCTGCTGCTGCTGCTGCTGCTGCTGCTGCTGCTGCGGTTCCCAGCCTCCGAGCCGCCAAGCCAACTCATATTGGAGCTCCCCCAATGTCGGGCCACCTCCGGCCGTACTCTCGAAGCCGGCGCCGCCGCCGCCGCCAGTGGCGGCAGCTGCGAAGCCAGAAGCCGCCAGACCCGCCAAGAAGCACTGAGCCGTCACGTCGCCACCCAGGCTCCGGAGCGCCGCCACAATACCGACGGCGGCGGCCGCGGTGCCGTACTGCTGCCCCACCGCCGCCGCCGTCGGACGCATGGCCAAATCGTGCCCCGCCAGGGCCTCCGGCCATTGCTTCTCTCGCTCGAACAGCCTCATCGCGAGCAAGGGACCCTGGGGGTGCCCGCCGCGGCCCCAATCCGCTCCTGCCGCTGCTGCTCCCGTCGCCGCCGCGCCGTCATTTCCTGCTGGGCCAGCGCCAGCAGCGCCAGTGGCGGCTCCGCCGCCGATGAGCATGTAGGTCGCGGGCAGCGCGTAGAGAGCGTCCGGGTCGTCAATGGCGCCGTACGCATCCAGTACGACAGACAGGGCGTCTACAGGAAGGTGGGCAGCCAGGTAGATCCAGGGTGTCTGAGGGGTCATGCCTGGGTATGTTTTTTGGCTGTGGGCTATTGGTTCTCAGTCATTGCCTCACGTGTGAAGGCATAGGTTGAGGACTAATGCTGTGATGCAGATAATTGCGTGTTTTTATTGATGTAATCGATGTTTTAATGGCTCGCGGAGGGGTTAGGCATGACCCTCGGACCCTCGGAGCTGCAGCCTGCCACTGACGCAGGCGCATGGAAGCCGCCCCGTTGCGGAGACGTAAGCAGCATAAGAGAGATGCCTCCTTGCACGTTCAATCTAACCCGACCCGATCCGACCCGACCCGATCCGACCCGACCCGACCCGACCCGACCCGACCCGACCCGACCCGACCCGACCCGACCCGACCCGACCCGACCCGACCCGACCCGGCAGCTGGGCTCCCAACCACTGACCCATGGTTCCGGTTGGGGGCTGCGGACGGCACAGCGGCAGCACCTGTAGCGCTGAGTGGACGCCGCCCTGCCGTGTGTGAGGGGGGGGGAGGCGGGAGGTGAAGCCAGGTGATGAGCGGGTGGGCGGGTAGCAGGTGCACCATCAGGCCGCTGAGCCCAGGGATCCCACTCACTGCACTGCACGGCACGGTGGCATCAGCTCGCTCGCTGCTGTACACGCTCGGCGCTTCCCTTGCTTTTGTTTCTGTGCACACACAAACGCACGCGCACACGCACACACGCACACGCACGCACACACACACACACACACACACACCTGCACTCCCGCGTTCTCAAACGGCTGCTGCTGCACGGGTGGTGGCGGTGACGACGCCGCCTGCTGCTTCTTGCCGCCGGCCAGCTTGCTGCCGCCTCCCTTCCCCTGCTCCGCCTGCTTTCGGTCGCTGTGCTGGCGGTGCGCCACCCGCACGGCCGCAGCGGCCTGCTCCGCCCAGTGACCCACGTAGATCATTGCGGTGGCGGGCTGGCGGCAGCGGATGGCGGCCTGGGGGTGAGCAGGCGGCGGAACACACGCAAATGGACGAGACACGCAGATCTCGGTGCCAAAGGAGGCGGTTTTTAGTCAGGATTTTAGTTTTTCTTTACGTCATCACGCCCTAGCTTCTTGGATCCATGGACAACTTGGACAAGACTGACCAGCGAACCGGGGAAGCTCTTCTGATTTAGACAGGGCTAGGATGATCTCGTCACGGGACCCCGGCCTTATCCTAGAGCGAGAGGAACCAATGCATGTGCCGCCCGCCGGGCCGTACCCGAGCAACCGCCAGGTAGTCGATTTCGAGGCCGTACACTGTGTACCAACCGTCAACCGCTACCTCCCACGCGGGCCGCGCGGCAGCGCGCGAGCTGTTGTGGCCCGGCTTGCGCTCCATAACCACCCGCCGGTTCAGCTGCCGCAGGTGCTCCAGGGAGCGCAGGACGATCTGCACGGCGCGGATATCGCCGCCGACCCACGGGTCGTCTGGCCCCTGTTGCTGCTGCTGCTGCGCCTGCTGCACCAGCACGTGCTGTTGTATGTGTCGTGAGAGCCAAATCGACAGGGCGGGGTCGCGGGCCGCCCCCGCGGTTGTGAGGTCCTGCAGTAGCGTGGGGAAGAGCGCCTCGCAGACAGGCGCCTGCAGGCTGGCCTGGAGTGGGCAGGGGGAGAGGGTATTCATGAGGGTACGGCGGGGTTCCAGGGGGGTTTTATAAGAGAACCCGCGAATCCACGGCCGACAAACCAAGCGAGCACAGGCGAAGGCATGCGACAGGCGGGTTGGTTCACAAACTTAAGAAACTCAAGGCTCAACGAACACCAGCGCCCCACGGAAGTCCCCGAGCTGGAGACACAGGCGTCGCGTATGACCTGTACGAACTGTACGACCCGTACAAAGCTCACCAGGCCGCGCATGAGCCGCAGCGCCTCGTCCGCTGCTCTGCCCAGCAGCGCGGGAGTAAGCCGCCGCAGCCACGCATCCGCGCCGCCTGCGGCCGGTGGGGGCACGCGCCACAACCGCTCCGGAACCACCAGCTCCTCAGCGCCGGCCTCGCCCTCCTTCCCGTCCGCCCCCGTCGCTGCCGCCGCCACTATCAACTCTTTGCCCCGCCGCTGCTGCGGCTGCAGGTGCAGGGCGTGTCGTTGCAAGGGCAAGACTTAGCCACAAATGTTTCCTTTTATGTCAGTAGAGGGCCGGAACGAACCCTGCTAGCGCGGAGTGCTGGCCAGCCCGGATGCAAAGCTGTTGCACAGCCACGGTAGCTGCAGCCCTGCGGGCTTATTCCCTTATGAGCATGTCACCGTTCACGGCACTCACAGCGCCTAAATTTATCAACCAAACTCTAAACAAATCCTTTTCGGAGGAAAATATGTTCAAAGTAAATATAAATCACCATACAAAACTCGATTTGTTTTACAGTTAAGAGGTTAGGGGTCTTTTTACTATAAGATTCACCACCCTTTTCCCGAGGGAAGCTACGGCCCCTCCCCTCCCCTCGCCCACCGGACCCCGCTTCCCCCTACCAGGTATATCCTCAGATGGCGGTGTGTGTGGTTGCCGGGTCCCAGAGCCTCCAGCGCCGCCCGGCCTGCCGGCAGCGCCAGCAGCTTTATGGCGGTGGACTGGCACTCCACGATGAGCTGCGTCAGCAGGGGGGGAGGAGGTTGAGGGGAAACCTGTGAGCTGAGGCCGGAGAACAGAGGACACTACCCCAAGCGTAGGGGAGGGCGATAGCCCGGAGCCAAGCTTTTCAGCGGAAAAACCAAAAACCTTTCCAGGTTCATCTCAGGAATCAAATCAAATCTTGGAAAGAAAGGGTGTCATACCCGGGGATCGTCAGACACCAGGTACTGCTCCGACATCAGCCGCAGCACCGCCACGAGCCAGTGGTCCGAACCGCCGCCGGATCCGCCGGGAGCGGCAGCGCCACTGCCACCGCCGCCGGCAGCAGCGGCAGCGGCGGCGCCGCTGCCTCCGCCAGCTGCAGCCTCCAGCGCCACCGAGCCACTTCGCCTAGACGACCGCCGGCCCCCTCCATTAGCAGCGGCAGCGTTGATGGCAGCGGTCGGCTGTGCGACGGTGCCTGTACGGCGGCTCGCCCTTCCAGCAGCGGTGCCGGCGGCGGCGGTGCCCCCGGCGGCATTGCCAGCTGACGGCGCCGCCAACTGGGTGATCGGCGCCGAGCTGGCGAAGCGGCCTCTGCTGCCTGGTAGCTCAGAGCCTGGGGCGGGGCGTCGGGCAGGGGGCGCGCCGGCAGGGTAGTAGAGGGGCTAGTGAGACGTGGCAACAGCTCGGGAGGAGAGTGAGAACCGGGGAGTGGAGCGGAAAACGGCATAGCTGCGGAACCGGACCGACTGGTGAGTCGGAATTGCTCCGGAACCAGGGGCTCACCTTCCGCCGTCAGCCCTTGCGGCGGCGGCGGTTCTCGCGGGTCCCGCAGCCCCGCCGCCGCCAGCAGCCGCGCCGCCAGGTCGCTCAGCAGCGCGTCGTCCAGCTCCGCCGCCGCAGCCGCCAGCTCCCAGGCGCTGGCGGCGGCGGAGGGGAGCAGCTCGCCGCCGCCGTCGTCGCCGCCGCTGACCAGTAGCTCCGACCACCTGCAATATGGGTGCAGGAAGTGGCGGACGTCCAATGCGGGGTCCGCGAGGGGCAGCGAGGGGGCGACTCGACCCCACATAGCAGCCAGCCAACAAGCGTGTCTGATGTCGTTCACACACCGCCGGCTCCCGTGTTGCCGACCCGCGGGTCTGCCCACTCAGCCGGGCACCCACCTCGCCTCCACATCTGCCCGCAGCGCCGCCACCAGCCGGGCTCTCGCGCCCGGCCCCAGCCCGCCCTCCCCCAGCCGCACCACCGCCGCCAGGTGGGCCAGCTGGTCGGGCAGGGACACCCCGGAGCGCAGCCGCTGCGGACGGGGAAACGGCCATTGGGTTTAGCGGTTGTAAGTTGAAGGTTGGAGGTTGGGATCGGGTGCCCAAGGAGGTTCGGGAGCGCAGCACGAGTGTTTTCCCCCTAGTCAGCCAGGTTTCGCCTGCGTCTTCGCCACGTCCTTCGAATCCCAAACCCCGTTGCCGCCCTCTCCCTGCCCCGGTCACCTGCTGCACCTCCACCGCCTCCCGCAGCTCCGGCAGCTCCGGCAGCAGCCTGCAGGTGGCCAGACCCGCCGCAGCCTCCGGCGGGGCGCCCAGGGCCACCCGCTGGAGCAGCGCCACCAGCGCCGGACGACCAACCCGCACCACCGCCGTACGCTCGTCCAACCCCGACAGGGGGCTGTAGTCAGTGGCGTCAACGTAGGCCTGCAGGCAAGGGTCGCTCACACCGCCGGCGTCGCGCGCTGCCTGTGCCGCCGCCGCCGCCGCCGGCGGAGGCGACGGCAGGCCGAAGAGCGTCTGCGGCTGCGGCGGCACCTCCGCTGCTGCCTCCAGCGCCTCCGCCAGCGCCGCCACCAGCGGCGGCAGCAGCTCCGCCAGCGTCGACATCCGGTCCTCCTCGCTGACCACCGCCGCAGCCGCCGCCGCTGCCTCCAGGTGCTGCTGGCGCTCCAGGGTGGCCCTCTGGCTCCCCCCTCCCTGGAGTCCCAGGTGGTCCAGCAGGGTGTGCAGCAAGTCGCACACTGCGGGCTGCAGGTGCGGCTCGGTCAGCTGCTGCAGCAGGATGTGGACGAGGTACCTGCAGCGGCCGGGTGGTGGCGGCAGGGAGCCTGAGGATGAGCCAGCGAGCCGAGCGACCCATGGACGGTGGTGGGGTTGGAGGCGCTTCACCACGACCCCTCCCTCCAAACGCTCACAGAAAAACCTGATTGAGCCGCCGCTTGCCGCCCTCCCTCGAGCTTCTCACCCCTCCCACCCCTTTCCTCTCCGCCCCCACCTGCCGATCGCTGGCTCAGCCGCCCTGGGGCCTAGCAGCCGCAGCAGCGCCCCCAGTCCAGCCAGCCGCCAGGCGCGATGCCGCGGCGCCGCTGTGGGCGTCGCTGTCTCCTGGCAGTCGTCGCCACCGCCCCTTGTGCTACTGCCGCCGACCGCCAGCGCCTCATGAAGAGCCGCCGCCGCCCAAGCCACGCTGTGCGATGGCAGTAGCGCGGTCCAGAGGAAGGCCTCGTTCTCGGCGGGGGTGGGCAGGCCGGGGATGTCTAGTACTGCTCGGCAGCAGGTCTGTGGCCGTTGGGTGCAGGTGGGGGGGTGGGGGGGCTGTGTGGAGGGACTGGATTCGGCAGGTGGTCCGGAGGGGGGGGGGGCAGGGGGCCGGGTGATGTTGCACGATAGAACACTACTGGGGAGTGGAGTGATGAGTGACGACCAGTGGGTCCTAAGCCGCAGTTTTGACGCATGTGTGAACGCATGGCAGAAAGGCGCGAGAGGGAAAGAATGTGTGTCTGTGTTTGCGTGTGTGGGGGGGTGGGGTGGGGGGGTTACAATAATAGAACCGGTAGCGCGACTGGGGAAATGTAGCGTGTGCATAGCCTTCGGGTGGGTGGGGGGGGGGAGTAGCAAACTCAGCTACGAAAGGAGCCGCACCTCGGCGCTGAAGGTGGGCAGGGTCGGCAGCTCAGTGGCGGTGACTCCGCCGCCAGTGACCCCCGGCCGCGCCGCCGCCTCATCGTCTGGGACCACGTTGAGCAGCATGTTGGCTAGGAAGAGGTAGGTGCTGCCAGGCAGGTGGGGTACAGGAAAGAACCGGAAGTCGACACGGGAAGTGTAGGCGGGTGGGTGGGCGGGTGGGTGGGTGGGTGGGTGGGTGGGTGGGTGGGTGGGTGGGGCCGCAGCAGGTACCGACAAGGTGGGGGGGATGACGATCCGTTCTACGGACGGAAAAAAGGATCACTGGCGTTTATCTACTGGATACTACCTGAGATCACCGGCACAGCCGGGGCCGACCTCTGCCGGATACACTCGTTACCTGACAGGTCCTGATGCAAGTCGTCACCCCCCCAACCGGCTTTCCTCGACTACCCCCCCCCCACGACCATGCGCCAACTATCCTGTCCCCTCGCGTAAACGTTTTTCATGCCACCCCCCGCTCCCGCCTGCTCCCACCGGTTGCTCTACACGTCTGTTCTAAACGGTTTTTTCTCGCATCCACGGGTCTTCCTCGAACCCCCCACCGGTTGCTCAGCTGTCGGTCCACGTCCGCCTCCACGTCCAGGTTGCTGGCCACCATCTCGTTGCGCGCCACCTCCTCCAGCCAGCGGCCCTGGCCGGCCGCCTGGAGCAGCAGCAGCGTGCCGAACAGGTACGGCACGTGCTCGGACAGCAGGGCGGGGAGCTGGGGGCGGAGCGGGAGGGGGACGGGAGGGACGAGGAAGGGGAGAGGTGAAGGGAGCCGGCAGGGCGGTAGGGAGCCGCTCTCGCGTACTCGGCAGTGTGTACCTCTTCTCGCCGCCCCAGACGGGAGGGGGTAACAAAGAACCCCGTGGTTCAAACTGGCAGGCAGGCCGTCAGCTGGGGTTACACGGCTCCCGGAGACACCACAGTACGCTACAGTTCACCATACCCTGACGAGCGCCAGCCCGGGTCCGAGTTCCGACCCACCTGCACGCCCAGCAAGGACGCCACCGTCACCGCCGGCTGCTGCGCGCCGCCGATGGCAATGGGCAGCAGCACGCTGCCCTGGTTCCGGCGCAGGAAGATGACCCGTGGGTCCCTCGCGCCGCTGCCGCCTGCTGCTCCGCTGGTGACAGCGGACGGGACGTCGCCGACCCCTGGGTCGGCAGCCGCCGTTCCGTCCACGAGGATCGGCGCCGCGGCCAGCAGCGTGTCTAGGTCGTACACGGTGAACCATGACCACGCTAGAGGCTGTCGAACATGGCACCCGTGACGTGGTGGTGCCGGTGTGTAGGTGGAAGGAAAAACGGGATGGGTGAGGGCCGCGAGGGGGATCCGACAGCTTGCCAGTGCGCGTAGGGTGGGGTTGCAAGGAAGACCCGCGTAGGGTGGGGTTCTAGGAAGACCCGTGGATGGGGTACCCGTAGGGTGGGGTGAGCTGCTACCAAGCCAACAGAAGCGGTACTAGCTCACCATCATGGGGCCGGAGGACCGCAAGCAATCAGACCCCGCACCCAGTGCGGACACCTGCAACCAGCCTCCCCACCCCGTGCCGCCAGCTCTGCCCTCCCTGGACCCCACCCACCCGCATGATCGCCGCAAGGTAGTCCGCGGCGGCGCCGTACCCCAGCCGCGCCGCCGTCAGCCGTACGCAGCCTGCCACCAGTGCACCGTCCCGTGGGCACAGCGCCGCATGAGCCAGCAGGCGGCGGGCCACCGTCACCTCCAGACGGGAGCTCAGCTGCGGGCGGCAGCAGGAGGGCGTATGCGGCAGCAGGCCAACTCGCGCGGAGCCAGAGCACCCTAGAGGCACCTAAACACCAAACCAAACCACCAATGATGTCGAGAAGGGCATGAGCAAAGGCGGAGGGCTCGTGCGCGTCAAGCAAACCTGCATGGCGTCACAACCACCAACTGCCGCCTCACCTGCACCACCTCAGCGTACGCCAGCACCGCCGTGTCGGCCATGCTCTGCGCCAGCGTCGCGGGCTGCCCCCCCGGCTGCGGCTGCGGCTGCGGCTGCTGCCCCTTCTCCGCCGCGTCCCCCGCCAGCTGCGGCAGGTCCAGCTCCTCCAGGAGCCGCTCGTGAACCGCGAAGCGCCTGAAGAGGACGCGCGCCACGTAGGCTCCTGTACGGCGGGCCCTGTACGACGGCTCCTCCTTGCAGGGTAGCAGCCGTATGCACCCCACCAGGTCCTGCATGTCGTGCTGCTCCGTGCCTGCAAGCCGGCCCGGAGGGGCGGAGATTTAGAGTCCGGCGCTCCGGACATAGCATTAGCCTGAGCCCGTGCCCAAGGGTTGTACCAATAGAATATATGCCAATACCAATACAATATATGCAAATACCAATACAATATATGCCAATACCAATAGAGTATGTGCCAATACCAATAGAATATATGCCAATAATATATGCCAAACCCTGAGGCCTAGCACGTAAGTACCGGAACTCTTTACCATCTCAGGAGCACGAGTGTTGGACGGTGTTTTAGCCGCCTATTGCGCCGACAGCTGAATACCTCCCGACGCACCCGGTGAGAAACGAGGCGTGTCGAGGGGCAGCAGCTCCGCCGCCAGCGCCGCCACGGCAGCCCGCAGCTGCCAGCTGTACGGCAGGTAGTCACCCGCCATGAAGGCCTCATCCACCTCCCGCACGGCATCTCGCAGCGTCCTGACGCCGCCCGCCGCCAGCAGCTCCTCCAGGCCGGAGGGGTTGGCGGCGCCGCCAACAGCGTCGATGGCCACAGCGCCGGCGGCGGGGGCCGCCGCCGCCGTCGTACCAAGGTGCCGCGCCAGGCGCCGCAGCTGGACCGCCGCCGCCACAAGCTGCGGCTCCGTAACCCCGCGGCTCTTGACTTTGTATAGCGGACGGCCGGTGGCTGTCGGTTGCGGCTCGTCGTACTTCAGGTGACGCAGCGACAACAGGCCTCCCTCAGGGCCCACCGCACGCATCGCTACCGTCAGGGCCGCCCTGGCGGCGGCGGCGGCGGCTTTGTCGGCCGTACCACAGGACCCGGGAGCACCGTTCACGCTGCCGCGAGTACCCGCCTCCAAACCGCCGCCGCTGCTGCCGCCGCCACTGGCCCTCCCCAAGGAGCCTGCCACTGCACCGCCGCTGCTGCCGCCACGACTGCCGGCCGCCGCCGCCGCCGCCGCCGCTGAGCCGGCTGCAATTGCGGCGGAAACTGCGACCGTCGTGAGAGCCGTCATTAGCTCCTCCGGCGGTGGCGGAGGCTGCATCGGAGGCAGCTGTCGGGCTTCGTCACGCCCTGATCTGCTGCCGTACGCGCCACCGCCGCCGCCGCCGCCACGACTACCTCCGCCATCACCTTGGTCGCCGTCGTCGTCGTCTGGTTCCTCAATTTCGTCATCGTCCACATCCATGCCGCTGTCATCGCCGCTGCCGCTGCCGCCACCACCACTGCCACCGCGAGCCTGCTGGTGTTGGCTCTGCGGGTGCGGGCGGCGATCAGTGAGGGCAGCCAGGGTGCGGGCGACCGCCTGCGACACCTGGCTGGCGCACAGCGGCGCGAAGGCCTGCGGGCGGGATGAGGCGCGACGAGGGGCAATGAGGTGACATGAGGCAAAATGGCACACAACGGGGCGGCATGGGGGCAAAGAAGGGCGATGCGGCGCAATGAGGGGCGATGAAGGACAGATTGTGGAGGGTGGGAACTCGGGACAGGCCTGACCACTCCCCCAAGATGAACCGCTTCCCCAAGATGAACCGCTCCCCCAAGATGAACCGCTCCCCCAAGATGAACCGCTCCCCCAAGATGAACCGCTTCCCCAAGATGAACCGCTCCCCCAAGATGAACCGCTCCCCCAAGATGAACCGCTCCCCCAAGATGAACCGCTCCCCCAAGATGAACCGCTTCCCCAAGATGAACCGCTCCCCCAAGATGAACCGCTCCCCCAAGATGAACCGCTCCCCAAGATGAACCGCTCCCCCAAGATGAACCGCTCCCCCAAGATGAACCGCTCCCCCAAGATGAACCGCTCCCCCAAGATGAACCGCTCCCCCAAGATGAACCGCTCCCCCAAGATGAGCCGCTCCCGCCAAATCCAAAAGCCTCTTCCATCGGACAGTGACCCACTCACTTCCAGCAACCCCACAGCCCGCATAGCAGCGGCTAGCGCTACATTGAAAGGCGAAGCGCCAGCAGGCAGCATGATGGCAGCGGCGCCGGGGCCCGTCAGCATCTGGGTGCCAGCGGCGGCGCCCCCGACCTGCGCGGTGACCGCGCCACCGATCCCGCCGCCGGCCCCGGCGCCAGCGCCCCCAGTAGCGGCGCCAGCAGCTGTGCGTCCGCGCTGCAGGGGCAGGCGGGTCAGGCCGCCAAACTCGTCTTCATCGTCGTCGACTGCGGCCTGCTGGGTCGCAGCGACCTGCAGGGGGGGGTGCATACCGAGTTGGGTCAGGTCGGGCAGTGCGGGGCGGGAGAGGGGGCGGGCCTCAGTGCGTGGCGCGTTGGGCACGGCCCCGGTTGGGTTGCACTGACGGCGCCATTACCGCGCACCCCACCTGCCAGGTGCCCGCCACGCTACCGCCAGCGGCCGCGGATGGCTCCGGAACCCGTTGCAGCACCGCCACCTGCCGATGCAGCGCCGTCTCAATGCTCGACACCGCGGCCGCCAGCGGCTCGGCCGGCGGCTGCGGCTGAGCCTGAGGGCCCTGGGAAGACTGCGGCAGTTGCTGCTGGTGCTGGTCTCGTTGCTGCCGCTCCATCAAAGCCTTCATGGCCTGCAGTTACAGATGGACAGGGCGGCATGAAGCATTGCTGTGTTGCATGCACGTATATGACAGGGGTGATCAACCCCTGGGTGCCTCCACGAGATGAACATAAAAGGGTGCAGAGGCATCCGGGGCCTGTGGTGTGTGGCCACCGACGCATATCTACGAAGGCTCAAGCCACGGAGTCGCCATCCCGCAGTCGCGCATGCGGGCACCGCACGATTCACGTGGATTGTGCGCCGGAAGGAGCTAAGCGGTAGCCGCAGCTGTTGTCGCAGGACCTCACCTTCATACCGCCCAGGAGCTGTGCCAGCGAGGACAGCGGCCCCGTCCCCGCCTCCCCGCCACTGCCCGCCGCAGCCCGCTGCACAGCGCCTGCAGCGCCGCCGCCGCTGCCACCAGACCCTCCTGCCCCTGCGTCGCGCAGGGCCGGTCGTACCGCCGCCCCGACCACCTTTGCCAGCTGCGCCCAGGCCTGTGCTGGAGTGACCCATGGGCCGCTGTCGCCAGCAGGGCTGGGTCCAAGAGCCTGGGAGCCCACCGCCATGGCGGCGGCGCCACTGCTGCCGCCGACGGTGCCATATGCTGCGGCTGGCAGCAGAGTGTGCGCATGTAGCGTGGAGGACAGCAGCAGCTGGGCGCATCCTAGCAGTCGTGCCGCTTCAGCAGAATCACCACCGCCTGTTTCACTCATGTCGAGCAGCAGTGCACGGATACGACCGTGAGACGCGACCGCCAGTTGCCCCAGCAGCCGCCGCCCAGCAGCAGCCGCTTCCGCCGCGCCCGCTGGAGACGCCGGCCGCCACCCGCGCCCCACTGACCCGCGGGTCAGGTAGCGAAACGCACGCTCGCGGGCCTCCTGCCACGCCATTACATCCACGGCGCGCCGCTGTACGGAAAGCACTTGCGCGCAGAACGACAGCGATTCGGCGTCAGCGGGGCACCAGCGCGGCAGGTGGGTGTACGGATGCGGGTGCAGCTCCGGAGCCAGGTCGAGGGGAAGCGGGGGCAGCGGCGGCGCCGGCGCCGGCAGTGCGTCGGCGTCAAGGGCGTCGGCGGCGGCGGCGCCGCCGCCGATAAGCGCCGCTCCAGAAGCGGCGCCGAGCAGCTCGTGCAGCAGGGCGTTGGGCGGCGGGATGGCTAGGCGTAACGCGGCGGCCTGGCAGCTGGCGATCGCGGCCCGGCAAGCGGAGGCGGCGGAGGAGTCAGCGGCGGGGGCGGCGCCGAGCGCAGCGACGGCCACGGTCGCCGCTGCCTGCCAGGTGTCGGCCCTTGACGCTGGGCTGACGGCGAGTGCCGCCGCTGCCGTACTTCCAACACCGCCGCCGCCGCCGTCGGCGTCGTCTGCGGGTACGCTGGCCTGCATGACGGCCACGACGGTCTGTAGCAGCCCCGGCGGCGGCCGTACGACGAAGACCCTGCCGCCTCCGCCGCCGCTGCTGCTGCTGCCACCACCGCCGCCGCACCGCAACTGCAGGACCGCCGCCAGCGCCCACAGCGCCTCGGCCTGCAGGGCATTGGGCAGCCCCTGCGAGAGCGGTATCAGCAGGTTGCGGCCCGCTACTCGCTGCGCCAGGAACTCCGCTGCGTCCTGCCACGCCGCCACCGTTGCTGCCGCCGCCGCGGCGTCGCGACCCGACGGCGACGCGCCGGCCGCCGCCGCCGCCGCCGCCGCCGCGGCCGAAGAGGAGAACGCGGCCACGGATGGCGGCGGCGAAAAGCCGCAGCCGAAGAACCGCGACCCGTGGGTCTGGCTGGCTGCGTACACGTGC
Organism: Yamagishiella unicocca; assembly: GCA_003116995.1. NCBI lineage: Eukaryota > Viridiplantae > Chlorophyta > Chlorophyceae > Chlamydomonadales > Volvocaceae > Yamagishiella > Yamagishiella unicocca. Next base: position 198,865 of record BDSL01000078.1, read on the forward strand.
TGCTGCGCCAGCACCTCCAGGCAGCGCAGCGACCAGGCGGCTGCCAGCTGCCTGGCGGCAAGGGCCTGAGGCCGCAGCATAGCTGCTGCCGCGGCGGCGGCGGCGGCGGCGGCGGCGGCGCCGCCGCCGCCGCCACTGGCAGCGCCGGCAGCGAAGGGGAGCAAGGTCCGCAGGCACGCAAGCGCCTGGTGGTTCACGGAGGGAGGTATTTCAGGCCTCACTGCCCAATCCGATGGCTTGAGGGTGTAGCAGAGATTTCGGCAGGGTTGGAGGAAACTAGGGCATGGAATCGACTGCGCCGTTCCGAGGGGGTCGAGTCAAGGGCAGGGCTTTAGTTCAGTGCCGGTAGCTGGTTCGGCGCCTCTCTCTCACACACACACACACACACACCTGGTGCAGCGCCGCCCCCCCCCACACACACCTGGTGCAGCGCCGCCCCCCCCCACACACACACACCTGGTGCAGCGCCGCCCTGTGGAAGGCTGGCGGCAGCTGGTAGCCGTGGTGATGGAGCAGTGCGGCCAGTACGGGAGCCCACCTGGGGGGGGGGGGCGTGAAAACCGTTGACACGAAAAAGACAGGATAGTGGGCCGGGATCGTGGGTCAGGGCCGGGATGGGGGGAAATGCTGGTCAGACCTCAGTAACCACACACTGCCGTCGCGGGCAGGGAAGCGCCGAAACCACACTGGACGGTTCCCTGCCGTCGCCGTCGCCGCTGCTGCCGCGCTACCTTGCCGGCGAGGCAGCGCATTGCTCCAGGAGCCACTCCAGGGGTGGCAGCTGCCGGCGGCGCTTGGCCGGCGGCGCCGGGGTGAAGCCGTCGCTTCCGTCGTCGTCGCCGGCGCCGTCGTCATCGTCGCTATCCGGGATGATGATCAGCGCCATCGACGTCGACCTGTCGTCATCGCTGCCGCGGCTGGGACTGCGCGCGCCGTGGGTCAGCTGCCCCGGGCGCAGCTTGCCGGCGGTGTGCGCCTGCGGTGGGTCGGTGGGTCAGTGATGACGGAAGCGGTGCCGGCAGTCGGGCTTGAGGCAACTGTTCCTGGTTTCGTCTCAACTCAATACGTACATCACCCGTACGACCCAACCCAATCATGTGGAGTGCCGTACCGTCCTATCGTCGTACTTGCCTGCTGCAGGGCGAAGAACAGCGCCGCCAGCAGCTGCAGCTGCAGCAGCGGGAGTGTGCCGACGGAGCCGTCCAGGGGATCCAGCTCCCTGAGGGACGGCGCGGTGGTGCGGGTCGGTCTCAGGGTGGGGCCGGTCCTCATCGTAAGGCCCACTACGCCCGAAAGGACAAGCGCGCATCCCCTGTTAGATGACTACAGGTACAAGCGGCTTGCACCGGTAGTCATCTACCGGTTCAAGCCATTTCTGCGGCTTGGGTTGCTTAGGGCCTGTGCTGTGGAGCACCGGATGAGACGCTTCCGCAGCGCCCACATCTCGCGACGGGCGCCACCCAGAGGACAGTGTTGCTCCGCTGCAACGCGGAGGTCGCGCGCGGTGGCTCCAACGGCCCCAACGGCCAACCCACCACTTGGCAACGTTGCAGACCACGTCACGCACGGCCATGTCGTACAGTTCCACCAGAGCTTCGGCGCCGTCACCCCCGTCGCCCGCGTCCGGGTCTAGGCCACCCAGCTGCAGCTGCAGCAGAGCGTAGCGGCTCGTTGTCTCCTGCGGTGCGGCGCGGGGAAGCGGGCGGGGCGGGGGAGGGCCGGGGCGGGGCGGGGCGGGGTGGGAGGAATCGCGTGTGACGACACAGGACGACGCGGGACGCGGGGAGCGTTTGGAGTGGGAGGTGCGATTCGGACTCGTGACACAGGCTGAATGACCCGGATGGTGCATGCAGCCCTCCCCGCTTGCGGTCCCTAAGCAGAGATTCAATACCGTAGGTGTATCCGGTGCCTGCCCACAAAATCCAGGTCCTGGCTCCCTGCCGCTGCCGCTGCCGTCGACGCGCCAAGCCGTCCTGCCCCTCTCTCCGCCCTTACACCCTTAAGACCGGCCCCCCGCCCTTCCAGCCTCACCTTGAGCCCCGACGTGCGGCCATCCCCGCACCCCCGCCACACCAGCCGCAGCAGCGGCCGCACCGCGGCATGCAGCTGCGCCGGCAGGCTGCCCAGTCCGTCCAGGCCGCCCGCAGCAAGCAGCTGCACCGCCGAGGTGAAGAGGTACAGCGCCAGGCGGCCGGTGCCCCTGCGGTGGAGCCGGAAGCGGGCGGCCAGGAAGGGGGGGTATGAGAGGACCCGTGGGTCGGCTCTGAAAACTAAAACCGAACCGATTAGGAAAGGAAGCGTTTGGTACACGCGTGTAGGGTTGCTTGCTGGAAAATTTGGTTTAGGAGAGAGAGAGGAGGAAGGGAGGGAGGCCGCGTGCCGCGGTCTGAGCGGGTGGGCGGTGGCGGCCTTTGCGGCTGGAACTGCAGCAGGCAGACCCCTGGTTCCGTACCTCGCACCCACCTGATGCGGCCCAGCCAGAGCGCGGTGTGCTCCAGTGTTGCCTGCGTGGGGGCACCCCGGCCACGACAGGTGTTTTTCACAATGCTGGCAGAGCCCCGGATGCACAAAGGAAGTGGGTCGAGGGGCCTACCTAGCTCACAAAGCAACAGCACCGGGGGTTCCCACAAAGCCTGCCATGTGCTCGGTCCAATTCCTGATCCGTGGTAAGTCGACAGACACCGGCCGGTCATCACAGCCCCCTGCTCGCCCCCTCCCTCTGGCCCTCCACGCCGCCCCACCAGTAGATCCTGCCGCGCCGCCTCCCCCAGGTCGCCCGGCCACACCCCCAGCAGCAAGTTGAGCACGCGAAGGTAGCTCTGCGCGGGTCGGGAGGAAGAGGGAGGGGGAGCAGCACTGTGAGAAGCGGGCCGAGGGTGATGTGTCGACACACACGACACCCCCCCTCCGGCAGCAGCTCCTGCAGCACCAGGCTCCCTCCTCCTTTGAAGGATGCGGGTACTTGCGCTGCGGATGTGCCATTGCCCTCCGCCATCCTAACGCACCTCCGCCTGCCCAGCCACAGCGGCGCCGACGGAGTCAGACTGGGCGTGCACCGTCGCGAGCCCCTCCAGCGCCACAGAAAATGACGTCAGCAGGGCTTTGCAGTGGGTACGGCGGGTCAGACGGGGTGAGGGAGGTGCAGGAAGGCGGAGTGGGAGGGTTTAGGCCCGGCAGGTGACGAATCAAGGACGAGTGGAGAGCAGACACGGGAGTACCGTCCTTCGACTGTTCGAGGCACAGTAAGGGGTAGTACCCAAGGAACCAATCGCACCGAAGCCCCTCCACGCATCCTGACTACAACCTCTACCCTCACCCCGGGCCCCATCCCTCAATGGTGCGTTTCCTCTCATAGACCCCATCCCTCAATGTGGGTTTCCTCTCACAAAACCTGCCCCTGAATGGTGGGTTTCCTCTCATAAAACCTATCTCCGAAACCAGATCCAGTCCACATCCCAGCCCCGACCCAACCTGCTCACTCACTATTCGCGACTTGTGGCTGCAGCAGGCGGGTGTACTCGGGCGTCGGCAGCAGCTGACGCAGGACTAGGGCCAGGTAGTCTGCGCCCAGTGGCGACTGCAGCAGGCCGGGATCCTGGGGGCGCAGCCGGGGTGGCCGCGGCGGCGGGAGGTTGGCACCGTCTGGGCGCCAGTGTTGGGCTTCGCTGCTGCAGCGCAGGTGGTCTTTCAAAAATGATCGTCATGTACGACAGCTGCCACGTAATGTGACGCGCCTGGTCGTTTGCAGTGATTAACCGACGAAGAGACGGGCGGATGGCCAATGCCAGCGGCAGCCAGCTGGACTGATTTGGAACGCTGCCTCTCAGCACCCTGTCCCATGTGCCGTGTCACCGCTGGCCCCTGCTGTCCCCACCCCGCCCTGCCCCCCCCCCCTCGTCGCCATGCGTCAACTATCCTGTCCCGTCGCGTAAAACGGTTTTTACAACCCCCTCGTCGTACCCCACCCCACCCCCCGCCCCCTCGTGATCACCCCCCACCTCCACCATCTTGGCAACGTGGTGCCACAGCCGCCACACCCACAGCTGCAGGTTGCCCCGTCGGCCTACAGGGGGAGCCGGGAGCGGCCACGTGGCGCGGAGGACATCATGTGCGTCCCGCTGACAGCAGCAGCGGTCCCCAGGGCGGGGTTACAATAAAAGAACCGGTAACTCGGCCGGGGAAATGTAGTGGGTGCGCTGACGGCCCCAGGGCGTGGGGGGGGGGTGCGCTGACGGCCAACGAGTCGCAGAGCGAGGGGCGGATCGAGGGATGGACCCATGTGAGATCCATCCCAGCCGCGGCCGCGACAAAGCGCCGAGGGCAACAACCCCGTCAAGCGTTTAGAGGGCCTGGGTTACTCGACACGGTCGTGGTTTTTTTGTGTGTTGTCGTACCTGAGCGCTGGGGGTCATCCGCAGCAACCACCAGTCGCCGCAGCAGCCGGCCCGCGTCGCTGGGCTTGCCGGCGGAGGAGGGGGCGCCGCCGCGTGATCCAGCCCCTCTGGATCTGGATCTGCCAGCGCCCCCGCCTCCCCCCCACAGCAGCTCCCGCTCCGCGTAATCGATGAAGATGCGCAGCAGGCGGGGCCAGGTGCTCACTGCGGCAGGGGGCATGAGTGCAGGAGCTCTCGAAGTTAGCGTTGATGTGAAAGGCAGTAACAAATCTGGTCAAAACTATCTCCGTGGGCGTGCGCATGTCGTTCCGAGTATGGTGATATACCGGCAATGGAGGTCATAAACACCAAAGCCCCTGGCCCCGACCCCTGCTCTGGGCCTGGCCCCGACCCTTGCCCTTGCCCTGGGCCTGGGCGCTGGCCCGGGCCTGGGCCTAAGCCTGGCCCTGGCCCTGCAGCCAGCGGCTAGAGGCCCCAGATGGATCTGTCAGGGACACCACACCACACCGTACCTTTCTTGGCCTGCTCGTCAGGCCAAAGCCTGGCCGTCTCGAAATCCAACAGTTGGAGCGCCTGAGGGCCGGGGAGGGGCTTGGTGGACACGTGCGCTGGTGAGGACTGTTTGCTCCGACTTCAGCCCCCGGGTGCACCCTGGTCAAACAGGCGCGCCGATGTGCGTGTGCTCGTACAGTGGTGGTGGTTGTGATGGTCGTACATAGGGGAGTGAGGAGGTGGGTCGGGAACAGGAGGCCGCCACTGTCGGGTACCAGAGCCGGTTGTGGACCTCACCCGACCCTCTCAGCGAGCCCGCCACCAATGAAAACACACGGCTTCAAAGCACGCTCCAGGGCACGCTCCATGTACCCGCGCCCAAAGGGGATCGCCACCAGTCCCCACCGCTCGCATACTCTCGGTCCTTCCCTTTTCATCCCTTAACCTTCACCTCCTCACCTGCTGGCCGTCCAGCAACGCCGACAGCAGCTTGGCACCTTCCTGCGGTACGATGACCCAACGGGAAATAGCGGCTTCAAGCGGGGGGATTGGCAAGTAGTGGAACATTATAGGTAGAAACGTTCATAAAGCAATCATACAGCCTCGGGTTGGGCATTTAGAGGAGGCTGCCGCTGACCATTCGTCAGCCAGTCCGTTCATATGGTCATGACCTCAGCCAATGTAGGTTGGCATCCCGATTCACCTTACGGACTGTGACCTTGTCACTCTCCAATTTACTCTTGACATCGCTGAGCTTCGCCTCGATTGCGGACATCTCGGCGCCTCCCGAGCTGCGGGCCGCAAGCGGCAGCTCAAAACGATCGCCTTATATGCTACACGGAGACATCACGTCGATGACGCAAGGTTGATTTGGGTTTCCGTCTTGCTGACAAAAGTGGCGCGTAAAATCTTGCGATCGCTGACATTGAAGCCAAGGCGTCTACGCGATTGCGGCAACCCAAGATCCATTGTAGGCGTATCGTGTCATTGTGTCTGCTGTGCCGATGCGAGCAGGATGGCGTAGAATCGCGTTACTGTCGCGTCCCACCGGAAGTACGTCCTGATGGAGTTCCAAGCAAGAAATAACAAACTCTGGAGAACAATTCAGTCATTTGTGTGTGTATGGGGGCATGCCGCTGCAAGCTTTCACGGCTTCACAGGGTCAGCCTGTTCGGGCCGAAATAGTGGTGGGTCTGGAGTCCAGACGGTATCCTGCCGGGATTCTCCGATTGACTTGGTGTCTGAGAGAACCGTTTACAAGCGCACGCTTGGGCTGACCCGACGGGTCCGTCCAGCGGCGTCCAGGATCAGTGCCTGGTACCACCCGGTAGCACGTATGGTCGCCTGGCCCTCCTTCACGATACATGTACACGACGTGCATGCCCGCCTCATAAAGTTCGATTCCTTGCAGGACTACTACCCACGCCAAAAAGGCGACCCCGTGGGAATGCGTCATCTAGCAAGGCGTGTGACTCCGCTCACGGCAGCAACGCAAGTGCCATACCAACCCTCCTCGTCCATGTCCACCACCAAGCCTCAGTGCCTGTGGCCATCTACTTCCATCGCTCAGATCGTCGCTCCCCAGCTATCATTACCCGTAGGCAGCAATCGGGGCACTGATTTTGTTTTGCAAGTGAGTAAGATACTCAGTCCCTAAGCCATTACCAGTAGTTCAATTAACAACGGGAAACTGTCGAGCCGCAGGGAGCTGCTGCCACAAGCCACAGCGATAGGATGGCGCAACGAGCTGCTATCGCTGTTGTTTGCTGCTGCCTCCGCGCACACGAGGCGCATACACTTCGCGGCATGTTTACCACAAATGGAGTTGGAGCCACTTATGAGGGTGGGGGCGTTGCATGCAGTTGTTGGCTACGGCGGTGTCGTGGCAGGCAGGCCCCTCTGACCTCCAGCTGGCGGGCAGAGCAACAGCGGCCATGCCAGCCATGGGCGCTTCAGGATGCGGGCTGATGTGGGCCAGGTGGTGGCGCCAAAGCGCCTCACATCAGTCGCACCGGCGCTACCCGCTGCTGCTTCTGGAGAGGCGCAGCAGGAGGCTCACCACCAGGAGCATCACCACCGTCTCCGGCTCTCCGCAGTCGCGACAACGCCGCAGTCGCAGCTGTTTCCGGCCGTCCGGGGCGCCCGGGCTGCTGGTAGGTGCTGCTCTGCGTAGGCGGCATCGCCGCCACTAGTGATGCTGGTGGTAGTGGTATTGGTGGCGGCGTGTGGTGGTGGTGGTGGGTGTGGTGGTGATGGGTCCTGTGGCGGCTGCCTGCCCGTCAGCGGCCGAGGAGGGGCTCGTAATCGCCGGTCTCGCTCTTGCACGAGGAGATGCCAGGGTGTGATGTTGGGGGCCAGGTGGAAGCTTCTGTAGCGACATGGCTGAAGCTGCCACACAGGGAATCCGCTGGGAGCGGTCGCCCGGAGGGTCGGATGGAAGTTTGCCTCTTCGCCATGTGGGTCTGAAGGGGGCTGGGAGGGCGGCGATGAAAGAGGAGTCGCGGTCACGGGGGCCTCGTCGTGAGAGTGCGGTGTAGAAGCTGATTGCGATAGATCACTTGCAAAGCTTTGTATGGTAAAGAATTGAAAATCACGCGTGTGGGATCACCATTGGAATCGCTGCTGCGCGACATGGGTTTATGACTGTTCTGTGGCACTGACGTGTGGTTGCAGAGGACTGCCACAACGCACGCTCGCTCGCCAGGACCTTGCGCTTACAAACGTATCTTGCAGACGCCAAATCTCTACTTTCGCCATCATGCTCAACGCATCGAGGTCGTTGCTCCCGGGGCAATCAGCGATGATTTTTAACTATTCGCCTCACCTTTCAGCGCCACGTAACACCTTGAGCTTCGTTTGCCATGAACATTTCCATTAGTTTCCTTCCGCGACGTATCAGGTGTTCGACACGTTGAATCTCCCTGGGGCTGACGTCTCGATATCGTTCGAACTCGCCGCGTGCGAAAGCAGCCAGTCCAGGACGAGCTTCCTCAGGTTTTAAGTTGATGGCACGCAGACACGCACGGTATAGGCTCAGCGCTTGCTTCTGCAAGCCCGTAAGGCGACGAACCGTCATCGCACGCTCTGTGGACAAGGTCAACTGCTCAGTGAAGCGAACCACTTGCTCATGTACGTTTCGTAAGAACTATATGGTTGGGATTGATGAGAGTTCCAGCAAAAATTCCATTGTCGGGTCACGGGGATTACGTCTACGACTTGCTGTACAATTAATGCGTCGGCACGGCATTTGGATCCGCCCTCAAGCCTAACCGTGGCCATAAACGCTTCGATTACTAGACGAGGCACCCAGCGTATCTTCGCATATTCTCCACGTGGAGGCTTCACAGCGCCAGAACGCGCACCAAGGTCCACAAACACAATTTGCAAGCTCGCCCAGCAATGTGTACCGCGAGGTCAAAATCGCGGCCACCAAAACCACTACATGTCCCGCGTCCCTGTCCCAACCTCTCCTGCCACGCCGCAAACGTCCGCCCCGCATCACACCGACACAACACCTCCCCTTCCCTAACCTCGCCAACCTCGCCCAGACGGCCTCGCACACCAAAGGCGGCTTGACGCCATTTGCATCGATCCTGCTCCTCCTCCTCCTGCTCCTAAAAACCGCTCATGCGCCGCACACGCTGCTTAGCGCACGCCCGCCGCGGTGGTGGCCGCGCGCAGGTCGTTGCGGAAGGCCGCCGCATCGATGGCCGCCCCCGGCCTGCTTCCCTGGGAGGAGTACCTGGCTAAGAGCGCCGCGATGCCGTCGTCTGGCAGCATGGATCCCACCTGGCGCAGCACCAGTTTGAAATCTGCGGGTGCCGAGGTCCAGAGGCACGGGGAAGCGAGCGAGGGATTCGTGCAGGGCGAAAATCCCAGATGCAGCGCTGCAGCGGTGCGATGCCAGTGCGCATGAGTACTGTATCAGTGGAAAGAGATGTAGCGCCCTTAATTGTCGTCGGCAGGGTTAGAGGCCGGCATCAGCAAAAGGCATCAGCAAAAGGAGCAGCAAGGCGAGGTCCTCGCCTTCCCTCGCCGTATCTACCCCGCACCCGCACCCACTGCCCCGCTCCCTACCCGCCCCAACCCCGCCCCCTTTAAAACCCACCTTCCGCCGGCATCAGCGATTGGTTGTTCTCCAGCATCACCAGCTTGCGCTCCAGCAGGCTCAGCGCGCCCTGTCGCAACGACAGCTCCGAAACCAGGCCCTCCAGGAACAGGCCCGAATCCTCGGCGGCCGAGCTGTGGCGGGGCGTGGCGGTACGCGGAAGCGAGCAGGCGGGCGGGGGGTTTGATAAGAGAATCCGCGAATCCACTGCCAATAAAACTAGGGCGGGTGGGGGGCGACATCAGTGAGCAGCTTCACCAGTGGACGTTCCGTCGCTCCTCCGTCGCTGGTTAGGCGGTCCAGAAGCCTCCGGCCGGAGCCCCCCGGCCGCACTTCCCGTACCGGGCTCGATGCGACACCTCCTTCCCTTCCCTTCAGATCTCTACCGGCATCCCAAGCTATAACATCCTGACACCTGTTGCGTTGACTGTGTCTGCGGCGGCGTCACGCAGCTTACGGGGATACACGCGGGCCACCCCCCCCATTACGCCCTTCCCCCCCCACCATCACCCCGAGCCGCCGTGCGCACCTGGCTGGCGGCAGCTGCGCCACAGCCGAACCCCCCACGAAGGTCCAGAAGTTGTCGGACTGCTCGCCCTTCGGCAGGAAGCCCTTTTGGACGCCCTGCGCAGTTGGGCGACAGGACGGACCGGAGCTTCAGGGCTCCATGGCTCTAGGAAGCAGCGTAGTACTGGCCGCCATGCTGCAGCTTCTATTGTGCGTCCTTCCACACCCAAGTCGACATCTTACACGCGGGCCCCTCCCAACCTGATCAGGCCGCAACCTTGTAACACCCGTTAGGGTATCAGCAACCCCTCCACCTGCCCAGCCAGCCAGTCAGCCACCGCCGCTCCCCCGCCTTCCACGGGAACGGGTATTCACCCTCCCTCCCTTCACCTGGTACATCTGCTCCCTCCCCTCACCTGGTACATCTGCTCCCTCCCCTCACCTGGTACATTTGCTCCAGCGCCAGCTTGAGGCCATTAACCATGGCCGCCTTGGCCGACACCTCCAGCTCAATGCCGTAGTCGTTGGGGTAGCGAGCCGCCTCCAGGCACAGCGGCTTCTGTGTGGCGCAGTGAACCAACAGCACGGGCGCGCCCACAGCCACCTGCATGACACCACACCGCACCGGACCACAAACACAGACACAAACATGAACACAGGGTTGTCCTTTGCCCCAAATCACTTGCCCCAAACCACCAGGCCGGTGTCCTCACACCTCCACACGGACTGTCACCATCTGCCGAAGCCGCACCCAACCCCAGACCGCCCTCACACTGCGCCGCCGCTTGCTGCCCCCATGACGCCCCCCCGGGTCCAAAGCCCCCGCTGGGCCCCCCCCCCGGCCCTGCCGCCCCGGCTGTGGTTCTGTCGCACCTCCACTCCCTCCGACGCCGCCCTCATGTTGATGTCCGGTGTCACCACCATCCAGGCGCAGTCGAATGAGTCCGTCCGCGCCGTGAAGCCCACCAGCTGCTGGCGGGTGTAGCGCGAGGCGTGGGTGGTGGAGACGGGCTTGGAGAAGAGGCACATAGGGCGGGGGCCGCCGCCGGCGTCCACCGGGTCGCCCCAGGCACCGGGGTGCAGCGCGAGGCGGACCTGCGGCCGCAAGAGGAGGGGTGTGAGGGGTGGGAAGTGGGGAGGGCAGGCTGGCAGGCAGGCAGGCAGGCAGGCAGGCAGGCAGGCAGCCGGAAGCGAGGGTTGGGATGCAAGCGGACGGGAGGGGAAGGATGCAGAAACAGCGCCCCGGGGGCCGTACCTTCTGGCCGTAGTGTACGGTGTTGTCCTCGTACGGCGGCTCCAGCGCGGTGGCGGTCTTTGGTGGAACGTACGGCAGCAGGACGAGCGAGTTGCGGCAGCAGGGCGCCCGCACGTCGGGGGCGGCGGTGGCGGCGCACGACTGCTCGCCGGTGCGGGCGTCCTGGGGGGCGGGGCAAGGGGGGGCATGGGAGGGCATGGGAGGGGAGGGCAGGGCAAGGGGGGGCAGCGAGGGGTGGAGGGAGACTCAGCAACGGGGAACTCAGCGCGGGGCCGAAATCGGGGGCTGGCATCAGGATGGAACTCATGTCGGGCGGGAGGGAGTAGCGGCAGGTGCGTGGACGCGAGCAGGGTGCTTTCGCTCCCGTCCATGGCCCCCGCCATTCGTTCTCCCCCTTACCTGCGCCCCCACCCCTTCCACCTGCCCCGGCCCCCTCCCACCTGCCCCCATCGCTGCCCGGCCCCCTGATGCCTGCCGCCCCCTGATGCCTGCAGCCCCCTGATGCCTGCCGCCCCCTGATGCCTGCCGCCCCCTGATGCCTGCCGCCCCCTGCTCCCTCACCGCATCCGCCGGGTCACCCGCCAGCACGCAGCCCGTGTCCACATGGACCAGCTGCACCACGTCGCCGTAGTGCAGGTAGGGGTCGTCGGCAACGCGGCTCAGCTCCACTTCCGCCAGCGCGGCGGACATACGGGAGCGGAAGCTGGGGGAGGGGTTGGGGGGGGCGGGTTGAGAAGGAAGCCCGTGGGTCGACACATGGGGGAGGCAGCGAGGGGCCGCGCGAGGAAAGGTTGGTGGCGAGAAGACCCACGACATAGAAGGGGGGTTGCAAAGAAGGGGGGGAAGCGGGTTTGGGGGATTTGATAATCGGCATCACGGGTGTGGGAAGTGCCACGCGACAGTTGTTGGGGGTCGCGATCGCGTGCGGACTGGCGCACATCGCTGCGGCACGTCGGGGTTTTTTCAGCGGTGTGCCAAGCTGGGCGGCTGGGTAATGCATGTCAACACGATGCAACATTCCCGGCGCAGTGGCCAGCATATAGGTCGGATGCGCTTCCAAAGGCAAGCTTAGCATGGCCCTTCATGCATGCACTCACGCATCGAGCTTGAGTGTACCAGTGCCCTTCCGGGCCAGGAGGTCCTTAAGTATTGTCCGCTGTAGTTCCCTGTCTTCAGCCCAGTTCCCGATCAAGCACGCGGGGTTGAAGCGCGTGACGTCGCGCATCCTTGCGTACTGGGTACCGTGATTGCAAATAAGTTGAATACAACGTCAACTATGCACTATAATGTACACGTTTGAGTAGTTCACGTATACTCTGGAAGGAAGGCGCCCCACTTCAATTCAGGAGCGTGCGTAACCTACAATTAGCGATATCAATTAGTTCACGTTCTCAATCAGAACACTCTTTGCATGCATACAGGCTGTACTTGGCCTTGAGAGCCGTCGAAAAAACATTGATGCCGTACGGTGGAGGATCGTACAAAGCAAGTCAATGCTCTGAGGAACGCAAAGTTCGTTGTTAACTCCTGACAGAGCAGAGACTCAGTGTGTATATTGTATAATAATTGTGGGGCATAGCGGCATACGAAACGGAGATAGATAGTTAGGTACAGGAACGAGGGCACAGGGCGCAAGAGGCACTGCAAAAGAGTGTCTCATGTTGACACTCCTTTCCTTTCACCGAAATTATGGGGCTCGGGAAAATGATTGGGAGAGGATGATGGTGCGTCCATCGGTCACATTTTTAGAGTTTCGTGGGTATTTTACACCTGAGTTCACGCGCCTCCTACATAAGGCAAAGCAGCAACAGGCACCCGCTTTCGATATAATTAGATTTCCTACGGTCGTGAGCAACTCCATCTATTATCAACAAAATGACAGTTAACTGAAGCTACGCCGGCTGGCGCCAGTCTGCTCCCCCTCCCGCATGCTGGCGCACACCGTGACGATGACACACGTGTCTCTGCACATCTCCCTTCAGTCGGGTCGAAGACCCAGTAAACACGGGGAGCAGACCGCATCCCTAGGATACCGACAAAGGTTAGAAATATAATGAACACCGATTGCAAGCCAGCCCCTTCAATATTAAGCCCAAGTGACGAAGCCGAAAGTTGTCCCTCCCTGTCCGGAAGACGAAGCCGAAAGTTGTCCCTCCCTGTAATCAAGCCTTCTGCATAGCTCCCACGTACTCGCCTTGTGCGTGAGTCCCAAATCTACAAATCGAAACCAAAAGGCTCAATGAAGCTACTGAATTGCGGATAGTTGTAAACCATGAACAGCACATCCCACCGCCGAAGATGAAACGCTCATGTACGAGCGCCACAGTACACCTGCTGCCCGCCAGTGCCTCAGCAGCATCGCTAACATCCGGTACCGGTACACTTCATGTCCTCCATGACCACACCTCATGTCCGTCGTGCCCACACCCGAGCCACGCAGCACATTCCACGACTCCATCCATGCCTTACTTTATTGCTCATTACTGCCGTATCGTTTTACAGCAGAAGAAGGGGTCCAATGGCCAGCACTCAGCTCCCAGCCACCCCTTCGGAGACACAAAATCCGGAAGATAACAGAAAGACGCACGCACCTGACACCCACCCATATTGAGATTTCACTAGCGGCCGACAGTGATGACAGCACCACATTGCACCCCGCGCCAAAACAAACGCGACAAACGCGCCCTTCAAGGCGACAATAAACGAGCACCCCTAAAGGCGACGAAACCACCCCAACCAAGCGGGCACCCCGCACGGCGCCGGGGCCGCCCCGTATTGAGGCCGGAGCGGCGCCCCCGACGTTGAGTGCAGCAGATCCGAGCACACGTCCGCTACCCAGGGGAGGAGGGTGGGCATGTTAGAGGCCGCCGTCCCGGCAGAGGGACACGGCTCTTAGCCGCTATCAGCACAACGGCCGATACTGAGAACAGGCAGGCGCGCAACCTATGCAGCAGCCAGCAACCAGTCGCCGTACCAGTCGTCGTACCCGCACCATGCGCTGGACGCCTGCACGCCACGGCAGTCTATTCGCAATAAACAGCCTTACCTCATTCATGCTTCACTCGATAAGCCATGTCTTGCATGAGAAGCAAGCTCTTAATTAGACACAAAACCCCGAACCAAATCTCGCATCCGCCACTCACGGTGGACCCCCCAGTGGAAGGTGTTGCCCAGGCACGCCTGCCTCTATTAGGGCGCCAGCAAGATGTTGCAGGCCCCCTGGCGCCCCCGAGGCCACAGCCGACCCCCGGGTCGCTGCCGGCAGCCCGCCGTGCGAACGGGTGACAAGCCTCTAGCCCGACACATCAGTCACACACTGAGCGCTGCAACCATGTGTTCAAAATAATCGAGGTCGTACTTAAGATGTGCTTAGAAAGGAAAGGTAGGATGTACCCGTGACCTGACACTTGGGGCATTGGCCCGACAGTTCGCCACCGTACAACCGCAGCCCAACCACCACCGTACGTGGTCCGCTCTGTGCTCCTGCCTGGCAGTCCGGCACTCCGGCTCCGTCCGCACGGCGGCGCGGGACGCTCCTCTACCGTTATAAGGGTCCATTGGCGCCTGCCAGCCAAGCGCCAGCGACTGCCCGGTCTTCTAGTGTTAGTAAAGCCACGTACCCGATGACGCCGACTGCACCACCAAGAGGTGGGAACAACTAAAAGCATCGCAGCACATCAGCATCGCAGGCAAGCGTCGCCGGTGGTTTTTGCGGTTCAACGCAACAAGCGCCTGCGCAAAGCCATCCTGCCCAGCCTTCGGCTGGGTCTCACTTCTCTCATAACGACTTTATGATTGCCAGGCAGCTCATGACTGGCTGGCTGCTACTGCAACGCCGCCACAGCCAGCCCGGAGCTCGCAGACCGCAAGCCCACAGTCGGGCATTCGTTTCAAGGTTGCAAATTTCCTTGTAAATTCCAACGAGGCTATCTGGTTGATGCGAGTAGCCTCGCCCTTTGCCAAGCCGGCGCCAACGCCCCAAGGCAAGCGTCAACCGTGCAATCTTCTGCCCCGCGCCCGCTGGTGACTCCGACCCCCGCGGCCCTCCTCCATTGGGGCCGTCCGAGCGGATAGCAACCGCTGGGGGTGGAGAGCTCGCCTTTGAAGCGCCCCTGTCTCTTTTAGCAGTTCAAGTGCGGCTGTAGCGCACCATACGCGGTGAATCGGCGCACACACGGAACGAGAAAACCCTACAAACCTAAAATCCTAAAAGCCCTTAAACCCTAAAATCCCATCTAAGCCGAGGAAGAAGGACCTCGAGAACGTACCTGCACTAAAGCACGCCAGTAGCACGCGCGCGGGCCGCCCTGGCGCCGCCTTCCACGACAACAATATGGGCGCAACGCGCCTGCCCGCGCAAACGCACGCGCCCACTTGGGGCCACTCCACCTCCCTGTAAACTGCGATCGGTAGCCGCTTGTAAGCAACACAGCACTCGCATTCGCGGAGCAGGGCTGCTGGGCCCTCGCCACCACGGGCTCAGCCTCCGCGTCGCCACCTACTTGGTGCCGCTCCAACACGACGCAGCCGCATACACCGCCATAAACGACGGACCCCACCATGCGTTACTAAGATACTTTTCCGACATCTATGCGCCCTGAGCACCGTCCAAGCGTCGGTACTCCCTTCCCCAATCGCGCCCAAACACCCCGCATTTACCAGTGCGTCTAGTTCCTTGGTGTCCACGCATGCGCTAAAAGCGCGCTCGCGCGTGCCTGGTTCCTTCGTCGGAAGGAGCGCTGTTTCTGCGCGCGAGGAAAATCGCGCATGGACACACTAGGGGCTTTACGGGTTCACATGTTTTTTCTCGGCAGTCGCTTTTCCATCTATGAAGGCTAGGGCTGAATGTAACACACTAAGCGGCCTCCGGGCCTTGTCAAATCCAGTACTCGCCCAGCTCATCGTACTCCTCCTGCCGCCGCGTCAGCCTGTGCCTCACATTTATAAACTCGTCCTCGTACGGCAGCAACACCGCCTCCGGCAGCCCCTCGGGCAGTGACAGCGGCTGCGGCTGCGGCTGCGGCGCGCTTGGGTCCGCGATCGATTGGCGCAGCCACAGCACGTCACGCAGCCACGGCCCCTGCGACGCCTGCGGCGAGTCCTGCTGGAACAAGTCCCGCCTCTCCGCCGCCTCCTGGATCGCCTCGTCCCCCTCCAGCACTGCTTCCGGCAGCGCCTGATCAGCCATGCGCCGGTAGGGCTCCAGGGGAGGCGACGAGGGCGTGGGCGAGTAGGCCACGTCCGCCAGGTGATGGTGGGTCATCCGCTGCTGCAGGATGGCCTCGATCCCGGCCAGCTCCACCTGCAGTGGGCAGGCGCAGGTCGTGGCGGGGAGGTCATACATGGGTGGGGGCCAGCTCATCACGGTACGGGCGTGTCAGTGGTAGTGGTAGTACGGCACGATGATGAACTCGACGCGGCGCAAGGCCCCACGGACAACCACGCAGCAGCCCTGTCCTCTCCACCCCCACCCCCACCACCACCACCACCCCCACCACCACGGGTTTCCCTCGAACACCCCCACCCCCATCCCACCAACCCCTCACCGCCCTCGGTCTTTGTCGGCCGTGGATTCGCGGATTCTCTCATAAAACCCCCTCCCTGGAGCCCTACCTGGGGTACGCTGACTCCAGCCGCTTGAGTCCGCAGGTAGAAGCTGGGCTGGCGGGGCCGCCGTGCCGCCAGCAGCATGCGGCGGCGGGAGCCGGAGGCGGTCGCGGGGGAGGTGCCCATGCTGGTTGCGGAGGCGGTGCGGGTGGGCTCGGCACCGAACGGCGACAACGGGGGGTCGCTGCCCGCCTCGGCCCCCCTGGGGCTCCCAACGGCAGCGCTGTGGCTGCCCCTGGCGGCGAGCTTCTGGAGGCCGTCGGCCACGTCCAGGCTGCTGTACGACCGCGTCATGCCGCGATGCGGCTGCAGGTGCTCCGGCAGCGCCTGCAGCAGCTGGTCTGGAAACAGCTGCAGCTGCATGCACAGGGGTTGCTGCTGCTGCTGCTGTTGCTCCGAAAGCTGCTGCTGCTGCTGCTGCCGCTCCAATAGCTGTTGCTGCTGCTGCTGTTGCTGCTGTTCCGTGCGCTGCCTCGCCTGCTGCAATGCATTCGAGTCGGGCCGCAGTGGCGACACCCTGGGTATGATCGGCGCCATCGAGGTGAGAGGCTTCCCCAGCCCCAGCCCCAGCCCTAGCTCCAACTCCAGGGAGCTGTCCGTCGTCCTCTGGAACCTAGCCGCCTGCAGCCGCGCCTCCTCTTCACCCTCCGTGAGGCCGGGGCCCTGCCCGCCGTGCAGCAGGGCCGCCGTGGCGCCGCTGAGGACCACGTTCGACGTGGCCGAGGAAACGGCGCTTTGGCCCGCCCGGGAGGCCTGGTACAGGGTCACGTGGTGTACGGCGACGTGGTGCAGGGGGGCGTACTCGGGGGTGGTGCTGGTGGCCTGGATACAGCGGAGGTGTACGGCGGAGGGCGCGTCGGCCTTGGACACCAGGTATGTCTGCGGGGGGAGGGGAGGGAGCAATAAAGAACCCGGAGGGGGAGGGGAGGGGGATTACAATAAAAGAACCGGTAACGCGACTGGGGAAATGTAGTGGGGGGAGGGGGAGAGGAGGGGGCGGGGAGGGGCTGCCGGTGGGTTATGATGGGGGGGGGGCCGTCCAGAGGGGTCGATGGGTTGCAGGGGCGGTTGGCCCAGAGGCAAGGGCGAGGACGAGGGCGAGGGGGAGCTGTGAGTGCTGGGCGATCAGCTGCTCAGAGAGGCGGCCGTAAGGACGAGAAGCCGCAAGGAAGAGCAGCCGCTACCCCCGCCCCCGCACCCCCAAACCCAACCCCCCCCACACACACCTCCATGATGCCCTTCCCCTTGACGGATATCTCCCCCCGCTCCGTCACCAGGTACTTGGCAGGGTTGGTGATGAGCGACCGAGAGGCCGCAGAGATGTGTACGGCGCCCGCCAGACCGTGGCTCTCCATGCGGGAGGCGCTGCGCATGGGGTGGCGGAAGGGGAGGGGAGGGCGGTGGTGGGAGGGCGTGCGGGGCAGTCCCTTGTTGCTCCGCCCACCCAGCCGGTCGGTTACGCCTCCCCCTCAGCCACACTTACGTATTGACTGCTCGTATCAACGGGAGTTCGCGGCAGGTCGGTGGTGGTGGTTGGGGGGGGGGGGGACCGGGCCAGATTGAAATGGCGGCAGGGAGGGGGCGCGGAGCGGGTGAGAGGGGGCCAGAGGGGAAGTGGGAGGCGCAAATTAGACGAACAGAAGGTGGGCGGCAGCGACAGTGCTACGGCGGCGGCAGTAGCCGCAGCGCAGTAACGGAGCCCCATACAACCGCCAAAGCCCCAACCGCCCCACCTCCAACCCAGATGCCGGCACAGCACCGCCCCCGCACCCAACCCCGCCCAGGCTTCTTCCTTGATCCCGCTCCCTAACCCTCATATCCCTCTGCCAGCTCCCAGCCCTTCCCCCCTCCTCTCTCGCCCTCCCCCCTTTCCACGGGTCTTCCTCGGAATTCCCCCTTTCCACTATAGTGCACCCGGGTCTGCTCGCCCCCCCTTCCTCCCCCCCACCTGCGTCTCCGAACAGGTGAAACCTGGGCATCCTGCGACCCACCACACCGCCCACCACCGACCCCGTGTGGACCCCAACGCGGATCTGGATGGGTGCCCCCATGTTGGTGGTCACACGGCTGGAAGGGGGAGAGGGGAGTGGGGGGGGAGAGGGGCGAGGGGAGTGCGGGGGGGAGAGGGGAGAGGGGATTGGGGGCGGGGAGAGGGGAGAGGAAACCCGGTTGGCTCTACATAATTAACTGAGGAGGAGGAGGAACCACTGAAAATAGTTCGTTGTGGGAAAGTGTGTGATGGCTAGGGCGGGAAGGTGGGGGTGGTGGCGGGGGAGGGGGCGGGATGGGATGGCTGTTCGGGAACCAACCCCTGGTGCTCGGGGCGCTGTACCCTCAGTCCCCTCCCCTCCCCTCCCCGGCCCCCACCCACTTGCACACGGTCTGCATGTCCAGAGCGAAGTCCAGCACCACATCCACGTGGTCGGGACAGGGCTGAGTCACGTTGGCCACCAGCATGTAGGCGTCTGGGGGGGGGGAGGTTGCAAGGAAGACCCGAGTACGCGAGAAAAACCAATTAGGACAGACATGTGTGTGTGTGGGGGGGAACGTAGTAAAGAGGGACAGGGGGGGGGGTGGAGTTAGGCAGTGTGGGTGGTAATGGTAGTGTGGGTGGTGTGGAGTACTCAACACCCACACACCCCTTTCCCAGCTGGACACCCATACCCCTCAATCCACCGCCACCTCAAACCTCAGATGGAGGGATCGCATCCGACCAAGCAAGCGAGCCGCACCCGCCCGCACCCGCCCACCCCCCCCGCCCGCCAGCTAACTCACCGCCGATCGTCTCAACCTGCCCGTGCGCGGCGTACGGCAAAGTCGAAGGTGATGGCCGCGGGTGTGTGTTTGTGTGTGTGTGTGTGTGTGGCGGCAGCAGAGGCGGGGGCACATGGGGACGAGGGGGGCGACAGGCGGCGGGAGCACGGGGGAGGGAGGGGCGAGGAATGCGGGGGAAGCAGTTATGGACGAGCCGAGGGGCACTTGGCGGCAGGGAGGGACCCCTGGGCTCCGAGACCGTACTACACCGCTGTACCAGTGCGACTGCGTCGACCTCCCGCCCTCACCACTTCGCGCGGTTGTACTTCCAGCAGCCCCTTACCCCCGGTGTCCGAAGGCTATGCAGCCCGCTACATTTCCCCAGTCGAGTTACCGGTTATTTTATTGTAACCCCCCCGCCCCGCCGCACCGCACCGCACCTTGTACACAGCCGGGTACTTGTCGATCAGCGCGTCAAACTCGTTGTCTGGAGGTCCAGGGAGGGGGGAGGCCGGGAGGGGGAGGGGCAGGTCAGGACGGTCAGCGGAGGTAGAGGCCGGTCGGGGGATGTAAGGAGATTCCACGAAACCACGGCCGACAAACCAAGGCGGTGAAGATGGCGCTCCAGAAGAGACGGGAGGCGAGTAGACGGAGCGGAGGCGCTGCTGAATCGTAGTGTAAGGTGGCAAGGCAACGTAGTCGAGAAGAAAAGGTGGATTGCGAGTGACGCGCAGGGCCGTTGTCCGGTCGACTGTCGGGGCGCTCCAGGGGAGGCGACAGGTCTCCCCATCCCCCCACCCCCCCGGCCCCGCACTCACACAGGTCGTCCAGCATGTTGCAAACCTCCATGGCGGTGCAGCCCGCGGCGATGGTGGTGAAGTTGACGACGTCTGGTTCGGTGGGAAGGGGGGAGGCGGACAGGAGGGGGGGAGGCGGACAGGAGGGGGGGAAGAGTTATAAGAGAAGCGGGGAGGGGGAGGCGGACAGGAGGGGGGGAGGCGGACAGGAGGGGGGGAGGCGGACAGGAGGGGGGGAAGAGTTATAAGAGAAGCGGGGAGGGGGGAGGCTTGGGGCCAGGCCTCTAGTGCTCGATAGACCCACGCGTGGAGCGGTGTGGGCTTCCAGGCCTGGACGGTTGTGAGGCACGGTTGTGAGGGCTGGCACGGGGCCTGCGGTCTGAGGCTGTGTCCTCATCCACCCGGCCCCAGTTCGCTGCTCGTCCACTTCCTGCACGATGACCCCCAAGCCAACCGCCAGCCGCGGCCAGAAAACCAGCCCTGCTCCTCCCTGCCCCTCCCTGGACCTCCTTGCCCCTCCCTGTCCCTCCCTGTCCCTCCCTGCCCCTCTACCTGAGAACAGGATCGTCGCCTGCGCGGCCGGGACGAGGCACCCGGTGCATCCATCCGAGGCAGCAGAGGGCGGCGTGGGAGTGGTGGGGCACTTCAGTGATGGCGTTGATGGCGGTTGGGCACAACAACAACGACGGATGCCAGCGGCCCCTCTGGTTTCCCCGCGCCCCGCGGGTTTCCAACGTGTGGACCCGCGGGTTTCCTCGCATACCCCCTCCCCGCCACCCTCCCCGCCACCCCCCCGGCTCTCTCCCCGCCACTCCCAGCTGCGGCGCACCTCCGGGTAGGTCTCTGCTACGACGCGCTGGCCCCGCCTCAGCGGGTCTGCGATGTGCTTCGGAATCATCTGGTAAAGCAGCTGCTCGCTGCGCTGCCGCTCCTCCTGCGCCAGGAAAAGAGGGGCGGGCCGTCCGTAAACATACGTAACAACCAACCTAACGAACAAACGTCCAACCGTATGCACCTCGCACCTCGAGCTGCAGGCTCAGCCGCTCGAACGTTTCCTTCTGCGCCGCCTCAGCTGTGCGCTGCTCCGCCAGCAACACCATCTCGCGGCTCTGGTCGAACAGCGGCAGGTCGCTGACGAACAGGCCGTACGACTGTCGTACAGGACGGAAAAGAGCGTCCGGGCGAGGGCGGGGAGTACGTCGTCAGAGGCGGCGACCGCAGATCCCGGCCAGGCTCCAACCCGCACTTCCTGTAACGCCCATCCCGGTCCCTTCCTGTAACGCCCATCCCTTTATATGCCATCGCCCCCCTGGATTCTCTGATACCCCCCCTCCCCCACCAGAGCTCTTTACGCCATCCCTCCGCAAGGGCGGCCAGGGTCCACCAGCCGCCTCAGCCCCCCTTCCCTCACATCACCCCATCCCCCGCCTCCCACCAGCCCCGACCAACGCCCTTCGCAGCTTCACCGCCGGTTGCCACCATGTCGCACCTTCCTTCACCCTTGTTTCACCTTCGTCTCACCGTTTCCCGGTTTCCCCACGTGTTTCTCTATCCCACCAACCCCCCTCTCCCCCCTCTCCCCCCTGTCCCCCCCTCCACCACCCCTTCAGCCCCCCCTTTCCCTGCGTCCCTCCAGCCCCACCCGCAGCTCCTCCAAGTTGCCTATCCGCGGCGACCCGAGGAACAGCATCACCGGCTCCACGTCCGACCCCGGGTGCAGTCGCTGGTAGGTGCGGCACCAAAAGGTGCCGCCGCTGCTGGAGGACTGGCGGGAGCGGGCGTAGCCGGCGGCGGCAGAGACGGCGGCGGTGGCGGGGCCTCCGAGGACGCTGCCGCTGACGCCCCTGCTCAGAGACGAGCTGGACGAGGCGGAGGCGTTGGATTGGATGAAAGCTGCCATGTGGGGACACCCGGCCGCCAAGGAGGCCGCGGAGGCTTCGGCTGGGTGGGTGGCAGCATGGGCGCCGCGGCGGGTGGGGGGTAGTAAGCGGCTGTCCAGGTCCTGAGGGCCAGCGGGGAGGTCCAGGGAGGGGCCGGGGGGCCGCGGAGGAGCGAAGGTGGGAAGGTGGGAAGGTTTAATCGACGGCAGGAGAAAGGGAAGGGGGCGGGGGAGGGGTGGGCGAGGAAACTGGGGGCGGGGGCGGGAGATGGGCGCGTGTGTTCGTGGCGTTTGTGTTGCTGTTGTAGTCTGCTCCCCTACCCGGAGCCGGGCGGCTCGGGGAACTACGCGGCGCGCTGCCGGGATGCCATGTCACCGCCGGCCCAGATAAGGCCCGCCTGCGCCTCAGCGCACACACATCAAGATTACCATCCAGCTGGCACCAAACCCTAGCCCCCATTCTGTGCCCGAGGCCATCCCCCACTTCCCCGCCCCCGCCCGCCCCCTTTATCCCCCCCTTGCCTGCGAATCCAGGATCTGCGCCCCGCTGCCGCCGACGGTCTCCAGGGAGGCCGCCGACCCCGCCTCCTCCGCCACCGCCCCAAGCGCCGCCACTGCGGCGGCGGCGGAGCTGGCGGGCACGAACGGCGGCATGGGCTCGTGCGCCGCCAGTCCCAGCGACAGCCTGTCTAGCCGTGTCGTTGAGTCGGGGTGTCCTGCAGGCAGTTCCATTTGGGGTGGTGCTGGCGCGTGGAGAGCGAGGAGGCAGGGCTGGGAAGAGACGCACCCCAGTGGAACATATGGGTACCGGTATAGGCAGGTGACGAACCAAGTGCATCTCCCGACCTGGCAGGTGGCCCCCGGCAAGTCGGCTGCTCCCTGCGTCGCTCGATATCGTTGCGGCCACCAGTCAGCTACGTCAGCTTCAGCGAAACTCCCATCTGCAGCAACCTCAGGCAATCCCATCCCCAGCAATCTCGAACAGTCCCATCCCCAGCAATCCTAGCTTCAGCAATCCCATCGCCAGCAATCCCGTCTCCAGCAATCCTAGCTTCAGCGGTTGACCGAGGACGCCGTCGGCCGCCACCTACCCGTGGGCATCTGCAGGTACTGCATCTGCCCCTTGAGCTCCATTCCGTTGACGCGGCTCCGAAGGACGAATAGGTTGTCCGACTGCTCCAAGATGTGCTCGAAGCTGAGGGGCATGTAGGGGTGACGGCACTGCGCCGCGCAGCCGGGCGGGGCGGGACGGAGGGGAGTGTTGGGGGGCAGGCGGGACGCCGTGGGTCACCGGCGGCGCGTGTCACACACACTCCACTTTGTTTGCCGCCTTCTTCATTGCTTGTCCTAAACGTAAGCGATGCCTCCCGCCTGACACCCGCTCTTAAAACCGTCAGTGCCTATGTTTGTATGCGCGTTCTGCTTCCCTGGTAAACCTGTCTCACACCAGAAACAGGAATGTCCGAACTTGTGCTGAACACAGATCGCATCAGTGATGCCATAACGTGGGGGGACGGCTCCCGGGATGCCAGGGACCCCCCCGGCACACAGCCGTGTGCTCGCCGATCCCCGCCCCCGCGATCCAACTACCTCAATTGTGCCAAGCCCAACCGCCAAACCTCCGACCACCCACCGTAAAGAATTCCGCCAGCGGGCGGCCTGGTTTCATCCGGGGATACATGCGGGAGAGTGCCCGCCCCACCTGGGGTGGCGGGGGCGCACGGCACGATGGTACCGCGGTACGGCGATGCATGGGGGCTTATGCATGCGCGAGTCCACAAAGGCGGCAGATGTGGGCGTACTGCGTTCGTTAGTCAGTTGGTTTTCGCGACGCAGGGCTTGGCGGCCGTCTGCCCAAGCCGGCGGCCACAAGCCCCACAGGGAGGAGCGATCAGCGCGCACCGTACAGAGAGAACGAGGAGGGCCGATGCGCGAGGGCCGAGAACTGAGGACTGCTCAGCGCCCCACCCGGCTTAGCTTCCCTTCTGCCCCGCTCGTCATCTCCCTTCTGCCCCGCTCGTCATCTCCCTTCTGCCCCGCTCGTCATCTCCCTTCTGCCCCGCTCGTCATCTCCCTTCGCCTGCTCCACCACCTACCTGCACCAGCCTGCACTCCGAGTCAATGACCATGTGGAAGGGAAACAGCTGGAAGCTGCGGGGTCCCACAAACCGAACCCAAAACCAAAGGGGGAGGGCGCCAGGGGCAGCAGGTGAGTGCACTTGCAGCGTACACGGTCGGCCTTCAGGCGGCTTGTTCCCGCTATCTTATCAACATCTGCAGCCAACAACTGCCTCCGGCGTCTGGATCCTAAACCTTTGTTTCGCATACACGACAGACACACACGCAGGAGCGGCGCTTCACACCTTCCGTAGTAGTACACGTTTTCTGCCGCCTCCCTTCTCGCCCCCGCTTCTGGTTTGCCCCCCCACCACCCCCGAGAGCGCGCCCTCCGCCCTGAGCCGCACAGTGTGGGTTCGAGGAAGACCCGTGGATGCCCGAAAAAACCGTTTAGGGCAGACGTTTTGAGATGCATGCTGGAGAACTGGGTTGGGGATACTCACAGCGTGGGTGGGTCCAGCGACAGACGGCACGTGGACGCTGCTGAGTGCTGCTCCAGAACGGATGCCTGGTGGGGAAAGCGGATCATGAACGTATCGTGGTCGGGCGGCCCATCGGCGTCCACAGGACCGCCCTCCTCCCCCCGCAACCGCAAGATGGTGATGTCCACGTCGGTGTCGTACAGCAGCTTGGCGGCGCCGCGAAGCAGCCCCATGGCGAAGCGGGTGAGGCCGGGGCGCTGGGAGGTGTAGTGGAAGACAAGCGACTCGGGGGTGACCTGGAAGGGATGGGGCGGGGGGGGGAGGGAGGGGGCAGGGAAGGGAGGGGAGGGGGCTCAGGCTTGGAAAGGCGGTTGCTCAGGATCGCGTCCACCCACACCAGAACCTCCTCCGCCTCGACCCACATCATCTGCATCCCAACCAAACCTTCTCCGCCCCGATGCTCATCGTCCCTAATCGTCGGACCAGTGCACAATAAAATTAGTTGAATTGGAAAGCTTAGCTGTTTCGCCCAGGTGACCCGGACATTCCGTACGTCCTGCACCGGATGCCCCGTCCAGTCGACGCAAAGCCCCGACCCACATCATCCACATTGAAGGACGGCGGATTCATCTCCTTGAAGGACACGGAGCTGCGGGCCGAGGCGTCGGTAGGGGTGCAGGAGTCGGTAGGGGTGCAAGAGTGGATACATGAGCGGCGTCATGGAGGCGTACGTGCCAGGTGGGTCCAGGGGGGGTTGCGAGAATACCCGGTTACACGACAGGCGGGGTGGCGAGAAGACCGACAGGCGGGGGAGAGGGGAAGAAACCGTGTCAACGTGTCGTGCGGCCCGTGTTGTGTTGCCCGGCCACCTCGACCCAAAGATCAGGCCGCGATGAGCCGGGGACCCAGCCTGGGCTGGACCTTAGCCCATTTGAGTGCTGACAGTTTGAGTGCTGACAGTTTGGGTGCTGACAGGTTGGGCGCTGACAGGTTGAGTGCTGACAGGTTGAGTGCTGACAGGTTGAGTGCTGACAGGTTGAGTGCTGACAGGTTGAGCGCTGACAGGTTGAGTGCTGACGCGCCGCTCGGCGCTGACACCGGCCGCCGCTTGCAACACCCCGCCGCCACTGCCGCCAACCCCACGCGCCACCTTCGCCAGGTGCCGGGCCCCTCCTTGCCCTGCTCACAGGTGAAGGTGGTAGATGTTTAGGTTCTGCAAGAACTCGATCAAGTTGCCACCCATGCAGCGGAGCAGCCGCTCGTAGCCCTGATCCCGGGAGGGGGAGGAGCAGGAGGAGGAGCCGGAAGGCGGGGCGGCGGTGAGAGGAGGGGTGAGAGGAGGGGTGAGAGGAGGGGTGAGAGGGAGGAGGCGGCCGCGACTAACGACCCGGACACCGACACTAAGTACAAGACGGCTCGCACCCGTGGCCTCATACCCTGTCATCCCCCGCCTGGCCACCTGACCGCTGAGCGGTGCCGGGGCCTGCGGCAGGGAGCGGGGCTCGACCTGCCTTCGGTGCGACACGTTGAGACGCGGCCGTTAGGACCCCGGCTGATGGTAGGGGGACCGCTCTATCCCCTTCGTGCCGTGCATGGTGTTTCAGGCCATGCCGTACCGCCTGTCGTACCATTTTCCGTACATAGACCATGCAGAAGTAGAACCCGCAGTCGTCTAGGATGTCCTGAAGGTCCAGTTTCATCTGCTCGGCCAGCGTGCCCAGGGCGCTGCGTGTGTTTTGGAGGGAGGGGCGCGACGGAGAGATCGTGCTTGTGGATGGGGGTGAGGCGCAAGTGCAGCATGAGGCGACCAGCAGGGCCTAGGATGCTGCGGAGCAAAGCTAGGATTGTATAAAGGGGTCCGAGGGACAACGGGCGGGAGGCCGGGTTCACCAGTGGCAGGGTCCCCGGCGCCCTGCCGACCCACGGTTCTACGACAGTCCTGCCGACCATCCCACCAGACCCGCGTAAACATTCGGGCGCTTGCCAACCTCTCCTCTGCCTCACCACCCCGCCGCCCCGCTTCCCTCATTTCCCCCGCTTCCCTCTGCCTCATTTCCCCCCCTTCCCACCCTCCCAGCCTTACCCTCCGCCGCATGCAGCAACAGCGCTGGCCTAGCCTCGCGCCTCTACATTCCACCCAACCGCGATCACCTCCCCGCGCCTTCCGACTGCTCCGCTCCCCGCCCCCGGCCCGCCCTCAGCCTACCACATGTAGATCAGGGGGACTACCGGGCTGCCGCACCCAATTCCCAAGGTACCCTAGCCCAGGTTCTGGGCCCAACTGCCAGCCCTTCCGTTCCCTGCTCCGCCTTTCCCTGCCCGCTTCCACCACTACCGCCCGGCAGCACCCAGGGCTCCAGCACCTGCCGCCATGGCCCCGGCCCCCACCCAGCCCTAGCGAGCCCTCGCGCTACCGCCCGTCCGCCGAGGCCGCTCCCCTTCCACGGCTTCCTGCAGCCACGCTTCCGCCGGCGACGCCTGCCTGGCGCTGCAACAGGTGTACAGCTCTGCAGCAACCCTGCCGCTGCACTGATCCTGTGCGCGTCTTCAAATACCTAGACATATGTCCACAACCGCCGCTTTACACACACTCTTCATGCAGAAAACTTCACCACTACTGCAACACAGGTTTTCAGTGACACCGCAAAAACCTTTCCTCGGCACACCCGCTGGGGAAGTGCCGGGGTCCGCAGCAAGGTGGGCTGATAGGTTCCTAGCTCGCCGGGGCGCGTCCGTAGGATGGCAGCCGGCCAGGGAGTAGTCCTTTGCGAGCTGGGCTGGTCATCCCCTACCATGTGGGCATCGCACTGCACGCCCTTCCCTACGCGTGCCTACACTTTTCGAGGCACACAGCCGTGCTGCCCATCAAGCCGAAGACGCTGCCCATCAGGCCGGGGCATCCCACGCAGTCCCCGGGGCTTTCCATTGCCTGAACCTGACTTGCTCCCTGCCCATGCGGCTTCGCGGTCACGCGCTGGCCCAACGGTAATAAGTTTAGTCATGCTACTATTGCAAGAGCAGCTACGCCCTACTCGTTGAATTGGTCAGAAAATGGAAGCTGCTCACCGGTATGTCACTTCATCCGGGTACGGGCATGCTGATACGAAACTCTTGTCGATGCCTGTGGCGTCCACAACTCCATTCCAGGCTTCAGGTCCATGTGTGTCTATGATGTACCCACGCACGGCGTCATTGATGATACCTGAGAAACGGAAACGTCAGCAATCCTTACGCAGCACCTTTGTCATAATGTCGCCCTTTCCTCACTGCTTCACGCGTCCTCCTACCTATCATCCTGGCAAAGCTTCCCCCAGCGGCAAAGGCCCAAAGACGCGCGGTGTCCGCGACTGAGGCGTCAATATGTGGCCCTCTGCTTCCCTTCGCAGGCCATGGCTGTTATATTACAGCACCTTATCCCTTTTCACCCATTTTGACTATCAATGCTTAATGGGTAATTTTAAGGGTGCTTGCGTAGAAGCGGCGCAAACCATGAAGTTGACAGCCGGCAGCGTAACCATAACAAATAAGACATATGTTTGGTAATAGATAGTAGTGTGTGGCACCTATGAAGCGCTATGGTAGGAGGCACAATAAACCGGTTCGCTCGCTGCCACATCCCATATGGCGGTTGTCCATGGAAATAATACGACTTCGCTTATCGGGTAAACATTTCAACAATGATCGATTGCATCAGTTAATGTATTAATAAGGTTACAGTGTCAGAAAGCAGCCAAGGATTGTTGGTGCCTGCTGTCTACCACCAAGTGGTAACCACTTTTACGGCAAACTTCATACCCTCAGCGCTAACTATCATTTGGCGTATACATCCGGTATTATGAGTACAGATCAGATTTGAGCTTACTAGCTGCAAAGCAAGACGGGGTACGAAACGTCACAAATCAGTAATGGCCCATGCAATCATAACATTGCGTATGCACAGCGTATGTATACTAAAAGGTGAAGGATCCAAATTATGCTTGATTGGGTAGGCCGCAGGTTGGACGCACTGCCGACCATCGTTACCGGTTGTCGTAGTCGCATACGAATGGATATACATACATATCTAATTGCCAGTCTCACACCAGGTAATAAGAACGAGAATTTACCGGGTTAAAGTGTTATCAAACCCGGGCGAACTATGACAAGAAGAGAGGTCCACGTCCGTGGCCTCAGCCGGGGCTGAACCCTGCAGACGCCCTTAATGGCAAAAGACACAGAGACACCGGGTGAACACAGGACAAACGGTGGGCCCGGTACCGAGGCCGTACCCTACGACAAGCCAGCGCTAGCAGCTAGCAGACGCCCGAAAAGGGTCGGTAAATGCAGGAAACCCCGCCGCGCCCAAGAGGGTGTTCCTGTTGTCTGCGACCGTGTTTGTGGGTGTGGCTGGGGCGCTGCCTGCCCGGAGTTGCGTCTTCCCCGTCCTCTTGGCCTAAGTTTGTTGGGAATGGCCGTCATTCTAAAGTTCCCTTTGCTGGCAAATTTTTCGGATGGGGCGCTTTCTTTGCGGATGGGTAGTGCCCTGGGCCGCCGGAGGTTTCTGCTGTCCCCAGCCCGTCTGGCCGGTCCTGCCGTTTTTCCGCGCATGGGCCCTGGGGTGCCTGGAATATTTTTGTTGAGGCCTCTCTTGGGTTTCTTATTTATCGTGTGCCTTTTGGGGTGTCTGCTGCCTGCTAGTGCTGGCTTGTCGTACTGTAGGGTCTGTTCTTGTCCTGGGCTCGCCCTGGCTTCTGGACAACGTAACGTCTTATGGTTATCTGCCATTATCCCTAAAACCCTACATACCCGGTTTTCAAAGCCAGGGTTCCCTGTCGTTAATTTTTTCGTAAGGTTATTCATACGCCGGAACGCGAAGTCACATGTCCGGAACGCGACATTAGGAAGCCATGTCATAGGGAAGCATAGGTTTTGATATAGGTTCCAATATAGGTTCCAATAAAAGGTTGGGAAGGCGGCGTCCCGGCAAACCTTGATTACCTTTCATATAAGCAATTACTCTTTCCGTAACTGGCGTACCATGTATTCAAACAATTTGGCCTAACACCATCTATGGATTATCCGGTTAAACAGTTAAGGACAGCTCTGGTGCTCAGATGGCGCTTGTGGCATCATTACCCTGTCAACCGAATAAGGGCACTCGTTGATGCTGCATCCGCCCATAAGATGAGAAGATGTTATAACCTCCTCAAGTCAAGGGAAGTCCAGGACAAGGAGAGGGGCCCATGTCCGTGGCCTTACCAGGCCTCGCCTATTTCGCGCCCTTCTTGGGCATAGGGCCCCCATTGCGACAACCGACTTTCGCGTATCTTCTCCGAAGGGCCCCTGTTTGCTTCACTCTGTATGGCAAACTATAAGGTCTCAACTTGAGGACACAGGGTTGCGCGTCCAAATCGTTATTTGTGCAGCATTGCGCAGCCAGTTCCCAATCGGGCCGCGACAGCCGGCAAAATAAAGACACATTGAGGACGTTATGGAATGTGATAAATTGATACAGTAGATACAGCCCCCGGGGAGCTTGACGGTCGGGAGCATCTCAGGCCCGGGGCGCCCCAAGTCGCTGCAGTGCCCAGCGGCGAGGACGCAGCGTTCCAAGCTCCTGTCAATCCGGAATGCACTCACTGTCTTTACTTTGCCGGCTGTCGCGGCCCGATTGGGAACTGGCTTCGCAATGCTGCACAAATTACGATTTGGACGCGCAACCCTGTGTCCTCAAGTTGAGACCTTCTAGTTTGTCATACAGAGTGAAGAAAACAGCGGCCCTTTGGAGAAGATACGCGAAAGTCGGTTGTCGCAATGGTTGCGCATGCCAACAACGGTAAGAAACCACCAGCTGTAAACTGTAGGTCCGTAACCCACGCGCCGCTGGTAGCTCCCTGATCGTAGCTAGCAGGATCGCCCCCACCCTGGACGAGTCGTGGTGGCGCGGTCTCTCGTCACCAGCGGCGGACGATACTGCCCCACCGGGGCACAGTCCGTCACACCCTCACGACTCACCCAAAGTATTC
The DNA here is from genome assembly GCA_003116995.1 of Yamagishiella unicocca. NCBI lineage: Eukaryota > Viridiplantae > Chlorophyta > Chlorophyceae > Chlamydomonadales > Volvocaceae > Yamagishiella > Yamagishiella unicocca. The sequence goes on from BDSL01000078.1 coordinate 229,203, forward strand.
AGTTGCCCCACCCGATCCCACCCCACTTCTCTCTTCACGGCTGTAGGAATACGCAGGTCGAGTCATCGCCATCACCGTCCGAGCCTCGCCCAGGTCTAAACCTCTCTCCTCTCCTGTCGCTCCCCTCACACACACATACACACACATACGCACACAGTCCAAGTTTACACACGGTCCTAAGCACGGCTCTATGTTTGCATCACGAGTGCGCCCCTCTAGCGTCCCCGGCTTCGCTCTCCTCTCTGCCCCTCCCCCCCTCTCTCGCGCCCTGCACCGCACTGAAGAGTCCGGCGAGCCCCGTCCTCAAACGCTCGGCCTCTTCACACGTTGCGCTTGAGCGTGCGCTGCTTGGTCGCCCTCGCCACCACCTTCTCCTCCACCGGTAGCCCCTGCGCGGAGAGGCGGGGCGGAAACATGCAACACGTTTAATGGGAATCTGGGCGGGAGACTGCCGCTGGATCGTCACATAACGGTATGACTTGGCCGCCCAGCAGGCCCCCCCAGCCTCCCAATACCACACGCCCTCTCCCGCCCTCTCTCCATCGCCTCCATTCCCCCATGTGCGTATTACACGTTTTCTCATCGGTCTTACTTTCGGGTTTCCCGTCATACCCCCCGGCTGCTCCTATGTCGTGTAACCGGGTCTTCTCGCCCCCACCCCTGGCAGCTATCCTATTCATGTCGTGTAACCGGGCCTCCTCGCTCCCCCCCCGGCAGCCCCGCACCTTGCGGCGCCGCACTGCGTCAATGAGGCGCCGCGCCAGGTTGGTTAGGCCCGAGGCGTCCTCGCCGAGCTCCTCGCGCTCCTCCTCGGTGGTTGGCACGAAGAAGGGGTCGACCTGCGGCAGTTGGGCGGTTAAAGGCAAAGCGGTTGGCAGTTGTTGCGCGAGCTCTTGAGCCTAGGCGGGTCGTGTGCACTTGACAATGTTGGTGCCGGTGGTGTTGGTGCTGGTGGTGTTGGTGTGCTTGGCGGCGCAAGCAAGTGGTTCTTGGTGTCGGGCCCGGGGAGGCGCCCAGGCTGGCTTCTCAGTTCTCACCGTCGGCATCCCTTCCGCCGCCCGCGGCCATTGCGCGCAAAGGCAGGCAACGGCCATTGACCGCTGAGACCGACGCCAATCGCTGACTCCAGCAAAGCCTGCTCTCCACCCCACCCCGTCACCCCACCCATCCTCTTTTCCGCCCCCCCCCCCCGCCCGCCCCGCCCAGACGCGCCTGCAGCCTCTCCCAGTGGCTGAGCATCAGCGATGCCGAGGCCGCACCGCTGCTGCGGCGGCGCATCTCGTCCGCCAGCCCGAAGGAGGCCTCCGCGGGCAGGTAGCAGCTCACCTGAACAGTTGGTTGCGGTTGGTTGCGGTTGAGTGGTTAATGCTGAACGCAAAAGTCAGCCGCGAGCCGTTACTGGGGACGGCGGCGGCTCACAGTCCTCGTGGCGGCAGGCAGGCGTAAGGAAGGGGGGGAGGGCATACGTGCAGGGGAGTGCGCGGATGCGAGTGGCTGCCTTGCCGGCAGGTGGCGCTAGGGCTGCAGGCTTCAGTTGCCCCCCCCCCGCCCCCACCAGGAAGGTGTCGCTCCCCTCCCGCATCTCCTCGCGCAGGATGCGTGCTCGCCGGCGGCCCAGCACCGCGTACATGCCGCTGAGGGCCTCCGCGCTGGCAGTCAGCTGGCGGGTTTGGGGGGAGAAAAACAAGTGTGGGGGGGTTATATGTATCCGAAGGGGGGAAGGGCAGGGCCGCCAGGATAGGGGTAAAAGATAACCCGCGGTTCCACCGCTGACAAACCAAGGATGGGGAGTTCAGGGCCCGCCAGGCAGTGAACCCAACACACCCCGCAACACACCCCGCAACACACCCAGCGGCCTGGACGACCTTCCGGACCCCCACGACGTGCCCATCAAGGCACCCTCTCTACCCCCCACGGCCCATCAAGGCGCTCTCCCTTAACCCCCCGCTCATGCGACGAACCCGTGCTGCTGCGGTGCCCCTCAGCCCCACCTGGCACAGGTACTGCGGCTCCACCAGCCGCGCGTCCGCCTCCATCACCGCCCGCCGGCAGGCCAGAGCCACCGCCGTCATGACCTGCAGGTCGCGAGCAGCGGCAGGAGGTGCGCGCGGATTGGTGGCTGTGATAGTGCCAGTGCCAGTGCCAGTGCCAGTGCCAGTGCCTGTGCCTGTGCCTGTGCCTGTGCCTGTGCCTGTGCCTGTGCCTGTGCCTGTGCCTGTGCCTGTGCCTGATAGTGGACAGTGCCAGTGCCTGTGCCAGTGCCAGTGCCAGTGCCAGTGCCAGTGCCAGTGCCAGTGCCAGTGCCAGTGCCAGTGCCAGTGCCAGTGCCTGTGCCTGTGCCTGTGCCTGTGCCTGTGCCTGTGCCTGTGCCTGTGCCTGTGCCTGTGCCTGTGCCTGTGCCTGTGCCTGTGCCTGTGCCTGTGCCAGTGCCAGTGCCTGTGCCTGATAGTGGACAGTGCCAGTGCCAGTGCCTGTGCCTGTGCCAGTGCCTGATAGTGGACAGTGCCTGTGCCAGTGCCAGTGCCTGTGCCGGTGCCTGATAGTGGACAGTGCCGATAGTGCCGATATGGGGGAACAGCACTACGGCAGGGGGGTGGGGTCGACTGCCGCAGCACCTCACCTGCCCGGAGAACGGCCCGTACACGTCCTCCTGCAGCTCCAGGCGGCCGCTCCAGGATGTGTCGCCGCCCTCGCCGCCAGCCGCCTGCTGCCGCGGGGTGTCGGGCCCCCCCTCCGCAGCCCCCTGGCTCCCCTGGCTCGCGGGCGGCTGATGCAGGCGCACCTCCATCTCGAAGGCGACGCCCCACAGCGGCTCCTCGCACAGCGGCCCTACGGGACCCCCCGGTGGCGGCGAGTGGGGAGCGTTGGTGGGGGAACAACAGCGTGACAGTGCGCAAGTACTTCACCCAAAACCCTAAAACCCTAGAACCCGCACCCCGACCTACCCGAAGCAGTCGCAATCTGAAAGCCCGCCACCACGCCCGACTCCACTGAGGACACCACGTGCTGCAGCTGATCGGATGGAGCACCGACGGCGGCTTCGGACTGTGCCGCCGCCGCCGCCGCCGGGGCACCATCCGTGGCAGCCGCCGCCGCCTCCGCACCGCTGCTCGCCCCGTTCGCCCCGTTGCTGCCGTTGGTGCTGCCACCGTATGCGCGAGCTGTGTCTTCCGAAATGAAGCCCAGCGCTAGCGCCGCCACCGGTGACCCCAGCCGCAAGTCAATGCGGGAGGACGCCGGCGCCGTACTGGCGGCGTCGCCATCAACGTCCGCCGCCACCGGCGCATCCCCGAACGTCCCCGCCGCCGCCGCCGCCGCTGCCGCAACCGCTGCCGCACCACCCGGCGCTCCAGGGGCGGGTGTCTTGGTCGTTGCCTTTGCGGCGCGTACAACGGTATTTGCCGGCACGTCGAACAGGCTTTCCGCAGCTGCTGCTACTGCCGCCGCCGCCGCCGGCCCGCCAGCTTCCGCGGCTGTAGCTTCCGCCGCTCTCCGCGCCGGCATGAGCAGCAGGTTGGGTCCGGTGCGACGGGGCCCCAGCAGCCACGCGCGCTGTGGGCGGGCGAGGGCAAGCACCCGGAGCAAGGGGCTGAGCGCGTGGTCAGGGTCAGGGACTGGGTCGTGTCTGCGTTGCAACACTCACAACCACTTATCGCAACCAACGCGCCTCTTACGTCCTCCACCCTCGGGAAGCCGCAGACGGCCTGCCCCCTGCCGCCGCCACCCACCCCAACCCGCACCCCCCCGAGCCCACCTCCAGCAGCTGCAGCAGCCGGGCCTCATGCTGCGGCCCCGCGGCCCGGGCAGCCGCATGCAGCTGCGCACGGAACGACTCCAGCTCCGAAGCCAGGGACGAGGCGGAGGTGGAGGTCCCCTCGGAGCCTTCGAGGGCGGGCGGGAGGACCGGGGGGGGGGGGGGTCGGCCGCGAGGCAATGGGCAGGTGGGAGGTTTGCAAGGCGGCGCCCCTTCCTTCTCCCTCCACCCCCACCCCCACAAGAAGACCAATCAGCTACAGCTGGCCTGAGAAACCGGCCATGAGCTGACCGGCGGCATGGCATCGTAGAGCTGCTGCAGGGGTGTTGAGCACCCAGCTCCGTGCCGAAGTCGCCCCTCCCCCGCGACCCTAAAACCCTAAAACCCTCCCTCCACCCGCTTCACCAGCCCTACCTGCCCTCCCACTCCCCCACCCGCTTCACCCGCCCTCCCACCTGCCCCTCCGCGCCCCTCCCCGTCCACCAGCACCCTCCGCAGCAGCTCCGGCCGCCCGTCCAGTGCGCTCGCCAGACCTCCTGGCAGCGGCAGCGCTCGCACCCGGACGCTGCAGCAGCCGTTGGGGGTGACTGCCTCCACCACCCGCACCGGCTTGTGGCCCCCCACCAGGCCGCCCAGGGGGGTACCGTCGGGCAGCTCGGAGGGGCTGAAGACGGACTCGCGGAAGGCCACCAGCGGCTGGGAGACCTGGCGGGTGGGGGGGGAAGGGGGGGGAGAAGGAGGGCGGAGGGGTGTGTGTGGGTGTGTGTGTGGGGGGGGGGGGTTCGAGGAAGACCCGTGGATGCGAGATGGGGGGTGGGGTGGGCAGGGGAGAGGTGTGAGGGTAGTTGGCTAGGTACAGGGTTCCCCGGCCGCCCAGGACCCCCCCGTCCCTCTAACCCTATTCCGTCCCTTATCTCCTAATGCAATCCCTCGGAAGCTTCACCAGCAACAGCATCATTGCTTCCGCCCCCAGCTTCCCCTTCTCTCGTGCCTGACTGCCCCGAGATCAGCCCCGAAACCAGCCCGGAAACCAGCCCCGAAACCAGCCCCCAAATCAGCCCCGAAACCAGCCCAAACCCCTACCCACCCGCAGCTCCACTTTGGCGAACCTCTCGCGCAGGTCCTTGATACACGTGCCCAGGTGCACCTCGCCGGCGGCAGCCAGCACGTGCTCGCCGCTGTCCAACACGCTTATCTGCACGAGCGTGTGTGTCGGGGGGGGGTCGGGTAATGGTGGCGAGAAGACCCGGTGTGTGTGTGTATGGAGGGGGATTACAGAAAAAGGGGGGAGAGGGGGCATCGGGGGCAGGGCAACAGAGGCGTGACAGGCTGCAGGCTGCATCCAGAGGCAGCTGGCTGGCGACTGCATTAGCTGCTTGGGACAGTATTTGTTTGGGCTTATGACCCACCATCACTTGCCTGCTGGGCGCTACTTTAACACCATGCCTGCACCGCTAGCGCACACACCCCAAGGCGGGTGAAGAGACAGACACACGCACGAAGAGACAGACACACGCATGAAGAGACAGACACACGCACGAAGAGACAGACACACGCACGAAGAGACAGACACACGCACGAAGAGACAGACACACGCACTCCACGCCATCCGCTGTTCCTTGCGCCCCTCACCTCGACGAACGGGTCGGCCCGGTTGAGCAGCTGCAGCCCCCGCACCACCGCCGCGAGGTCGCTGGGGTGGGCTGGCTCCACTGCCACCTGTACGACAATGATTGACCGGGTGCGGGGGGGAGGCACGGCGCGGCGCACACGTCGCTCGTCGCCATCAAGCAGCCGCATGTCTGAACCCCTCCCTCAGCCTGCTCTCCGCCAGCTCATGTCCCCTCACTCCCCCCTCCCTCCCTCCCTCCTCCCTCCTCCCTCCTCCCTCGAAACCCCCCTCCCCTCCCTCCTGGCGCACCATGACGATGGCTGCCGCCTGGAACATGAGGGGCGCCAGCGGGCGGCAGGCGGGGGTGGAGGACAGGGTGGCGGACTTGAGCACGGCGGGGTCCAGACCGCCAATGGCCAGCACGTTGCCTGCGGGGACCTGCGGGGCGGGGAGGGGGCGGGGAGGGGCCGGGGAGGGGGAGGCGTACAGCGCACGTTACCCTGGACATCGCAGGCAGGACGACCGCTTCCGCGCGACTGCTGCTCGGAAGGGTGGCGGCAGTGGGACTGGTGGGACCCGCGGGTCGTCAACACCTTCCCGGACAACCTGCCCAGCAGGTCCACCCCGGAGGGCACCACCAGGCGTGCAGCCCGCGGCTTAGATTAACCCAACACGAGGAAACTTACCGGGCCCAGACCGCCTCCGTACTACTCCATCCAAACTCTCCGCAGGCGCCCCTCCCCCCCCCGCCCACCATCTCCACTCGCTCCAGCGCCCGCCCCATCATCATGTACAGCCTGCCCAGCACCACCGTCTGCCGGTGCGCCGCCGGAACCGCGGGGTTGTAGGCGCCGCTGAGCACGTGCACCCGCTGCCCCGGGCGAGCCACGCCGCTGAAGACGCGGCCGAAACCCAGGAAGACCTGCGACGGGTGGTGGGGGGGTCGAGGGGCACGAGGGGGGGCCTGAGTTGCAGCGGAGGAGGCGAGGGAGGCGGCAGGACTCAAAGGCCCGGCCAGGCAGGCCTCGGGAGCTCCGCAGCCGCAACCTCCGCGATCGCGACCACTGCTGTGCAACGCCCTTGTCGAGGGGGAGGTGGTCCTGCTGGCCGCCAGCATTATGCAAACTGCCTCCCTCGCAGCATCCTTCACGGGGCCTCTTTGGGCGCCCCTCATAGGGCCTCTTTGGGCGCCCCTCATAGGGCCTCCTTGGGCGCCCCTCATAGGGCCTCTTTGGGCGCCCCTCATAGGGCCTCTTTGGGCGCCCCTCATAGGGCCTCCTTGGGCGCCCCTCATAGGGCCTCTTTGGGTGCCCAACATAGGGCCTCTTTGGGCGCCCCTCCTAGGGCCTCCTTGGGCGCACCTCGTCGTGGGTGGACGCCGACTGTGACGACCCCGAGGCTTCTGCTGCGCTCTCCCCGGGTGCCCGCGGCAGCAGCCCCAGCGGCACCGCCACCATCTTGGACACGTACACCACCAGCGGGGCGAAGTCCGAGGAGTCACTTCGGGCGACGCAGGCCTGCGCGCGACCCATGGGTCCCGGAGTGCGGCGATTACAAGGGCCGCCAGGGTTGCAAGGAGTGGGCGAGTTGGTGGTGGTCGTGGAGATCGGAGAGGTCGCCCCACCCTGCAGCCGGTCAGTTCGAGGTACCGGAAAGGAAGGACAGGGCTGCTTCCTTCGCCAAACCGCCATCCCCCTCCGCCCCGCCCCGTTTCACCCCTCCCCTCTCACACACGGAACGTCTGTTCTGAACGGTTTTCCTCGCATCCACGGGTCTTCTTTGCAACCGCCCACGCACGCACAAACGTGACTTGCCTCCAGCCTGGCGAGCACCTGGGCAGCATCCTCGGGTAGTCCGGGAGGCGGCGGGGACCCGGGAGGGCCACCCAGCAGCCGCGGCGCACGGAAGGGTGCTGCCGCCTGGGGGCTGGGCAGGTGTGCCACCGCCATGCCCAGCGCCGCCTCCGAGAGCGGCAGCCAGGCGCGCATGACGGACTGGGGGGAGGCGCGGGGCAGGAGGGGTGGGGCGTGAGGGGCAGGAGGCGCGGGGCAGGAGGGGTGGGGCGTGAGGAGCGTGCGAGGCGTGAGGGGCGCGGGGCAGGGATGGGGCGTGATTGAGAGGTAAGGAGGTAAGGACGTCCGTGAGGGAACGAGGGCAGGAGCGCGCGTAGCGCTGGGCCAACATGTGGCGCCTCCGCCTGCAGCCACAAGGAGCCCACACGGCAGCACGTGCTGCGGGAGGAGCGGGACCGTGGTCAGCCCCCCCCCGACCGTCAGGCATCGCGCCGCCCTCCTATCTGGGTGCCTCGCGGCCCTCTCACCCGCAGCGCCTGTCGGGGGTCCGAGTGCTCCAGCGCCTTGGCGGGCACCAGGCTGCTCAGGCCCCGGGACCGCACGATGGCTCCCAGCACACCCGCCACGTCCTCCCCCGGGTCGCACACGCTGTAGGCCTGAGGGGGAAGGGGGGCGGGGAAGACCCGTGGATGCGAGAAAACCGTTTAGTGAGTGGGGAGCGGGGCCGGGCAGGGAGGGAGGGAGGAGGCTCCGGAGCCGGCGCCGGCGAACGTGGTAACATGGGAAGGACTGACGATGGCGGCGTGGCAAGGGATCTGGTGCAAGGGCAGCTCATCGCGCGCCACCTTCAACGACGTCAAAACACGCAGGGTGGTGCCTGCCGCCATCATCGCAGCCTCCTAGCCAGCGCTACCGGGCTTGCCAATGCGCCGGTCCGCAACCTCCCTGATACTCCCCGCCGGTACCATCCCCCCCTAAAGCCCCCCACCTTCCAAATCGGCTCCAGCGCGAATTGTACGAACATCGGCTTGAGCTTGCCGCCGCCGCCGCCCCGCCGGGACGACCTCACGACGCGCTTGTCCTGAGTGGCCGCAGCACAGCGGGGCGCAGCACGCACAGCACAGCACAGCACGGCGGGGGGCAGCACAGCGGGGCATCGTACCGTCGCGGTCTGGCACTTTCATTGCGCTGCACCGTGTCGCACGGCACCGCAGCAGCTCCACTGCCTGGGAGGGACCGCCTCACGACGACGACGACGCAGGGCCTGCCAGCACGGCCCACCCTGCCGTGATGCCGCAACGATGAGACAGATACACACACAACGCACACACACACACACACGCACCTCCGGATTCCTTGGTCTCATCGCGCTCAGTCTCCTTCGCGGCTCAGCTCAGCATACTTAAAACACACACACACACACACACACACACGCACGCACGAGCGCCAACTGCTGGGTACCCGTCCCGGTTGCGCAACCTGGATCAGCGCCGCACGAAACGCACCTTGGGGCTGAACGCCCAGTCGCCCCACAGCCCCCGCACCAGCGCCTCCGGGTTGCAACCCAGCTTCTCGGCGTACCTGCGGCACCGGGAAGGAGGGCCGCCAGGCCGGGGTCAGCAGGCACTGGAGGAGCTTTGGTGGAGTATGTGTGCGTATTGAGATGCTAGCGCGTCTCAATATTGGGGATGCCGCTAATGATGGGTTCGTGTGTGTCAGCGGACGGACCCAGTAGGCCGCCAGGAGGCGGACGTCACCGGATCCCACCAAAGGGTCCAAGGCTCCATCCGTACCGTTCCGTCCCGTCCCGTCCTGTCCCGTCCCGTCCCGTCCCGTCCCGTCCCGTCCCGTCCCGTCCCGTCCCGTCCCGTCCCGTCTCGTCCCGTCCCGTCCCGCCTGCCACATGCATCCTGCCTCCCCCTGCCCCCTTAAGGGGTCCAGCGCTCAACCCACATCTAACCTGCTCCCCACCCCCCGCCGCCCCGCCGCTCACATGTCCGCAAACTGGTCCAGCCGGAACGCCCAGCCGTCCGCCGCGCTGCCGAACGCCACACTGCCGACCACCGGGTCGAAGATGTCCCGGTCGGCCTCCGCCTGCGCCTCGGCAGCCGCGTCCGCAGCAGCGGCGGCCGCGGATCCGTCATCTTCCCTGCACGTTGGGGCCAGGAAGGCCAGGGAGGTCCAGGGAGGTCCAGGGAGGTCCAGGGAGGTCCAGGGAGGCCGGGGTTGCGGGTATGTGTGAAGGCCGCCGCGGTCGCCGCCGCCAGTGGGGCCCCAGCCCGCCCGCACGCCCGCCTGCCTGGTGTGCCTCGCCGCGCCAAGGCCCTCAAGTTCATGCTCTTGCCCCTTTTTGCCCTTTTCCCTTCCACCAACATCTCCTCAAGGCCACAACCGAAGTCGTCGGAACACGCATCACCAGACATGAACCCCTCTTGGGCCCTATTCCAGCCGTTCCTGCCCCCTCAGCAGCCATCCCGCCGTGGGGCCGCGCACGTCCCGCACCTCTTCCTCATCCCCGGTGGCCGCCCGGCCCCTCCACCCCAGCCCTCCACCCCAGCCCAGGACCTCACCCGCCTCCCGCCGCCGCCCGCTGCGCCTGCAGCACCAGCTCCGCATCCGCCCGCGCCTGCTCCACCGCCAGCACCGCGTCCGCCTCCCGCAGGTAGTGCTCGCTGGCGAAGGCCGAGAGCACCATGTTGGCGTGAGTCACGATGTCGCGCAACCTGCCGTACGCCTCCTCAGGGGACATGCGCAGCTCCAGTATGAGGCGGTCGATCTTGTTGATCACCAGCGCGGGCTTCACCTGGGGGAAGGTAGTGGTGGCGGGTGGCGGGCGGCAGGCGGGGGTGGGTGCGTGCGACAATGGAAGCGAAACTCCGCAGGGCGAATAAAGCGGCTTTTGCGCAGTGCTTTTGCGCAGTGCTTTTGCGCAGTGATTAAATTTGCGCAGTGATTAAATTTGCGCAGTGATTAAATTTGCGCAGTGATTAAATTTGCGCAGTGATTTTGCGCAGTGGCTTTGCGCGTGCAGCGATGGAAGCGAAACTCCGCAGGGCGAATAAGGCGGGCTTTGCTGGCCCTAGCCGCCCAAGCAGTGGCTTCATCCTTGGGAGCCGAGCCTCCCAAGTCCCCGCGGCGCAGTCGGGCGCCCCACCTTCTCCTCGTACGCCTGCCGCAGCACGGCGTGTGTCTGGATGCACACGCCCTCGACCGCGTCCACCACCACCAGCGCGCCGTCGCTTAGGCGCGCCGCAGTGGACACCTCCGAGCAGAAGTCCACGTGGCCGGGCGAGTCGATGAGGTTTATGAGGTAGCCGTCCGACAGCTTGGTGGATTCGGGGAGCGACTTGGGGCCCTGCGTGCGACCACCAGGCAGGAGGTGGAGTGAGGGAGGAAGGGCGGAGGGCAGCAGCAGGCGCGGCGCGGTCGCAGAGCAAGGGGGGGGGTTGCGCAAGGGGTGACAACCAGAGCGCTGAGTGCCCTACCCACTCGCCGCGCGGACGTCATCCCTATAGTGCTCGCCCCGCCCCTCCCGACCCCGCGCGTGTTCGAATCCCATCTCCAACAAGAATTGCTTGTTGTTCTCCCTCTTCTGCTACGTCAATCCACGGGTTCCTCGCTACTTTCGGACCTCCCGCCCAGTGTACACACCAGCTGACGATGCTGTGGGTCGGCAAGCCCTACTGATGCCTTCCCCAGTAGGCCCCTTTCGGGTCAGTCCCAGGCCCAGGCCCGCCCCTCACCCACCTCCGGCCTCGTCGCCGCCCCTGGCACGTATAGCAGGCTGATGGCCGAAGCCTTCATGGTGATTCCTCGGGCCTGCTCGTCCTCGCGACTATCCAGGTAGCGCAGCTCGCCCTGAGGCGGCAGCGGCAGCAACAGCCGGAAGCAGTGGTGATGACGACGGCAAAAAGTGGTGGTGGTGGTGGTGGTGCGTTTGCCACACCAACAACATGGCGCCTTTTCCCCCTGCTTGTGCAGCCCACGAAAAGGCGGCCCCTCCAAGGCGTATGTGGGCTCGTTGATGGTGACGGTGCGCATGCAGGCGGCCAAGCAGGTTCGCACATGCCACGCACTCAGCGCCTGATGCTGGGCCCCCGCAGCTGCTGCTCCCAGGACTGAGGCATGTGGGTACCTGCATGCGCGGGTGGATGAGGCCGTTCGAACCGATCAGGTGATCGGAGAGTGTTGTCTTGCCATGATCCACGTGGGCGAGGATGCACAGGTTGCGCACCCGGTCCTGGGGGGAGGGGTGGCGTGGAAAGGGCGGGGTTACTTCTTAGGGGGGGGGGGCCGTTGGCACAACAGTGGGTGGCTGGGGCGAATGGAAAAAGGTCGTGTTTTCCAAGCCATCCTCCCTACCCGACCTAGCGTGCGTGCCCCGCACCCTGAGGCCCGCGCGCCCCCCGCTAACGCAGTAGGCCTATCCTCTGGACCCTCCTAATTTATTCATAGATTGTTGGATGCTCAGCGACGTGGTATGAAAGTGGAGGAGGTCCATGACCGAAGCGCTCACCTGTTTGGACTGCAAAGCAACCAGGAGCTCAGTGCTGACGTTCATTTTGTCAAGGACGTGCTGCAACTTGCCCCTAGAAACGGTGCGCGAACTTTCTGCCGCGCCGACGGCGCCGCAGCGCCGTCCTTAAATACACAACTGTGGAAAGCGTTGCCCAAAGGAATTCGCCAACTGAAAACAGCGACACCGATCCTGTATGTGCAGCAAACTCTGGGTCACACGCCCTTGCCCGAAAGCAGGCGGTGTTGAGCTCAACGGAAGTGTCGTCCCACACCAATGAAAACGATGAACCACTTAATATTGACACAATTTATTTCTCTTGGCAAACAGCCAAGCGAAGAAGCAAACCCTTGCCGTATGCGACACAGCATGCATCCGTGACTCAGCACGCGCCAGCAATAGCCAAAGCTTAATAGCCTTAACACGCAAGAGTTTGTTATAAAACTTTGAGCGTCCACTTATTGACGCCACCTCAGTTGCGTGCACTGTGCGTGCGGCGCCCTGCTGTTTGCTGAACAGCATGGCAGCTGCTACTTGTGAGATTTGTGGCTATGATGGATCGCTTAGTTGGTTGATTCGATGCAAGAACAGCCACAGGTGCGCAGTGAACATCGTGCAGCTCAATGTCCTAGGAGGCCTCAGGCTGCCGAACTCTAGGCTCGCAGATAGGAGATTGGCATCCCTGCAGCTCAGAAACGACATCTTTGTCATTTATATGGCTTTATGGCCGCTTTCCGGAGAATTGGCACGACGGACGGTCAACTGGCCATTTCTCGTGCCTTTTGGTTTTTGCAGGTGTGGCCAAGGACGCCACCTGTATTGCCTTGAGGGTTTTGAGGTGCCACAGCAAGCGCCGGAGGACCTGGGAGCCCTGGGGCCGCTTGAATGTTCACTGTGCTCGACTGCTTTAAGTAAGTGATGAAGCCATCCTTGTGTTCGTTTGCATCTTCATGACCCTACTTGACATGCAATCGGTCAGAGGCGGCAGCACCCTCCTGCATTTTATTTTCCGCATGCATCCGGTTGGCATATGTATCAAACCAGCTTCAGCAATAAACAGGGGGTGTGTGAGTAGTAGTGGGGCTCCAGCAAGCCTGTAAACCCAATGGCTTGAGGCCCTAGCTTAGGGGCTATACACACCTACCCTTAGGAAACCCAAATTAGGATTTCTCTGTATGCACAGCCTAGTGCATGGCCTACCAGCACCTATCAAAGTGTGGTGGTACTTGTGTTGACATCCAGGTTCTAAGGGTAGAAAGAAGACATCCACAGTCATTTCTGGCGGCCAGCCCAAGAAACCCATCACTATGAATGGGCAGCAATCCAAGCCATCAGAGATGTTTGGGTACACTGGCAGCAGTGCTTTTGCTAGCCTGGATGCCCAAGATGTCATTTCCAAAGTTAATGGGGATGATGATGACAGCATGAGTGATGTCAACTATGCCAGTGATGGTGACATCAGTCCACAGCCGGATGCAACAGAGCAGGACAGGATGCACACAGTCATCTCATCAGAATACCCGCTGCAACAGGCAACTTCACAGCACGAAGATATGCTCGACTTCAGCTTTCTTGAGGCAACTGATAATGTTGCTGCAGATGTTCCCAAAGCTTTAATTGCAGCCTCTGATGGCAGCAGTGAGCAGGGCATTGATGGCCGTCCAGTGAAGAGGATAAGACTCACTGCTATTGAGACTCAGGTGTCCACTCAGGTGCAGCTTGCAGGCTCTGGCCAGGATGAGTGTAACCTAGAGCCTAGACTAGCAGCAACACATCCTGCTATTGGTAATGCCAATGACTGTAGTAATCCACAGATCATTCCAGCAGCTTCTGGTTTTGCACATGTTGGCAACAGGGCTGGTGGTCTGATAAAGCACTTCAAGGGGCAGCTTAAGGGAGAAGGCCGACATGCTCAATTCCTTGACAATGCCCCAGCACCACCCAACAAGAGGAGGCCCATGGACAAAATACTGGCTGGTGAACGCAATGCATTTGATGATCTCAATGCTGATGCACCTGGGCCCAGTGTGGTGCATTCCAAATCTGCCAAGCGAGCAGGAGCAGCTGGAACTGGTGGGGCCCCAGAGCAGCATCCAGCCAGAGCATCAGTCCAAACTCATGGATCAAGTGATTTGCAAGATAGGCCAGCAGGTGCTGGGACTGCATCTGGTGATTTATCTGGTATGCATGACCAGCAACCAGAAGCGGAAGTGCTGCCAGCAGGTGCCACAACTGGTCCAGCTCCAAATGGCAAGGTTGGTACAGGTCACTGCATGCGGCCATCTTCAAGTTTTTCAGGCCAAGCACAGCAACCTGGTCGTCGATCTGCAGCTGCAAGCAAACAAGGGCAGCTGCCTTTGGGTTTACCTGCTGCAGCCAGTACTGCTGAATGTAGGCCACCTGGTTTTGGTCTGGCTGGCCGGGGATGGGGCCATCGACCAGCTGGCCGTGGCGCTGGCCGCACCATTTTAGGAGCAGTACCTGCAGGGCGCACAGGGCAGCAGGGAGTTCAGGCTGCCTCATTTAACATCATGCAGGTGGGCTAAAATTACCGATGATAACTGCTGGCCATGCGACAAATCCTTTTCAGTACTTGGATGCACATGTATGCCACCCATGTGCTTTTATGCCATCTTATGTACAACCAATGACCCCCATTGACTGACCCTTGGTCAGTCACCCAAAGAAGGTCCTGAATCGTGGTCCTAAAATGTTATCCAATAGCCTTTTTTCAATGGGTCCATTGCCCCAAAATTCGTGGGTCATCAGTGGCCCCAAAAATGCAGTTTAGTGATTTCCCATGCACAATAATTGATAGCCCAATTGATAGCATAGCAATTGTGTTTTTTCTCATGGGTCAGCCATGCATAAGTAGCAGCATAACAATGTCCACTACCTTGCACATCCATATCACTGACTTGTGTTAATGGCACTATTGTGGCCTCGTCACTTGCTTGCTTCATTTACCTTCATTCATTCTCCTGCACTATCCTTTTCCTGCCATGATACCCTCGTGGCCCACATTCATGATGTTCCTCCAACCCCCCTGCCACAGTCCTCTCCTAGAAGCAGCATCGATCACAGCTACCCAAGCCATTCCTTTCTAAGGCATCCCTTGATGCATATGGTCCCTCTTATCTGAATGTGCAGGCTATTGGCAAAAGTTCTGGAGCACCTCAAGGTGTCAGCACAACTAGCGGATTGGGTACTTCTGGAGTACCCCTGCAAGGGCAGAGCAGTGGATCACACCAAGATGTGTTAGCTCCTCTGAGCAACATGCCCCCTGTGGGCCCATCTCAACCCTCACTGGAGCCAGCAACCCTATCACCTGTTAAGGACAGGAGGGTTTCCTTGTGGATTGGGCTTGTTCCTCTGACCTTCAATGCACTGCCACAACAGCGCAAGGTAGGGTTGCTTAGCTCCTGCTGATGCTTAGCCAATTATTTAATGTACTCAGGTAACAGTACCTTTTTATTAACAACCCCTGAATTAGTCTATGCACGAATCCACAATGGGCTGGGTTTAGGAGACTCTGTAATCATGCAGATGATGCTACAGCAAGATGCCATACCTTGAACAATGCAAGCAGGGCTCCGCACTCGTTTTATGGATTATGTGTTAAATAAATGTAAGCAGGTTTTTTTACTGTCTGGTTGCTAAATGTTCAGCCATGAAGTTTCCCAATAACATCTGAATCCTGGCTTAGCATATTGATATGTTGTTCATCAGCCTACATGTGGTGCCCATGCATCTTCACAATCAAGTTTTTTGATCGTGTTTGCTAATATTTCAATGCCTTCTTGCAGCCCTTGTGTTTGACCATGACGGCAACCAATCCTCATGACAGCATTGTACGGTTATTTCAACTCCTGCCTACATCTGATAGTGCCCAGAGCTGGAAGCTTATCCTTGACAAAGATGTGCCATCCAACATCCTAGAGACACGCCAGTAAGTTGCATATTGCAAAATACACTCTAGGAAATTGTAAGCATTGTTTCCTTGGTATAAAACTGGAATAGTGTTTATTGTTTATTCATTTTGTACTTATAGTGTCTATTGTTTATTATTTATAATTTATTGTTTATTCATTTTGTACACCACCAAACTAGTCATCTGTCTTTTGAAGTATGATAAAGGTGCTGTGCAAAGTACAGGAAAGGAGGGACGGCTAACTGTTAAATAAACAGAGCCTTGGTAGGTGCAGTCTGCGCCTAGAAGAGGCTCTAACAAATGTCAGGAAATCCACACCCATGGTGTGCAATCACACACATGCCAGGGGACGGAGCAGGGGGCCAAAATTTCTGCAGGGCACACATCACTGCTGCTGGCTGAGCCAGTAGATAACCGCAGGATGGGGGAATAAACAACACACTCTATATCTCAATCTGAAAGCAGAAATGCCAAAAATATGTATGGTCCAGCCTCAAGACACATACATGTACAGCATTCCATACAAAATCTAGCAGCTTCCTTCTGGTGTTTCTGTCTACTCTTGCCATCCCTTTGCTTGCTTGGCACTTATATGGCCTTGGAATTGCTGATGGCCAATTGCCTTGCAGATTCTACCAAGAGAACATGCCCTGTGAAACATGCTTGGTTGTGTACCCTCGATACTCAATAGGAGCTGCAGACCAAGACTTCAAGCAACTTTTGAGGTGATAAAGGGTGGAGGTGTCTTAACTTACTTCATGCCATGTGATCCCCTGAATACACTGCTGTATACACTTTGAACTTGCATACATCTCATTTTCCTGTCACCTTTCCAAAAAACTCTTTAATGCAGGCCAGGGTGATGCCAACCATTGGTTCTTGCCCTTAGTTTGTTTACCAGCCTGCACTTGCTTAATACACATGGGTTGTCACTTCACTGTAAGCTGATAGCTATTCTGCCCTGGATCTTCTAAGGTGACTTACCGAACTAGTGAGATGTGTCTCCGGACGTGGATACCAGGAAGAGGATATAGCGCTAATAGTATGCAACAAAGAAGTAATCATCCGCATGTCTGTATGAAGGTGGTATCGATAGATACCGTGATATCTCGAGCAAGCACACTAAGTAGCGTGCGGAGGCATGTACGGTGTACGAGTTGCCTTATGGATTAGTGCGCACGGCATAGACGTGTGCATCCATTTATGTGTCAATAGGTTTAGGGATTTCTGTATAAGCCAAAGCTTACATTCACATTCAAATTCTCTTTTGCTGGTATTATGTGCTCACTAAAGGCTTTGTGTGACATGTAATCTTCAGTGGTGCAAAGTGTTCTGTGCGACCCCAAATGATCTACTCATTTTTTGTTATACTACGTAGCAAAAAAATGTGTTACAATAGTGTGCCACTACTTATAAGCAATTCCCATCTGTGTACTGCAGCAAATTGAGGGAAATGCCAGGAAGCATCCTAGCAATGGAGCTAGGTTCTCATACTCAGGACAAGTTGGCCCGAGATCCATTGCTGGGTTGCCTTCTGGCTTCACCAAGTTGTGGAGGCAAGCCTGCCCCCTATCGCTTATACTTTGTACCTCATCAAGTACCAATAGATGGCTTCCACATCAACAAAGGTGTCAAGGACTGTCTGCTTTGCCTCACAGGAAGTAGGCATCATGTAAGTTCATTGGCTGTAGAAATAATTTCCTGAATGTAAGTGGTGAATATATATAATGATTGCTTACATCTAATAGATGCCAAGTGTTTTTATCAATGTTCCCCCTTAAGCACATAAACTGGCTTTGGGATTTTGGATGTAAGCAATATCCTTTCCTGATATACATATGTGTGTCTCAGTTTTACTTGAGTAGTATTGGTCATACCTATGCTTTCTTTATACCTTGCTTCAGTATTTACTTGTTCATTTAAACCTAAACAGTGGTCCATGTATGTTATAGATGTGTCATCCCACCTAGATAGCTAGATAGTGTCCATGCATTATTACTTGGAGAAATTGGCAAGGTTCAATGGCATGCCTGTGAAGTGCATTAGAGATATCGGTAAATGGGAAGGGCTCCCATCCAATACCTAGTTAGGAATATATTATTACAAACTGGTGCAGGCAGTACCTACCCATGTCACACATACGCACTTGATTGTGTTTGTGCATCATTTTCCACATCTTGCAAAGGTTTTGGTTAAGCAATAATAATTGTCCTTGTCCGTCCTTATCCATACATGCAGATTCACCTAACATCTTCCTGGAATCCCATAGGAGCCATACAGAAAGGTATCAAGGGAATTCTTAAACATTCTAGCAAGGTAAGCTGTAATAATAATAATAATAATGAGTACGCTGGCGCTAGGCCTAGCATGTATTACGGGGGCGGGGCGGTGAGGGTGTTAGTACACCCTATACGCTCGTGCCACCTGAGGTAAGCTGTACGTATAGGTGCCAACTATGTAGCTCCATCCACTAGGTGCAGATATTACTCACTTACTAGCTTACATAAGGGTGACAAATAAAACTGCACCAATTTACCTATAATGTTGTTTACATGTTTAAAATTCTATGAAATGCCACCCTGTTCTTTATCATGATTCTCATGCACACATATTTTGGCAAGCGGGGCACACCTATCTGATCACATACATTTGTTTGTGTCTATTCAGGAGGGAACAAAAATCAGCCGCAAGGTGCAGTTCAGGCACCTAGATCAAGGTGCTCATGAGCAAGTCAGCAGAGCACAAATACAAAAGGAATGCAAGGAGGAGAGGGAGAAGGATGTTAAAAGCCGCCTTGCCAAGAAGAGAAACGACGAAGAGGACAAGGAGGAGAGGGAGGCTGAGCTAGCAGCAGATGAGCAAAATGGTGGGATTGACCAATTGCCTCAGCTCAATCAGTCACCTGAGATCATGCCACCTGCTGCGATCATGCCAACTGAGATCATGCCAACTGAGATCATGCCAACTGAGATCATGCCAACTGAGATCACCAGACATAGCAAACAGCCACCATCTAATGTAGAAGACTGTCATCTGCCATCTACTCATTTGGAGGATGTTGCAACTGGCACAGCCCAGTTGTGTCATGCTGCCATGGCCAATCGCTGTCCAGAAGAATTGTCCACTGTTACTGAAACATTGGCTCCAAGCACAATGGCACTTCCATTGGTCTGGAGTGTGGAGACAAATTGGGTCACTACTACTGCTGCCCAGTGTACAACATCTTCAAGCCTGGCACCCAATCTGGCAGCACCTCAACCACATATTCCTGGGAACCAGGAGGGAAATGGTGGGATTCTGACCCTTCAAGCTCTTGGATCTGTTGACAAAACAGCCACATTCAAGGTGGAAACACCTCCAGTTGAGACAATTGTGCAGTCAGCAGGGCATCAGAATGGGGAACAAGATGCAGCAGAGCAGCAGGTGATGAAATACCAACAGCCATCCCTGCTGATTGCGGGTAATCAGGGTAACATGGAGGACAATGTGTGCATGGACAAGCATCCAGGAAGGCAGGCACTGGAGATAGTTTCAAAGAGTATGTCTATTGACAAGGATCCCAATGATATGGTGGTGACAGCCAGCCATGAAGTCAGTTCTGGCAATGGTGAAAAGAAGGCATTTGACAGCATGGATGGCAGTTCTGTTACTGGTGCTTCTACTGATGAAGACAAGGTTGGAAATCCCCTTTGGGCCAGCCATCTGCTTGATTGGCGTCTTCTTGTGCCACACACACCTTGCTCTGAGCTTGGTAACCAGGCAGGTGTGCCAGAGCATCAGGTGCCCATAGCACAAACCATGACCAGACAACAGCTTTGGAGCTGGCGAGACTTGCTGCCAGGTGTTGGCCCATGCATGCTGCAGTCGGGTTCTAGCAGTGTTCAGCCAGGTGCGTCAAAGCAGAAGGGTGTTCATGCAGTGCTCTCTTGCAGTACAGACAGTATACAAGCAGTACAGCCATCAGTAAAGCCTGCAGCTGGTGGTGCCTGCTGGAGCTGGTCAAAGGTTGCAATGCCTGTACTACAAGCAGCTTCACTGGAGCAGTCAGGAGCTCTGTGTCATGGACTGCAGAGCCAGCTACCTCAACTGTGGCCAAACTTGAAGGTACACTCATGGTAGTAGGTGGGGATGGTGGGTATGATTCATCAGGTTGGTGGTATCTAGCCACCATTCTCATCTAGGAATTATGCTTTATAGCTGCTCACCTAGCAATATAGGCCACCCATTGATATAAGGAGGTGAATAACAACTCACACGAGCATGTTAAATCCTTTCTCATGTTTGTTTACGCTACTGCTGCGTGCACATATACCTCCTTGCAGGCACTGCCTCATATGCCATTGCATGGCTGCTGTATATGGCTTATGGCAACAGATGAAGAATGGCAAGAGCTTGAATTTGGCATCAAAGAGTCAGCAGCAGTGCTTGGTTTTTCATGGAACAGGGGATGCACACAAAATGCTCCTGAAGATTATACTGGCATCCATGTAAGTTTGTGCATATGTTAATTTGATTTCCAGATAGGTGGTTAGTATAAGTAACTTACTTCTCAGCAAACTACTGTATGTGTTGTGTTCAGCCAAACTCTAATGCAGTTATGGAAAGCTGTCCCAAATTAGAAACGTTATTGTAAACGTACCTGTGTCCTGGTACTTTGCATTATTTTTGGATGCAGGTGCTGGCACTGAGCCAATATGTGATTGACAATGTGTCTGAACTAACTGGCATAATAATCAAGTCCATTGCAGTGCACCCTGTACAAATCTACAGGTATGTAAGGGTGTGTGACTACACCACCCTTGAAATCATGTGCTGTTCCTCTATCTGCTGGTGCAAGTAGTTATTGCAACAATGATGGTGCCAGGCAGGACTTTATTATGAGTAATTGCTAACATTGAGAATATCAAAGTGCGGATTAGGTCAAGGATATATGTGCAGGACAGTAGTTTGGTCTTATAAATGCTTTTAGAATGACCTTGTCATTTTCTTCGCAAATATGCTCAGTGTCCTACCTGTATGTGCTTTTCGTTTTTTATGCAGTGCCACGTGTGCTGTGCTTGAACAGCCACATATAATAATTGAAAAATGTACCATGAATGCCAAGCCACTTAATAAGTGGAAAATGTTCCTACATTTGCCAGGTACCTTGTTTGGAATTGGTAGCCTTTGTATTAATAAATGTCTGTATCTCCATATATAACATGTATGGTGCAGGGCCACTTCCCTGATCCATGGGCTTCAGCTGCTGGCTGAGGAGGTCAGGATGTCCATTGATCAGCTTCCTTGCAATGTTGTAGCTACAACAGCTCAGGCATTGCACCTGGCGTGCACAGCCGGGACTGCATC
The DNA here is from genome assembly GCA_003116995.1 of Yamagishiella unicocca. Classification (NCBI taxonomy): domain Eukaryota; kingdom Viridiplantae; phylum Chlorophyta; class Chlorophyceae; order Chlamydomonadales; family Volvocaceae; genus Yamagishiella; species Yamagishiella unicocca. The sequence continues at coordinate 250,155 of BDSL01000078.1, forward strand.
CATTCAAGACTGTCAGCCACTCTATCCACAGTGTGTGGTGGTGCTGCTGGATGCACAGGTATGGTTGGAAATTTTGAACATCACTCACAGCTCATGGTCGCAGAATATGTGTGAAGTTGAGATGCCAGTCTCCACAACAAAATGCAGTAATGGTGAAAGAATTGGTGTGTCAAGAATATGAAATTAAGTGGTATTTATTTGAGGACCATATTGTGCTTATTTGTGCTGCAACCTGTGTGCTGTACTCTTTAACTAAATATCTACATGAAACACCATCCTGTATTCCCCATTATTTCCAGGGCTTCATGGAGACTCCAACACACATTCTGGAGCACCTGATGGGGTGTCTGGCTGCAGGCTCACGTGCTGGCTATGAGCCTTGGTCATTGCATATGCGTGCTGCTGACATAGCAGTGGTGGAGAAATGTGGATCATCTCAGCATCAAGCTGTCCTGGCCAGTGCACTTACACCTACCACAGGATTTGGTCACCACTGTCAGAGTGACAGTGATGTGAACAATTCCATCAAAGAGCAACCGTTGTTGCAACCATTGGATGCTGTGGCTGAAAGTGTGGCCAAAGAGACAAAGGTACTGCGTGATGCTGTAAGGCTGATGCATGTGCAGAGGCCAGGGAGAATAGTGATTGCAGCTTACAGTGACCAGCAGGCGGTCACACATACAAAAAAGGGCCGAAAGTGCAAGAACATTCTTGCAGGTGCAGTCACAGAGGTGGTGGCCTTTTTGGATATATTGCTGCGGGAAAGTTGGGAGCAGGGGTTTGAAGGCAATGCCAAGTAATGTTGATATGTAGCTACACACAGGGTGGACACCACAACTACTATGCATTCAATAATGGCTTCAGGACATATGGCTGGCTGGGCTACCATAATTCCTGGCAACACACATGTTTAAGTAGTGTGTTTATCCCTGGTATCTTGCTTACTTTCCATCCTTGTATTATTTGGCAGGAGTTGCTTTACATTCAGGTGTGGGTGGGTGAATGCTACTGAAGTACTGTACGCAGCTAGCTGGTTGCTGAGGATAAAACTGCTAGGATAATACAGTATAACACATGATGACGGAGATCTGAGGACTTATCAACAAATCGCATTGCAGGATGGCTCATGACTGTGCATTTTTGCAACTAAGTTCCCTGGGTTTAACACCTACATACCCATGTATCACCTATATGTGTTATATGTTGTGTGATACTATGCAATTTGATTGTTCTTGACAGGTTTGGAAGGACACAGACTGATGATGTGCATATAAGCAACTGAAAGTTTTAGTCTATAGGGTAGAAATGATTCAGGATTTGGATGCATGTATGCCAACAAAATGGCTAATGTATGTAATCATTTCTTTCCAACAAATGTGTTGCCTTCTTGATGCTTGCCCTCTGAAGATCCATAGCAGTTACTACTACTACCACAGACTGCGTGCACTCTGGTTTCACTCTGTCCATGGACACCAGGTGTAAACTTCTCGACCTATCTAACTGTTGCTTGTTGGGTGGATGGCTTACTTGCTTGAGTGTGCTGCACCACAGCCCTGATGGCAGGTGGGCTGCAGGTTACCAAGCTGGAGGGCCTCAAGTTCCAAATGTATGGTGGCACTAATAGATGGTATGTTGACAGCCTGATATATACACACAGCAAGGAGCCATGGGTGTCCTTCAAGTGATGTGTGTTACATCGATTGTGTACATAATAACTGATCAACCAACTGATCAACCAAGCACAAGAACTTCACCGAGGAACGAGGTAAATACACCTCGTAGTTCCTCAAAGTACTCTGCAGCACCATCCAATGGATTTGGTCACAAGGGCCCTGCACCCCACCTGTGGCCACCTGAATCAGTGTCCCCATCATTGTCATGGTGAGTAGATATAAACCGAATCCATGACACAATAAATCCTATCAGATCCATGACACAATAAATCCTATCAGATCCATGACACAATAAATCCTATCAGCGATAGAGTCACTGTAGTTACAGCAACAGCATACAAGTGGAAGCACAAACACAGGCAAACACCCTGGCTCCAGCCAGAACCTGTGTGTTTGAAACTTAACGGTTAGTGCTGGGTTACTCCAAAAAGTCCAAAAACTTCCACTCCTTTCATTATCAGTGCCTGGATGGCTGTTTGAAAGTCCACTGACTCCTAGAGTGCATGTGGCTTTTGCAGTTGGCGCATAAGTTGGTTTTAGTATGCGCAATTATTTGCAATTACCGAAAAGGTATTCGGTTCCTTTGTGCAATCCTGTTGATTGACATCCATTTTGGCGAGCTGACTCGCAGGAAACTTAACTGAATTGGCTGCTATTGTCAACAACTGATGAAATCAGCTGTTTAGCCCGCGCTATCTCTTCACATGGCTGGCCTCCTCCTCAATAAGGATAGTCGACACTCATTAGGATGGAAGGCACCAAGCTGGCAGCAGAAAATTTTAAAAACGCACATAGACTTGTTCGCGAGAAGGTCACCGTGGACCTAGCCAGCTGCGCGATTATGTTGCAACGTTTGCTTATAGCGATCGATCTATATCCTGTCGGTAAGTGGAATAGGCTTTTGCGATCCTGCGTACGTCTTTTCATCCTTTTGCGCCCGACAAGTTTTGTGCCGCCCAAAAGTGATGTGCTGTTACATTCTGGGGCTCAGGAGGATTATATACGGGACACTATGCCGAGCAAGCCGTGCGTCGCTATTGGACGTTGTGGATGCCTCTTCTTAATGAACAACGGCAGCTATTGACTCCACTTGCAGTCCCGCTCGTGCTTATCCCTCCACTCGACGTGCAGGTGGGGGCAATAAGGATGGATACGGTTTTAATCTGGGATTTGTCGGGCTGATGGATCTTGCTGGGTTGTGGGCTTAGGTCTGCGAGTGGCGGGTCTCGACACTGATTTAGGGTATGTCCTGTTGCACACACAACACCAGTAATTTCGCCTCCGCTCTGCCGAACCCAGCAGCATTCGGGCCAACTCTCTCCCCCACGCAGCACTGCCCCCACACATGGCATGTGCCACCTGGTGTGCACCCAAACCCCACCAGCCCAACATGATCACCCTGCACCACACTCGCAGTGGGCATGGTTCGTCCACCGCCTCAACCCGACCAAGTATGTCGAAGACTGCGTTGCGCGCTTCGGAGCCGCCATACACCCAGTGGACGTCCAGCAGGCGCTGGGGTTCAGCAGCAGCCAGCTGGGGGAGCTGGGGTTCAGCAGCAGCCAGCCGGGGGAGCTGGGGGGCAGCAGCAGCCAGCCGGGGGAGCTGGGGGGCAGGGGTGGCTTGGAGGCAGCGCAACACAGTAACCAAACGAAATGGGTAAGTCCGGTAAGCACAGCAGCATGAGACGCCCACCGGGGTGAGGGACACAGGCCAGGGGCTGTGCAGCTCGGCCTGCACCAATGGTCGTTGACAGTGCGGCTGTTGGTTGTGATTATGGCGGTGGAATGGCCTTCATGATAGTGACGGCTATGAATTGCCTGTATGGGTGTTCCGTAGGCATCAGATATCCATGCTGCATGCCAGTGAGCCGGGCAGTGCCGCGGGTCCACAGCCTCCTCTTAACGTCTGCTGCTGCACTGATGCCCGCGCCCTTGCCCCAGCTGTGGGAGGCTACCTTTCCTGCTGGGCCAGGGCAGCCATCTGTGCATGTGCTGTGGCCGCCGGCGCCGCCGCCACCAGCAATGCAGCAGCAACACCGGCGGGCCCCTCCAGACCAGGTGCCAGCAGGACCCACAGTCACATCTGTGACGAGTCCGCATACTGGCAATGTCACCACCGGCCAGGTCAGTGGCAACAGTACAACGGGGTTCTTTCCCGGTCTTGCAGTAGCAGCAGCAGACCCGGCGGTATCAGTAGGACCCCACCAAGAAGCGACAGCAGTGATGACAGCCGCAGCAGTAGCAGAATCAAAGTCGTCTCTGCGGCAACCAGAGTCACCCGGTACCTTGCCCGTCCACACCAGCAGGCTGGGTGATGCAGCAGCTGCACCAGGGCCTGCAAGGGTGGAGGCTCCAGCTGCGGAAGTACCAGTAACACCTCAGCAGCCAGTGCAGCCGCCCAACACCCTCGCTGACTCAACCAGCAAACCCGCCCCGGGTAGCCTCGAATCCGTTCGCAGCTATGTGATTGAGGCGATGCCGAGGCAGGGCCGATTTCTGCACCAGGTGTGTACAGATCTGGATCTGGATCACGCTCTCATGCCCCTACAGGTAGTGCGGGGCCCCCGAGTGTCGCTACCCGCGTCATGACTCCTTTTGTCTGCTCCCCGTCCGAGTCCTTAGCTAGCGCCCTAAGATGATGATTGGCACGGAAGCGCTTGCCTTCGATCCCTGTCCGCTGACCAATGCATAGCATACTGCAAGCGAACACCCTGTCACCACGCCCTGGCCTGCACCGGACACAACGAACCAAACCCCTCCTCGCCGCCCTCCCCCCAGGTGCTTCGGTCCCCGTACCACGACGCGTCCTTCCTATCCTCCTGCCGCCAGCGCTACTTGCGCTTCCTCGCCCTCGCCGCCACCCAGCCGCCGGGCGCCCCCATGCTCGTCCCCATGTACGACATCGATCTGATGTGGCACTCCCACATGGCGCTGAGCGGTGCCTACGCCGACGACTGCGAGGCTCTTCTGCCACCAGGGCGCAGTCCACTGGGTCACGACGACGCATTATCGCACGCGGCTCTACAGGATCCCTTCGCGGCCACCCTGGAGCGATACGAGGTGAGCCGACTGAGTGGCCTAGTTTCGAAGGCGGCGGGGTGGTGGCACAGCAGTGCTCGCGGCAGTTGCGCTTGCTGGTCGGGGGTGCTGGGTGCGGGCAACAACTCAAAACCTCTCAACGACGCGGTTCGAGGGGATACAGTTGCTTGTTGCTGCCGCCGCGGCCGCCGCAAGCAGTGAACCCCGGAGTACCCGCCCATCGTAAGCCATCCGCGCTGGCCCGCCCTGTCCTGCGCCCAGGCCTGCACCGGCCTCGTATACAACGTGGCGCCGACTCGGCGGCTGCCCTCCTCAGTCGCCCACCCGCTGGTGATGCCATTGTGGCCGCTGGCAGCAGCGCTGTGCGACCCGCGGGTCACCACGCTCTTGTCGCCGCGGGAGCTTGCGGCCGAGCTGGCTGAGGAGGGTGCATTGCTCCGGGGCCGGGGTCGGAGCCAGGGGCGCCCCTCCTCCTCATCCGCGTCCGCATCCTCCGGGGCTGGGATCCGTCACGACGGCGGCACCGGCGGGAGGGGAGCGCGGCCGCCAATGCGGGGCAGCCCCGACCACCTGTCCCGCAACGGAGCGTTTGCGCTGTATGCGCTCTGGTGCCTGGCCGAGGCTCTGCAGGCCGCGGAGGCGGAGCAGGGTCGGCTGGAGGGTGCGTGGGTTGCATTAGGCGTGTATGAGGGCGAGCGGGCGAAAAACTTAGAGCCGAGCCGCGTTACAATGCCCTGGGCAGTCGGGAGGGCTATGGGGTGAGTACGGTTACCCCCACTAAAGGTCTCTCGGGGTGTCGCAGCGGTGAAGTGCGTGCGGTCGGAGTCAGGATGGGTTGGTGCCTAACCAGCCCTGACGTGGCTGCTGCTGTGCCGCACGCCGCCTGCGCGCACGCCGGTGGTCCCACAGGCCCACGACTACCCCACTCCCAGTCCCAGCCGGCACCTGAACCACGGCCGCCGCGAAAGGCAGCAGCAGCCGCAGCAGCAGGGTCTCGCGGTCCCGGTGGCGGTGGCGGGGGAGCTGGGGGGGTGTGGCGGCGCTTGAGCGGCTGCCTGCCGGGCACAGGGCGAGGAGGAGGTGGTGGTGCGGGGTGCCACAGCCAGGCGGCGGTGGACGCGGCAGTCAGGTGCGGACGACACCATGTCCCCGCGGGGTGAAAAGAAAATCCGTGTACGGGAGGACATCCGTGTACGGGAGGAAATCCGTTTAGGATAGACATTTGGAGGTGTATGCTGAAGAATTTGGTTGCGGCAACTAAAATCGGAGGTCGTATATCGATCTTCAGCGGCTAAGTCTAAGTCGGCGGCAACTTCCCCGGGGGAGGGGGGCGTGCGGGTTCGGGGCCAGGCAGTGGGGGCCGCCTGGAGGCCCCTCTTGTCCCTCCCTCCCACGCACTCCACATGCACTGCCGGTCTGCTCATGCTGGCCTGCCCCCGCTGATCTAGTCCTGGCATACCTATCGGACCGCAGGCACATGACCACGCAGCTGCTCCGCCTGGCCGACCTGGGTGACCCGAACTCTCCATTGGCCAGCTGCCACCACCGCTTCTTCGAGGACCTCCTGCCACTGCCGCCGCAGCCGCAGGCGCTTCATACCGATGGCGGTGTCGCCGACACCACAACGTACGGACACCGCCACCACCACCACCCAGCACCTTCACCCCCTCTCGACCTGCCCGCCGCCGGCCATGCGGCACCAGCCGCCCGCAACGCCCCGGGTGTGTATCTGGCACCACACCACTACGCCACTCCGGCTCCCGTGTACTACTCGCCCTCGGACTTCTGCCTGCTGGGTCGGGGCAGGTGCGGTGGGGAGGGGAGGCGGCAGAGGCGGCCGACGTGGCGGTGATGAACCGGGGATGGAAGGGAGGGGAACAGCTCAGTGCGGGATGGAAGGGAGGGGAAGAGCTCAGTGCGGGATGGAAGGGAGGGGAAGAGCTCAGTGGCGTACCCACGGGCGCGTGTCCCGACCCCCATGTATGGCATCCCTCTTGCTCACCTCGCAACCCCCAACGGGAGAGGTGCCGGCAGGAACACGTGCTGAGTGAGAACCGGAATGCAGAGGCGATCAATCAAGAGCGCCGCTAAGTGTTTGTGCCATTGGTTCGCTCGGGTTCCGCGTTCCGTTAGGGGTCTCCAGCCCTCCTCCAAAACCCGCCGCCTCGCTAAACCCTAAACCCTAAACCGTGCTGCAGGTGGTGCCTGCCGCCGGCCTTGGCCGAGGAAGTCTTGGAGCATGTAGCGGTGAGCTATGATGCCCCGAGCGACGCACTGTTCGCCGGTGAAGGCAACGACGGTGGGGGCGGCGACCCGAACGGCGGCGCCCGCTTCAACTCGCTGGGTGCCATCGTGCACTCGGCGGACTGGCGGCGCCGCATGGTCAGCTGTTACCGCACGTTGTATAAACAGCTGCAGCGCCGGGCAGCCGCTGCTTGAGGCGGTGGCAGCGGCCAGCACAGCGACGTGCGCGGCTGTGACGTGAGGGAGCCAGGGGTCGTTAGGGTTGACACATGGCGCAATGGCTGAGGGGCAGACACTGCTGCGGGGCAGCCGTCCCCGCTGCTGCGGTCCAGGCAGCCAGCGGCCGGAAGGGAGGACAGAGGTGCAGAGGTGGCGGAGGTCGGTCAGTGCTGCTGCCGCTGGTGCTGCTGCGTCGAGGATTGGGTAGCTGCCGTGCTGGACGTGACACTACTTCGTGCGTGCGCTGGGCGCTATGTGTTGTTGTGAACCGTTTCATCATATGGTTTGTGGCGGATGCATGGATAGTGGATCGATGCAGGTTGCTCCGTGGGGTTTACAATAAAAGAACCGGTAACGCGACTGGGGAAAGGTAGTGGGTGCATAGCCTTCGGACACCGGGACGCGCGCGCATGGGGTTGGGTAATGGGGGTGGCCCTGGGGCGCTCTAGCGCGGAGGAGGAGGTAGATGCGGCAGAGAAGGCCCCCCGCGATCCAAGGGCAAGCTCATTTGATTTTATGGACAAATGGCACATGAGGAGGTGCTTCTTTACAAGGCGTCATGTGTATTATTTGTTTCCAGTAGGGTAGGGTCATAAAAGGCCGGCTTATTGAGTCATGCCAGCGGTGTAGTCAGTGCCTCGATTCGGCGGACGTCCGAATAATGCCAGCCGTGTAATGAGTGCCTCGATTCGGCGGACGTCCGGATAAGCCCCGGACTGCCTCCCTGTGCGGATCACCCTCTGCACATGTGCCGCAACAACCCCAACGCACCTCGACTAATGACAACCACCTCGGCTCCTTACCCATCACTACATGCACAGGGCCGCACGATAACACTAGTGACGTAGTAAGGCTCGCCAAAGTGGCGCGCGGCGTAAGGATAAGGGAGGCCCGCGGCACTCCGCTGCAACCACTGTACCACCCCCGGTCCACCCCTGTTGGCTTGGCCTGACGCCTTGCTAAAGAAACCGATGATGAGGGCGGCTCCTCTACCGCTAGGTGCAGGCTCCTCCTCTATCGCTAGGTGCAGGCTCCTCCTCTATCGCTAGGTGCAGGCTCCTCGCGAGATGCATTCATCGATGATGTCCTGTGACGAGGATTCGAGGGCGGGCGAGAGGTGGGAGCAGTTGGGAGGCGGTTGGAAGGCTGGTGCGCAGGGGTTGCGTCACGTACTGACCATGTTTACTCGCCTCGTCGACGCTCCAGCACATGTGCGTTTCGGGTTTTGGGCCGGCCAGTGGACCGTTTGAACGAACTTCTATACCCGGGTATTTGAAAGGAGATGTCGTCCCACCGGGGCTCGTTCCCCCATTCAGAAATGCCGCCCCTTCCCACACTTACACCTCCCCTGCAACAGTCACTACTACACCCACCGCTTGCTCCCCCGGGGCCACTCACCACCAGCCACCCACCCGCCGGCTTCCTCTCATACCCACCCACCTCGACCACCTCCTCATCCAGCACGTCCCCCGCCGCCCCACTGGGCACGCCTCCGCAGCCGACTGCCCGCGCCACTGCCGCCATGGCGGCGTTGCTGCGAGTGGGCGACAGGGGCAGTGCGGCCTCCACAGAAGCCTGGCGGGCCCGTCCGTGGGAGAGGACGGGACGGGACGGGGGAGAGGACGGGACGGGATGGGGAAGAGGACGGGACGGGATGGGGGAGAGGATTCAGGAAAGCACGTGGACTAGGGACGCCCGCCGTGGACGGGGGGAAAAGGGGGGACACCAGTGACTCAGTGGGCGCGATGGCGGCTGCGGTGCAGGGCAGTTGCACTCCTCACCCCACACCTCTACCATGCCAGGGGCCCCGCAAAGGGGACCTCCTTACAACCAGCCCCTCCAGCCGCAGCACCGCAGCCACACCACTCCTTCAGGTCCCATACACCACTCCTGGTCCCGTACACCACTCCTGGTCCCATACAGTCCTTCAGGTCCCGTGCACCACTCCTGGTCCCATACAGCCCTTCAGGTCCCGTACACCACTCCTGGTCCCACCATGTGGTGCTCGAGGTCCCAGAACTGCCGCGGGGAGGCCGCAGCGCGCGGGGACAGCAGCCGGCCTTCACCCCGCGCCGCAGCCGCCGAGGGGCTGGCGGCGGCCGGCACCTGCCGTCCTCCTTCAGCGCCGTTGTCGGGCATGTCCTTGAGGCCGCCGAGCGGTGGCCCGCCGTCGCCGCTGCTGCCGTTGATGACGCGGATGGGCGGCGGCGCGGAGCTTAGCGGCTCGGCTTGGGCAGCAGCAGCAGCAGCAGCAGCGGTGGTGTCGGTGGACAAGGTTCCAAAGGTGAGGTCGGGGTCCTCACGGCGGCCGTCGTTGTCATCCGCGCGAGGACATGCAGCGTCACCGGCAGCGGCCAGGCTAGCTTCGGTCGGAATGAGTGGCTGCGGGCCGCCGTTGCGAGCTAGGGGCCGCGCGTCCTGGAGCCGCTGCTCCTCGCCGGCGCTCCAGGTTTGTTGGCGCATTATCGCGTGCGGCAGGTTCTTGGTGGCACCGCGTGCTTAGAGGTTTGCGACTGGCGCACCTAGCTGCCTTGAAATGACTAGCTCTACAACGTAGCCAAAACAATGGGTGGCGTTGTTTCGTGCAGGTCAGGGGAGCCGAGCGGGCAGAGTGGCGCGTTATCTAATGACGTCTATGTAGGTCCTCTGTGGGTGGGCATGTGCGGAAACGGTGAATTTCAAGAACGTCCAAAGCTGCTTGCGATCGTGGGCGCAAAGAAGAAGACGCAAAACGGGACAGACGGAGAGCCCCGCGGGTCGACCCGGCTTTGGGCTGGAGGGCCGCGCTCGGCGTCCGTGACGGGATGGAAAGTCCCCAACCAGACTTCTTTCATGCTCAGGTGCCAAATTTTCTTTGCTTGTTAAAATGGTGTATTTTGCATGGTCGCGGACTGTCGCGGATTCAATCGGCAGCGGCGGTTGGTGGCTCGGCCGGCCGACATTTCGGACTGGTCCACCGCGCCACGCATGAACGGGTGAGCGCAATTTGGCAAACGGAGTCACAGGGTCTTAAGCTGCTGCTGCTGCTGCCACGGCGTTTGCGCTGCACCCCACGGGTCGCAGTGCCCATCATGCGCCTCTGGGACGAGCCGACCGAGCGCGGCACGGCGGACCAACCGCCACCAGCCGGGGCGCCCTCGCTCGGCCGCTCCAAGACCACCGCCTCCACCTCCCCCACCACCTCCCCACCACCCCGCTCACCTCCCCTCCCGGCAGCTGACACGGCACCATTTACCGCCGAGCTCCCACCCATTCATACGCCTGCGGACTACAGAACACGAACCGGGCAGCTCGCCAGTTACGTCTCAGATAACTACCCCAGCCAGACAACTTACTTGAAGCCACGGGCTGACGCTTCGTCTTCCGATGCGGTGGTTGCGGTCCTGCCTGCCAGTGGCTCGCGGCGGTGGCGGCGGCGACAGCGGAGGAGGAGGCGGTGCTGGCGCTACCGCTAATGATGGAACAAGGGGGCTTCCCGGGAAGGGCGGTGGCGGTGGCGGTGCAGGTGGTGCCGTGGGTGAGCCAGGAGTATCGCGCCGGGACCTGCCGGCAGCCGGGGGCGGCGGCAAGGAGGGCAGCTCACGGGCGCCAACCATTGACTTGATGGCTTCTCAGCCGGTGCGGCTACAGCCCCCTTCCAGCGCGGCGGCAGTAGCGACCGGGGCAGCAGCGGCCGGGACGCGTCCGCGGGTGATCGACCTGGTCGCCGCGTCGGGGCGAGGCCTGGCCGCGCCGCCGCCGGCCGGTACGGCCGCTGCGTCGTACGGCGTCACGGCGTCTCCGCGTGAGGAGCCGGTGGTGGTGTCCATCGGCGCCGACTCCACCGCTACTGCCGCCAGGGGCCGAGGCTCCTTGGTGGCGAAGGTAAGGGGGGCGGGTCGTCTGGGAGATGGGCGGCTGCGGGGGCGTAAGGGATGGCAAGCAAGGGGGAAGTGAACGAGCGAACCAGCTCCATGCTTTCCTGGGCTGGATACGGAGGAGAGGAGAAGGGAGATAGGCGCCTCGATCGAATGGGAGGCTGCCAGCCCCCTGACCGCACAACCCTTTCCCATGCCCTCCGCCAACGCACTCCCCCCTATCAACGCTATGCCCCTGCCCCTGCTGCTGCCCCTGCTTCCCCTGCTGCCCCCCCTGCGGCTGCTGCGGCTACCCCTGCTGCTGCCCCTGCTGCTGCTGCCCGCAGCTCCGCCGCCGCGCCGCCGCACCAGGCAGCCCCGACTGGCTGGGACCGGTACAGACCATCCGAGCGCCCCAGCCGCCACTGACCCACGGGTCAGCCGACCCGGCCGCCATCCGTGTAAGCGGCGTGCGCTAGCCCGCTGATTGTCGCCTTGTCAGCACCTCCTGATGCTAGCGTCTCCCTTTCATCCTCAGCAGTGGTCGTCCTGTCGCTGCCCCATGCGCTGCACTAGGGCCCTCACGGCCCCTGCTGCCCCCCCCCCCGGCCCCCCATCGCCCCCTCCCACAGCTGAGCCCCCTGGACCACGGCATGATGCTGACGTGTCTGAACCCCAAGGTGGGAGGGTCATTCGGGTTGGGGGGAGGCTAGGAGAAATGCTGTTAGGTTAGAGCGGAGTGGAGTGGTCCCCCCCAACCTGTCCCTTCCCCTCCCGATCGATCTGGCCCATCCTGCTTTCGCTCGGTCTGACGGCTCCGCAGGCCTTATGGCTGCCGTACGACCTGGACGGTCGCCTGCTCGCTGCCGCGCTTGCTCGCACGCTGGGGGAGTTTCCGCTGCTGGCCGGCAGGTGACGGACGGTGCTGAGAGGGAGGGAGGGAGGCGGCGGGTGGGGTGACGGACAGCCCAAGGTGGCGGGGAGGAACAACGGCGGTAACGGTGGTGGTGGGGGACACCGGGATACTTACACGGCCTACCGTGCACCGCGCTTCTCAAGTCGTAGTAATCCTGCACCCAACACCCCTCCAACTGCCCACCCAGCACCTCAAAGCTCTCCTCCCCAACCCTGCCTCCATTCGCATCCGCACCCGCCCGCCCCGCCCCGCCCCCCCCCGCTCCTTCCTCGGCACCGCCCAGGCTGCAGCCCCCACCCGGCGGCAGGCTGCGCCGCCTGCAGGGCCGCCGGGACTGCGCCTTCGCGATCCGGCTGTGCAACTCGGGTACGGAGCTCCGCGAGGCAGTCAGCGGGGCGGCCCCCCTGGAGCACTTCACGCCGCTGGCGGCACTGGCCAGGACCGGCCTCAGCCAGATGGGCGGGGAGCTGCCGCCGTACTTCGAGGTAGGTACGGCACCCTTGCCGCCCGCCACCAGGCTCCTCCATTCGACCGTCCAGGGATGGCTTCCAGTTGGTAGTTTTCGTTTTGCGCGCCGCCATACAAGTTCCAGACCGACAACCAGGCGCGCCATCATTCGGCGGCTTCCGATAGTGCGAGCTCTCTTGACTTCTCTGACTCCTCTGATTCCGCCGACTGCCGACTGCCGACTGGCCAGTCGTCCCCAACGTCCTCATCCCCACCCGCCGGCCCCCCGACCCCACCCGACTCACAGCCGCTGGACCTCGAAGCCGCGCTGCGCGGAGAGGAGCCGCTGCTCAAGGTGCGGCTCACGCACCTGCTGCCGCGACCCGCGGGTCACCTGGGGTCCGCGGGGGCGGTGGAGGCCAAGGTGGCTGAGGTGCTGGGCTCCCGCCTGCGGCGGCGTCAGCCCCCCTCCCGGCTGTCTGCTGACGGCGGCTGCATCCTCGCGGTGACGCTACACCACGCGGTGCTGGGTGGGTGGCCGGCTGGGGGGTCGGCTGAGGGGTCGGAGGGGGGAGGGGGTCGGAGGGGGCGTCGGAGGGGGGCTCGGGGCGGAATTGTCTGGCCTCTGTCACCGTCACCAGCAAAGGCTGCGTCTCGCCCGGCTAGTAGCCACAGACCGATAAACCCCACTGACGTGCAACTCCGATTCAGGATCTTACGTTATTACACAGGTACCCCCTGGGCGACCAGGGGCCCGCTCCCACCCCACATGCCAGGGGCTGCTCAACCTGACCCCGCTGCCCCTCCCGCTGCCTCGCAGACGGTCGCTCCGCTTCCATGTTCCTGGACCGCCTGGCGACCCACTACAGGGCGTCTGCGGCGGCGGCGGCGGCGCCTGAGGCGTGGCCACTCGCGCTACCGCCGCTGCTCCGGCAGTCGCAGACGTTGGTGTCTCTACCCCCGCCAACCGCGACGCAAACGGGGATGGTCATGACCCCCATCACACCGGCAGATGGGGGGGATAAGATGCTGGCGACGAGAGGCGGGAGCGGTGGCGGCGATGCGGATGCGGAAATGGCTGCTGCGGTGATGGATGCGGCTCCGATGGGGGCGGCGGCGATGGATGCGGCGGCCGCCGCAAAGCGTCCTCCCGCTGCGTCCGCCACTACTTCGCCTGCGGCGGCGGCAGAGCCCGGCGATGTCTCCAGGACCAGCACTGGAGGCAGCGGAGCCGGCGCCAGCTGCGGCAGCGCGGGCGGAAGCATCGGCAGCGCGAGCACCGGCGGCAGCAGCACAGCGACGGAGGCGGCGTACAGTCCCATCACAGCGCAGGAAGACGACGACGACGACGGCGGCGGCGGCGGCGACGGCAGCGGCGGCAGCGGCAGCAGCGGCGGCAACGGCGACGCCAAGGCGTTAGCAGTCGATCCGGCCCCCGGCTGTGAGGTTGAGGGGATGGAGGAGAGGCTCCAGGGGGGCCTGGAGGGCGGGCTTGCCGCACGGGAGAAGTTGGGGTCGGTACCGGAGGGCGAGGAGGCGGGACAATGCGACGGCTCGCTCGCCACACCGCCGGCGGCTGCAGCACCAGGCCCGGCGGCGGCGGTGGAGGGCAAGGCGCCGACAGCAGCAGCTGCGGCAGCAGCAGCTGCAGCAGCAGCAGCAGCCGGCTCCAAGCTTCTACCTCCGCAGGGCATCTCCTTCGACCGCTCCCCTCTCTTTCCGGCGGCATGGAGCGGCGGCCTGGCTAGCCGTGGCGCCGGCAGTGCTGCCGCAGCCACCCTCAGCAGCTTGCAGGCGCAGCAGGTGAGTCGAGCATGTGGGGGCCACGATCGGGTGTATGCATGTTTTCGTCCCCCCCGTCCCCCTCCCGCCACCCCCCGCCCTCATCCGCGCCCATTCGTCCGCCTACGTTGCCCTCGCCTTGCAACCGCATCAACCCCAACAGACCGCAATATATATGTTGCCGCAACACTGATCTGGAACCCACTGTAACAGTTACTACTACTGATCGTGCTGGTGGTATCGGTACCCGCCTGCCCCCCCGGCCGTAGATGGGCCCTGCGGGGTGGCGCCGCTCACTGGCTGCCGGGGGCCGCCTCCTGCGAGCGCTTGCGAAGGAGGAGCGGCGCTGGCGGGGCGCTGCTGGCCGGCGGGCGCTGGCGTGCGAGGTGCTGCACCTGCCCGCGGGGGAGGTGTCGAGGCTCAAGGTGGGTCGGTGGTGACGAGACACCCGCACGGCACCGCAGCCAGCCGTGAGCCTTCCCTAATGCGGTCGCCTCCCCTGGAGCCTTTCCTGAGATCACGAAACGTCTTAACAATCTCTCCCAGTGTACGGCACATGCCGCTGCTCACCACCGCCCCCTCCGCGCACGGGTCGCCCCCCTGCACACGTCACGTCACGTCACGTCACGTCACGTCACGTCACGTTATATATTATATGTATTTATTTTTGCAACACCCCTCCAACCCACACGTTTGTGGCACCCACCAGCGATGTGATCTCCCGCCGCAACCCGTACCCCCTCGTGTAACCGGATCTTTATACCCCCTCCCCCGTCCTCCGTTTCCTATGTCGTGTAACCGGGTCTACCCTCCTCCCGGGTGTACCTTGGTGTCTCCGTCCCCTCCCCCGCACCCGGCCGTGGTACCAGGCGCTGGCCGCCGGCACCCTGAAGCCGCCGCAGTCGCACCTTGCCGGGGCCGCCCCCTCCTCTCCCCCCTCCCCCGCCGCCACCATCAGCACCAACGACGCCGTCACGGCGCTGGTTTGGCTCCTCATCTGCGACCTGAGGGGCAGGCCGCTGCCGGGGGCGGCACACCCAGCCGCAAACACAAACCCCATCGCCACCACCGCCGCCGCTGCCTCCAGCTCGGCCAGCCCCAGCGGCCGCAACCGCAGCGGCTACATGGGCCTTGCGATTGACCTGCGCCGTAACGGCCGGCTGGCTGACGGCGCCGCGGTGGGGTCGGGAGGAACCCACTTGCGCGCCCTGCCAGCGGGGTTCTGCGGCAATGCGGTATGGTGTATGCACGTGCCGTCACCGCAGCCGCCGACGCTGCTGAGGGGGGTCGGGGCCCGGGCCGAGGGGTGCGTCTGCTCCGGTTGCGGAGCCGTCAGGGCCGGGGGGAGTGGTGGCCCCAGCGGCGGGTCCGGCTCCGGCAGCTCCCGCTGCTGCTCCGTGTGCGCGCTGCGTGCTGGTGCGGCGGCGGTGCGGGGCTGCCTGCAGGAGCTGAGGGAGCGGCCCGACGGCGCAGAGCAGGTGGGCAGTGCGGGGGGAGGGGGCGGGAGGGCTGCAGCGCAACGTGGACTGCGGGTGCAAGGCCCGAAGACCCTCCTGGCGCATGTGCCGTACAGACTAGTGCGGTGCGGGGGAGGGCCATGGATCATCCTTTATGCGCATGTGCCGTACATCGTTACCTGGGTGCGGCCACCCCCCGATTGCCCGCCCCCCTGGCGCCCTTTCTCTCCCCCGCCCGCCAGGTGCTGCTGACCGCCGCCTCGCAGCTGGCCGCGCCGCTCTCCGCCCAGGCGACCATGATGGCCACAGTGTGCTGCGAGCAGGTGTGCGTGCGGAGGGGGGCGGCACGTCCGGATGGGTGAGGAGGTGGGCTGTGCAAGAGCACAGCAAGGCGGAATTTTGGCAGCGGTGATGGCGTACGCTGTGTCAGGTTGCCTGATCGAGGCCCCTAGTGCGCACTGTTTCTTGGCGCCATAGCGCCACCTCTTGTCACCACCTCGGCCCCATCGCTGTCCCCGGCTCCCGACTGCTCGTCTCTCCTCCTCGTGCACCCAGGACGCCATGCTGACCAGCTGGCAGATGCCGTACTGGGATCTGGATTTCGGCCCCAGCGGGACCGGCAGCCACGCGATCCGAAACCAGCCGGTCCAGTTTCAGGCGCTGCTGACCCCCGGGCCGCCCTGGTCGGCTGCCGTCATGGCGGCAGTGCCGCCGGGTCGGGTGGCCGCAGCGGCAGCTGCGTCGGCGGCGTCGGCGGCGGGGAAGGCAGTGTGCGGCGGTGTGCCTGTCAACATCGCGGCGTCCGCTCAGGCCGCTGCTGCACCTGCTGCAGCCGCCTCGAGGGCGGCGGTGCCTTCGCGAGGAGCAGGAGACGGGGAACGGGCTGGGGCCGGGGCTGGGGGCGGGCTCAACCTGTTCATCCTGGTTCCAGAGGGGGCGGCAGCAGCGCTGCGTGGCAGTCGGGTGGTGCGAGAGCTGGTGCCCGGGGCAGCGTTCCAGTGAGTTGTGGACCCTAGTAACCAGGGTTGAGGGGGGCGTTCGGGTCTTCGGGATCGACATGACGACATGGGAGGGAGGGAGGGAGAGGCTGGGGACCGAGGAGCAAAGAGCGCACACTGTGGGGGCCCCCTGCACACAGCGCCCGACGGCAGCTGGATACATGTGTGAACTAGCAAAGAGCGACGGCGGGGCAGTTAGAGCAGAGAAAGGCGGAGCGGTTTGGGCATGTTGACGGGGCGTGAGCAGTATTGACATGGTCGGTGATGTGTCATGGCGGCGGCTTGCGGCAGTTTGATGTACAAGATGATGGTGGGACTGGAGGTTAGGCTGGGGCGGTTTCGAGGTTGCGCTGGGCGATTCCGGAGTCCAGATAGCAATTACACGTCAGAGAAGCAAGGTGCGTGCTCGGGACGCTGCAAGGTCCTGTGTAAAGACGACGTTTGTGATCCACGGGACGGTCTAGACGCTGGACTCCGTATGTGTATGGCCGAACACTTTGGCCGCCGCATCCTCGCTTTCATGCCAAGTATCGTCTAGAGGTATCGGTGTCCACACCTTCAGAGTTGTGGCTTGCGAGACGCTTTGATATGTGCGGATCCTATATCGCGTCGGTTTCGGCGCCGTCAATCAAATGTAGCACTTCGGGTATATATTGGGGCCTTCCCATGACCACTGCACGAATTGCCACTTGGCGAAACACGACCCATAGCGGCACAGTCCGAGAGATTGGTGCGCAGATGCCTCCCTAGCTACACGTGCACGTCCGGTGGATGCTGGGAACGGGTGGGGTATATGGGCACGGTGTCCACGGTAGCTCCTCAATTACAGCTGCCCGCAGAGGGCCTGGTGTAAAGACGTTGAAGATAGATGCCGGGATGCACCAGCCCGTTCTGCATGCGTTTGTTTTGCATCCAAGGAAATATCGGTACGCCAAGCCTGCCGCAAACATGGCCACCCTACAGTGTGTTTATGATTTCTTGTTGGGCATGATGGTGGCACATGGCATTTTGGGGTGGTACGGCACAAGCCAATATTCAAAGTTTGACTGTCACCTGCGCGACTAACACAGTCTACAGTGCAACATAGTCCTTCATGCCGCAGATTATTGGGCGACGCCTATTGTTTTGACATCACCTGAAGCTGGCGTCCTCGGATGCTATTAAAATGTCCACGACGCATGACTCGGGCACGTTCGTTGTCGTTAGCAATACCACTGCAAAGATCTGCTGCTTAGATTCGCAAGGAAAACCGGCGTATCCGTGGCAAGAGAGCGGCCAGCAAGCTCAGGGCAGCGTCAACTGGCTTCGCAATGGCAAGGCGTTCCTTACCACGCAAGGCGGAAGCGTCGCTATTCATGTTTTGGACACGTTGAAGGAGAAAGCGCCAACAATCCTGTCACTGCCGGCTGGTCCACTTCTAGCTCGCGTCAGCGGAGATGGCAAGTGCCTCATCTTGGTCCAAAGTGGCATTCCAGGGGCGGTCCACGTATACGATATGCAATCCCTTTTGGTAAGAACGAAATAAGTCTTCCTACATATGGCCATCGCACATGTGGTGACATACCAGGGTTGGGGGCAACGAAGGGTTACTTACTGCACCTACCTAGTCCGCCACTCTCGATTATACGCATCTTGGGTAGGCATCCCTTTGTCTCTGCATCAGCACCATTTCTCCCAGGCAACGAATATCAAACGCTAGACCATTGGGATCCCAGTCAAGCCGTCGACCGGCAGGACGGCTAGAGCCCCAGGAACGGTTGGGTGAGCGCCCATCTACTGTTGTTATGCATTCGCATCCGAGAGGCTGAAAGACGAGGGTATCCTTGGAACCCATATAATGCCGCACTGCAACAAGATAACTAACGGGCTGTCCATGTGTCCCTGTGTTCGGCTTTCGATGTGCCGGGCCTGCAGTGTGGGGTGGTGGGGAAACGCATATCGCGTGTTGCAGATTCAACATTCTCAGACCCGTTCGTTTTCCTCCCCTTATCTTTCAGGGTTCCACTGGCGGATCGGTCCCAGCGAAGCCGCCGGTGGTGTTACAGGACCATGACCGGCCGATCCTTGCCCTGGCGGCATCCGCGGGTACAACCCACATAGCATCATCCAAGTGAGCTCTCATTCGTTGGTTGGGGCCAGAAAATGCCCCTCGAGCAGCTGGCGGGGCCAGTGCTGATAAAAGAAGGGCTGTTGCACAGTTGCTTGACCGCTCAGTAATGCGCTTGACCGTGAAGATGCTGCCAATGCCGTGAAGCATGCCGAGAGGCGGAGGCATCCAGATGTCGTTGAAGCCAAGCTGGAGTCCTTGCTGCAACTTCACCACTGCAAGCCCGCCAAGCCAACCCTTACACCGTCAAATTTGTCCCTATCGTTCGCACAGCCTGACCAAAAATCCACACCAAAGGCCGTGTTGTGAAGCGTTGTGACACTCTTTCGTCCTGCCCTGAATGGTCACCAGCGCGGCCGGCTCGGTGTATCTGCACGAGGCAGGGTCGGGGGCGAGGTCAACACTCGGCGCACTTCCCGGCGGACCGGCGCTCATGACGCCGAAACGCTGCCTGGCCTTCTCGCAGCTAAACAAGCCGTTGAGGTGGGGGAGATGAGCATTGGCGGGCTGAGGTATGCCAGAGGAAAAGCGTGGGGTGTTACCGTGCATAAACACTGCTAACTGCGGCACTATGCGTTTGTGAGCCTGGAGATCGACGGGCTTGGGGCAGTTTACAGTTTCCGCCCTTCCATGCGCGTATCTATGCGCACATGCCTTTGTCGTGAACAATTCGCTGACAGCGAAAAAGGACCGCAGGGCAGAAGCTTGCTGTTGTCGCATGCCATGCAGGTTGGCTGCTGGTGCGGACGACGGCCAGGTGCTTGTGTGGCAAATTTCGCCGACGGCGCCAGGTACGAGAGACGAAATGTCTTAGGGAGTCCTGAGTTAGGCCATAGCCGGGTTTGCCACGCACAAACATCGGTAAGGTCGCGAGCACGCAGGACGCGAATGCACGCAGCATAGCACTGGGAAGAGCTACGGAAATGGCATCGGGGTCCCTTCAACTATCGTTTCCTTGACCCATCATGCCAGGTCCGGTGGCGCTGCCAACCAAACTTCGCGGCCGTGTAATGGGCGTGGGCTTCGCTGCGTACAACCGGGTAAGCAGGTCTGCGGATAACAGACCGGAGCACGCGTCAGTCAGGATTGGGGAAGTTGGCAGCATAGTGAGCAGCCTCGCGTGGGCTACACAAAGCTTCAGACCATGGGGCCGGAGCTGGCCACGGCAGGATAGGCCCTCGAGCACGAAGCGCCATGTTGGGTAGCCGCATAGGTAGGCTGAGGTGTATACCACGGCAGTCTGTAGGCAGCGGCGGTGACCCCACGCGACGGCCTTCTTCTTGACTCGAAGATACCCTGGTTCCACACCTTACGTCCGCAGGCGCCCTCGAGCGTGCTGCTGAGCTGCTCGGAGAGCGGGCAGCTGTCCGTCGTCGACATGCGCAACTTCCCAAATGTCCAGGTACGTCAGCTGCCAGCTGCTCTCGCGTCACCTGCCTTTCTGTGCCCAACGTCACCCATATTGCGTGCGGGCACTACATTGCCTGTGAGAGTATCGTAGAAATGAAATCACTGCGCCCTTTACCCAAACCTTGTGCTGACAATGCCATGGCCGTTGGCCTCCAATTCCCACGCCTTCTGTGGCCAACAACACATTTGCCAATGAAAGCCTGTACGTGCCGATCCCCACTTCAGGCCGGCTTTTCGGTCGAGATGAACGTGGCGGTGTCCTGCATGACGGTGCGCGATGACGGGCAGCTGGTGGCGGTGGGGACAAAAGGTGAGGTGCGCAGCTGGTGGCGGTGGGAACAAAAGGTGAGGTGCGCAGCTGGTGGCGGTGGGAACAAAAGGTGAGGTGCGCAGCTGGTGGCGGTGGGAACAAAAGGTGAGGTGCGCAGCTGGTGGCGGTGGGAACAAAAGGTGAGGTGCGCAGCTGGTGGCGGTGGGAACAAAAGGTGAGGTGCGCAGCTGGTGGCGGTGGGAACAAAAGGTGAGGTGCGCAGCGCCGCAGGTGCGATGTGCCAGTATAGGCGTGACCCGAAAGTGATGGACAGCCACAGAAGGACACGCAAGCGAAGCGCCAAGGGAAGACGCGGACATTGTGGTTGTGCAAGTACTACGTCGGATGTGGTAGGCTGTCTGTTCTTGGCGATCCATGCTCGTGGTGACCCGATGCCCCACGTGCACCCCGCAGACGGCCGCGTCGGCGTGCTCAAAGTAGACGACCTGCTGACGCACAAACAGGTGGGAGGGTGGCGGGAGACTGACAGCCGTAGCAACATTTAATTTCAGCCCTGCGAATTGGCGGCAGTGTGTCAATCGGCGATCCATAGGCGCCCCCTGCGAGGCCGACTGCATACTGCCAGACGCAAATGACCTGCCAGCCGACTGGGCCCGCGTATTGCGCGCTCAGTAGGCCTGCGGTGGCCGCCAACGTCGCCGGTCCCTGCGGATGCCAATCAAGGCGGCTGCCTTGGCAGGGCAACCTTTTTCCGTGCACTTATCAGGCCGTTTCGTGTCGTGGCTTTCGCGCTCTGCAGAACCTTACCAAAGCCGGATTGATCAAGGTGTTCGACCTGGGCACCCATCTGGATGTCGCGGACGTGGCCTTCCAGCGCGTCAGGTGGGGCGAGGCGATGTCCTGTCAGGTGGTTTTAGGCAGACAAATCGGACCTAAGTGCGCTGGTTTGTAGTAAGCAAGCACTGTTGCGCACATATGGGTGAAGCAACTGAGGCGATAACCCGCTACGTCATGGTGTTTTACGGTTGCCCAAACCCAAGTGCGTAATCCTGTCTTGTCGTCGTTAATTGTCTGCATCAGGGAATCGCGAGAGTCGCGCGACATTGGCCGGGAGAGGGAGAGCAGGGACAGCTTATCGGCGGGCACGCCAGCACCGGCGCTGGCGGCGGAGCCAGCGGCCGCGCAACCAGCGCCTCAAGAAGCGGCGGACGGTAGGCAGGGCAGCCGCGGGGTGGCGGAGCAGGGCGCTGGCCCAGATGCGGGGCCGCCGCTGAAGAAAGCAACCAACCACTACACTCCGGTCGCAGGCGCACAGCGGCAAAGCCTGCAAGGCAAGGAAGAGGTCCAAGCCGCGCGGGCGGTGGCTTCGACGGCGGGGCCCGTAGCGTCTGGCCCCAGCCAGCGGCAACAGCCGGGTTCGCTGCTGGGTGCAGCAGGGGCCACCGGCGCGACAACTCGACCCCTCAGCGCCGTGCAGCCGGCTGCAGCTGCCACCGGGCCGTCAGCCCAGTCAGCCCCGAACCTGCCTTCGACAGCACCGGGCACCCTGCAGTCGCAGCCAGGCCGGCAGCCAGCAGTCCCGGCCATCGTCATTCCAGGAATGGCACCGCCGATTCTGGGACACCGGCGGCCGTCGGACGTAGGCGGCAGCAACACTCCGTCGGCAGGCTCGGGGACAATGGAAGAGGCGTCAGGGCTTGACGGACAAGCCCAGCCGTCCCCGGCGGCACGCACGTTAATAGCGGGGGCTGTGGCCGGCGGCTCTCCAGCGTCGTCGCCGTCCAGGTTGGTAGACGGATCGGTCTGACGTGATTCACTCGCTTCGCAGAATGCCCCCAGGCGGACGACCTGCTCCAGAAGTCGTGTTGCGTAGGCTTGCTGCGCATCGGCCCCGCCTGTTTCCTGCGAACCCACATGGTTCTCAGACGGTAACTGATATCATCGTGCTACACGAACCTACAGGCCCCGCAGCCCCCGCGCCACTTTGTCCGGCGGCGGGTTCCCGCCATCTCGGCTGCCGCTCAGCAGCAGTGGTGGGGACTCGATGTCAGCTTCGGGCCTGCGGTCCTATCTGGATGACTTCCGGCAGGAGATGCGGGACCTCGTGCGCGGGCTGCAGGCGGACATGGTGCGCCAGGCTGTGGCGTCAGAGGTGCGTCCGCGGAGGGAGATAAGCCGAGTGCATAGAACACTGCGAGCAGCAGAAAACAGCCCACGCCCATGCGTTGTTGCTCGTATGCTCAAGACTGCTCAGTTTCAACAGGACGCACAGCGTCGCGGGTACAGGACGCGCAGAGCCATGAACGCAGGCAACCAGGAAGGGAATCCTCTTTGATCATGAAGCCCAACTTATGTACGAGTGTACCTCAGTCCTGGTACCTGAGCCGTGCCAGGATGCCCTACCCCTAGTCGTGCGTGTCGCCCATTTCCCCGATATGCGCCGGCTGTCCCACAAGTCGAATGCCCCTTTTCGCCCCTGTCGCCTTCCCTCCCAGATGACCCGCGGGAATGACGTGGCGGTTCTTCAGCAAGAAAACAGGCAGCTGCGGGAGGAGGTGCAGCGGCTGTCGCAGCAACTTGACGCAGCTTTGCGGTTTGGGATGCTGGGGCAGCAGCGGACGCCATGGTGATGGTTGCGCAGCAGCAGACGCCGTGGGACCAGATGCAGCCATCTGGCCGGCGAGCTGCCTAATGGGACGTGCATCACGGGTAGTGGGTGCTCCAAGAGGGTCGCCAATCGCCTTGTGTGCGGGGGACCGGCTGAGGTACTGGTGGATTCCTGATCGGCTCGGGTTGTCTTGGGGAGCGGGGTTTCCCGTGCTTCATACTTTCTGGCTATATAAGCGTGTTGAGCCCTGCTAGGGGTCCGTGCCTTAGGGGATGAGAGGTGGCGGGTTCCGATGTTTGCATCGTTGCGGCGCTTCACTGGTTCGTCGGGTGCTGGGCTGTTAGGTTGGTTGGCGGCCAGTTCCTGATAGGGGAGCCTCTAGTGCAACTTCCCCCTGGGGTGCTGGCTGCTGCTCTGTATGCCTACGGCCTGTCAACTTGGTGTTCTGGTGGTTTGCCTTTGTTTCGGTGCATGTCGGTATTTGTTTCCTCCGTCTTGTTCAGTGTCAGGCGATGCGCCCGATGGTTCTACCTATTGGTCTGGAACCCACTGTAATCGTTACAACAACCATTGCTTCAGGCCGGATGTAAACCAGGGCTCGTCATCCCGATGCCAGCTAGGTACTACGTCCCAACGGTAGCTTTGCGACCGGGCCCACCAATACCAGCTGCCCAGTCCATGCTTGCTGAGATGATCGCGTGCGGGTGCGGCGATCCAGACCACCAGTTACAGCCGTTTCGCAGCCCAAGGTATCGGGATCTTTCGCTCAGTTGTACCGGTATGCACATTTCCCCAATGTGGCCACACAAGGCGTAACCGTACTGCTGTCAGACAAGGCGTAGCTATTGTTCGCCGTACATAGAAGCCCATCACCAGGATGTAACTCCGAACGAGCAACCCAGCCGTCCAACACGTCAAAGAATCGTGTCCGCAAGTTTCTAGTGAGATCACGCATGGCCGCAGGCGAATGCGCCTCACGTCGCCTCAATAGTGTGGGCCGTTGCAGAGGGTTGCAAGGAATGCCGAGCCAGTAAACAAACGTTAACCAACCTCGCGCGGAGTTTTCATCATAACCAAAAGCGAAAATAGAAACATATAATATTCAATCCTGGCTGAAGAAGTAATTAATCGCCAGTAAAATGACAGTCCAAACTAAGTGCGCGTACGTGTCCAATCGGGAGGGGTCGAAACCGAGCCGCCGATGCGTGTGATCGCTCTCGAACTGCAGCACCAGTGTCCGCAGTGGTCCGCAGCCGACTGAAGGTATGATATATCGTTGCTATCGACGCATCACGTGAAAAAAATGTCGGCAAAACACCAGCAACAGCGTCCGCTGTCGTCTAATCGATCCCCGGTCCATCAAGCAGCATTCAACCTGTTCCCCGGCTCCTCCGCCTGTTCAGTTGCCAATCGTCCAGTCAATAAAAACACTCCCAATGAAACCGCGTCAGCTCTTAGATACGTACAAAAATCCCCAGCGATCCTGAGCAGGGCAAAATCTAACCTACCGGCGGAGGGTGGTGGCGGAGACGCTTGCCAGGCGTGCGCTCTTGTTCGCGCTCAACTTGCATCGAAAATGCCCACCGATTCCCGCTAGATCGAAATCACATAAGAACCACAGGCTGCCGTTATCTCATTTCTGCCGTCAAATCTGCAGCGCGTGCGTGTTTCATCGGACCAGGTTGACCATAACGAAGACCATTACCGACGCAACGCCAATGCATATCAACCAGAAGTACATGTAGCCGAGCTGCCAGTGCAGCTCCGGGACGTTCACGAAGTTGGTGCCGTACACTCCCGCGATGAAGCTGGTGTAACAAAAGAGGGGGCCGACAATGCGCCTTACGAAGGTCAGCGTGGGTACTTACACTTGGTACCGGTATCTGGAGTTCTGGACAACCTACGGCCTAACTGGATTATGTAATCGCCGATTATACCGTACGCCAGTTTCATCGCAGTTACCATCATACGGAAACGTGTTTGAAGCTGGGGTTGCATTACAGGGTTGCAGTGTTGAGATTCCGATTGTCTCCTATGTGCTGCGATCATGGAAGGTCTGGTGGAGGATCTGGTGGCAGATGAAAAGCTAAGACGGAAAACCGGCGCACAAGAGCGGACGCGACTTGCAGGAGGCCAGGAGGCCTTTATTCATGCCACAAGGGCGTTCCAGGCAGGGGCGTGCAACCCGAGCCGGGCAACCACCGCGGCTGCTGTCTCACGCACTATTGGCGAGCTTTGGCACACTCTCTGATTCCTGTCGTACTGATTGCCGCTGCACTGTCATCACCCACCACAACGCCAGCCTAGGCCCCCTAGGTCCAACCTAGGCCCCCTTCAGCTCCCGCCACTTCCCCCCCCCCCCCCTCGCTCACGTCATCGGAAGGAAGACAGTCGAAATGACCGCCAGGCTCTGCATGCTCCTGTTGGTGCGGTGCGCAATCATGTTGAAGACGAGGTCGCTCAGCTCCGAGGCCTGGAGGTCGGCGGGGCAGGTGGGGCCGGTTAGGTGGTTAGAAGCTCGATTAGGGCCCCCCGACGCCTTCAGCTAGCAACAACAACATCAGCAACACAATGCACGCCAGGACCCGCCAGCTGCGCATCGATGGGTAGCTCGGCTCCCAACTGTGCCGAGGGTCAGCGGTACCAACAGCAGCCCGCGGCCCTCAAGGCAAGACCGCAGATCCTCGCTGTTAGGTTTCCGTAGGGAAGCAGAGGACCAACGCATCTCCCCCAAATGCCCAACCCGGTTATCCGCTGACCTGCATTCCCAGGGATTCGATCTCTGTGTCGATGCCTCTCAGCTGCTCCTCCAGGGCCTGCGCCGGTTGGGTGGTTGTTAGGTGGTTGTTAGGTTGCAGCCAGGTTAAACTGCCGCGCCGGTGGCCTTCATGCACTGGCGGGTGTCGAAGCCGAGAGAGCGTTGGTGATTACCGAGGGCTTCAGCGACTTGATGCCCGCAGGCGACGTGGCCATTTGACGACGCGTCTGAGACGGCGTTGCTAAGACCTTGTCCATTGGCGAACCCCACAGCCCATTCGCCCATTCCACGCCTGCTCTCGTTTATTTCCGCGACACACACATTGCCCAAAGCACGGTGTGAGCACCGCCGACGCCCCTCCACCCGGCCACCCACCCGGAAGTGCTCCTTGTTGGCTGCGCTCATGCCCATGGGGTTGTCCGTTATCGCGCCGCCGTCGTCCTTGCGGTTGAGCGTCCGGAGCATTGTGACGGTGGCCTGGGGGCGGGAGGGCGGGGAGGGGTCGGAGGGAGTCGGCGGGATCAGAGGATTCGGAGGCGGGTGTGTCGGGGGCAGGAGAGGGAAGGGCGCACTTGGGTGTGGCGCTTCCCAAGAATCGTGACCGGATCCCTTGTCAGCCCACCGCCTACTGGCCCGCCCTCCTCCCCGCCCTCCTCCCTGCCTTCCTCCCCGTCCTCCTCCCCGCCCTCCTCCTCCCCGCCCTCCTTCCCGCCCTCCTCCTCTCCTCTCCCCCCCCCGCCGCACCGCCCTCCTCCCCGCCCACCTCCCCGCCCTCCTCCCCGCCCTCCTTCCCGCCCTCCTCCTCTCCTCTCCCCCCCCGCCGCCGTTTGTTTTCGGACATCCACGGGTTTCCCTCGAACCCCCCGCCGCACCTTGAACCTGCGGTCCAGCAGCTGCAGGTCGGTGCTCATGGCGTGGAGCTGCTCGGTGGCGCTGGCGGACAGGTTGCCGCTGCGCACCCGCCGCTCAAACTCCACCAGCTGCGACGTGAAGTCGCGTACGACATCGTACGACTGCGCGAGTGTAGGGCGGGCGCGGCCGCGAGGCCAGTCGAGGCGAACCCCAGAGCGAAAGCCGGGGCCGTACCCTTTGCTGCGCAACGTTCCGCCCTGCCCGTGCATTCATCTGGGACCCCGGGAAGCCTCCTTCAAAGCCGCACTTGCTATGAGGCCTCCCAGCTTCCGACCCCCGCCTCATCGCCTCACCGCGGGTCCCGGTGTGCGAAGCCTATGCACCGGCACCAGCTACACTTCCACGTCGAGTACCCGCTTCTTCGTTGGCACCCCCGCCTCACCTGGTCCACCACCCCGCGCATGAGCAGGTACAGCAGGTACCAGGCGTCACCTCGGCGAGCCTCGCTGATGCGGGCCCGGCCGCTGGCAGCCGGGTCCATGCCGGGGCCCGGGCCGGGAGCGGGGACCGGGCCGGGGCCGGGCGGTTGTCGTGGCGGCGGCGGCTGCTGTTGAGGTTTGTCCGTGGCTGGGTTGGCGGGTTGGGAGGAGGTGAGGGGGTGGGACTGCACCGGACGGTTCCATGGAGGTGTTGGAGGCGCAGGCGACGTAGGCGCAGGTGACGTAGGCGCAGGTGACGTGGGCGGCCACGGGAGGGGCGATGGTCCGATGGGCCAAGTGGTCGCGGCAGGTACAGCGGAGGAGGTAGGAGGACAACGTGGCGGGGGTGGGGGGGGGGGAGGGGAGGGGAGGGGAGGGGAGGGGGGTTGGGAGAGGGGGGGGAGGGGGGGGGAGGGGGGTTGGGAGAGGGGGGGGGCGTTGTGTTCCAGCAACAGCTTCAGGGCTGAGGAAGACAAAGACCCAGCGGCCGCCTGGGTTGGCTCCGGCTCCCGCTTCTGCTGTGTTGCTCGCGGGCCGTGCCCCACCAGCCAACGCACACCACAGCGCCACCCGCCCCCCGGCCCCTCTGGTCCCCAACTCCCCAAGCGCCACACGCAACCAGTGCCCCACGCAACCAGTGCCGCACGCAACCAGTGCCGCACGCAACCAGTGCCCCGCCTTCGCACCGCCTTCGCACCGCCTCCCCCCTGACCGTCCACCTTCTGCCGCCCCTCCGCATTCTACCTTGGCCCCCAGCTTGGCCCCCTGCTTGGGTGCCGCAGAGAGCTGCTGCCACAGCCTGTACGTCACGCAGCGGCCGCTGGTGTGGAAGATGGAGATGACGGTGGCTCCGCGCGGCTCGCGGCTGTCGGGGCGCGGCTTGTCCTGAGGGAGGGGCGGGGCCGGGGTCGAGGTCGGGGTCGGGGTTCCGGAGGGCGCCTGGTGGCGGCAGTGCGGGACTACTGCGGGCCTTCGACAAATGACATGCCGAAGAGCGTGAAAGATGATGAGGTATGTAGTGTGTAGTGTGTAGTGTGGGGTGTGGGGTGTGGTGTGTGGGGTGTGGGGTGTCCTCCATCAGGGCCTCACCGGCCCCTTACCCAGCCGCCCAACACGAGCCGCCCTCCAAACCCCGCTCCCGCCTCCACACACATACACACACCTGCAACCCTTTCAGTGCCGACCAACGGGCTTCATCCCATATCCCCTCCCCCCACACACGCACCTGCAGCAGCAGGAAGCATACCGGCTCCTCCACCCAGCGCTTCTCGTAATGGTACTGCTGCAGCTCTCGAGCCTGGTGGGGAGGGGGGAGGGAGGGGGAGGGAGGGTGGGAGGGGGGGTGGGGGAGGGGGGCAGGGGCAGGCGGCATTAGCCGGCGGCGAGGCGAAGTGAGGGTTTGGATGAGCGCTCGGGAAGTGTGCAGGGCTCCAGTCCCACTGGTGGCGGCGGGGGAGGCAGCCGCCGCCTGCGCTTCAAGGGCGGCGCTGTGAGAGGCCCCCTCTCCGCTGACTGCCCCTTGCCGCCGCACGCCCCCCTAGCCCCCGCGCACCGCCCTCTCGCACCTTCCGCAGCCGCAGCAGCGGCCGCCACGACGCCAGCCACTGCAGCCACCCGCTGGAGCCGGCCCCAGCCCGGGTCCCGCCCCGCCCGCCGCCTTCCACCGACGAGCCCTCGTTGGCGGAACCCGCCGACCTCCGGGCCCTCTGGAGCAGGAGCTCCCTCGGGCTCCTTATGCGGCCCCGTGACGTGGGCGACGCAGGTGACGTGGCGAAGGGGTAGCCGGTGTCGCTAACCCGGGGGGGAACCTGACCGCCGCCGCCGCCGACATTACGGGGCGGCGCCGACAGCAGCGGCGGCGGGCGCGACCACTGGGAGCCGCCTGCACCGCCGCCAACAGCTGCCGACTGGGACAGCGGCTGCGGCAGCAGGGACGGCGCACCGTGGCCGTTCCGAACGGCGGCGGCGGCGGCGGCGGCGGCGCAAGTTGCCGCTGCGGCGGCTTGGTCGCCCTCGGTGGCCTCCGCCACTGCCGTGGCGGGGTTGGATGACGTGCTGGTGGAGTCGTCGTCGGCTCCCTCCCACACCGCCTGCTGCGTGGGCTGTATGAGCAGGCGGGTGCGCAGGCCGATCATGGACATGCTGCAGTACAGTATGCCCTCGGAGCTGCGGGGAGGAAGGGGGACGGCAGGCGGTGGAGAACGAGGGGGACGGCAGGCGGTGGAGAGGGAGGGGGACAGCAGGCGGTGGAGAGGGAGGGAGGGGGGCGGCAGGCGGTGGAGGGGGAGGGGGAGGGGAGGCTGTCAGGCGGCCACCAATTGAAAGCGCGCCAAAGACGAGGCGGCGACCCTAAGGCTTCATACCAGCGCAAGGGGTCACTCCCCTGCGCGGCGTATTGGGCCCCTGAGTCGACCGTACACCAGACCACCAACTCCCAACTTCCAACTGACATGTAGTACTCGTTCTTGATGCGGCGATGCGGGTCGGGCGGCGGCACCGGAGGCTCCTTGCAGCTGCCGCCGCCGCTGCCCGAGTAGGCCGCCCCTCCGTGTCGCGAGCCCTCCCAGCCACGCAGCGTGCGCCATCGGTGCTCCCTCACAAAGTCCTGCGGGGGCCGCGGGGCGCATCGGGGGCCACCTGCTGATGAGTGGGGCACCTACTGATGAGTGGGGCCGCCCTGGGAGTTGGGTCCAGGGGAAGCTCACGTCACGCCGCATACGGGGCGTTCGCCCCTGCCCCTCAGCTGCCGCGTCCCCTCACTCTCCCCTCCACACCCCACCCCTCCCCCCCGACACCTCCGTGTGGGAAGACGTTAGTCGAGGTGCGGGCTGGAGATGCGGGGGGCGCTAGAACAGCTAGACCAGCCGTCACCATTAGACAGGCAGCGCTTGGTGCATTTCCTACCTCCTGTTCCATTGGTTGGTTGGTCCCTCGAACCCCTC
This sequence comes from Yamagishiella unicocca, assembly GCA_003116995.1. NCBI lineage: Eukaryota > Viridiplantae > Chlorophyta > Chlorophyceae > Chlamydomonadales > Volvocaceae > Yamagishiella > Yamagishiella unicocca. The sequence continues at coordinate 280,195 of BDSL01000078.1, forward strand.
CCCACCCCACCCCAGCCCTGCCTGCCTCCCCCCCCCCGGCCCCCACGTACCCGCAGCACCTCCGTGTTCTCCACCGCCAGCAGGTCGCTCACCAGCAGCGGCGGCAGGTGGTAGCGCGAGGCCAGGGCCTTGGCCAGGATCCAGGCGAAACCCTCCACCTGGGCCCGGGAGCAGGGTGGCGGGGGCCGGGTGGCGGGGGCCAGGGGGGCGGAGGGCGAGGAGGCCAGGGCAGGTTGCGGCAGGACGAGCAGCTGTGTGGTCTCAGACGCGCAGGGTGAGCACCTCCAGGAGGTGTGGCTCCAGGGAGGTGAATTGGCGCAAATGTCAATGTACTGCGTGTGTGTGTTTGTGTGTCGTGGTGTGGTGTGGGGGCCGCGCTGCTGGGTTGTTGGGGGTTTAGGGTTTTAGAGGGCGTGTCGGTGTCGCAGCACCTGCCGGGCCCCGACGGGAATGTAAAGGCGGGGACACCCGGCGGGGCGGGTTGGGGTGCCCAAGGTCGACAGACCCGGCCATCAACATGATTGCGAGGACTGCATTTGGCTGCGTTTTTGACGATGGGTGGTGCCAGTGGTGGTGGTGCTGAGGTGCCGCACCTTGATCCATCGGGTCTGCGGCTCCAGCCTCAGGATGGGCCGGGGCAGGTTCAGGAAGGCGCGCAACGTGGTCAGGCCCTCGGGACTGGCGCCACCCGCCGGGCTCTGCCAGCGCCTGCAGGCCGCAGGCAGAGCCGTTACGTGAGGGCTGCAGGCAAGGCACCGGTACGACAGCCGGGAATGTGCGCCACAAGAAGCCACGGGGCCCCGCGGGGGGCGTCCTATCAGCCCAACCCAGCCCAACCCAGCCCAGCCCAGCCCAGCCCAGCCCAGCCCAGCCCAGCCCAGCCCAGCCCAGCCCAGCCCAGCCCAGCCCAGCCCAGCCCAGCCCAGCCCAGCCTAGCCCAATCCCACCCCTAGCCGCTTACGTCAGCCGGGGCCGTACGCTAGTGAGACAGTAGTCCAGAAGCTGAACCTCCACACGGCCGGGGAAGTCGTGGTTCAGCTTGTGCTCTACCTGCTCAGCGGCAGCGCGGGCGGAGGCGGACGAGGCGGAGGCGGAGGCGGCGGGTGGGGGGGCCGGGATACCAAAACACAGCGGCTGACGTGGCGCTGGCATGGCACCAGCCCACGCGCTATTACAGCACCCGCAGCACGGCCGTGAAATGCAGCGCACGGGCTGCGAGGTGGCCGTGGGCGCTGTCCCGAGGGGCATTGCGCCAGGGGGCGCGGGCTGCCGGGGATCCGTGAGGTTCAGGGCGGCCGCGGGGAGGGCGGGGAGGGACGGATGGGATGGGGCGCCTTACGTTGGGCGGCAGGTCGCGGCCATCCCGCACGTCGATTTCCATGAACGCCCCCGGCTCGCCACCCATGCCCAGGCGAGCCAGGTCGGTGACTTTCTCGAACGCGAGCCTCCACCGCGCGACCACCATCTCGTGCCTGCAGGAGGAGCGGCGCGTGGCGTGGCCGCGGGCGGCAGTTGGCAGATGACCGTCGGCGGTTGATGGACGGCAAGTCAGTTGGGTGGTGGGTGGCGTTTTAGTAGTCAGGGTACAGGCGCCAGAAAGGACGCCGGTGGGCGCTGGCGGTGAGGCGGTGAGCGTCATGGCAACACCCAGACTTGCGCCAGGGGCTGTGGTGGTCGGGGGGGGGGGGGATTGCGCGAGCAGCGCACGTACCGGGCCTCCTCCTCCTTTGCTTCGGCGTCCTGGTCCGAGTTTTGCGCGTCCTCCACCGATGCCGCTTTGTCTATAACGACGTCGCCAAGGATCGCGGCATCGCAAGACGCTCTCGCCGAGCGGCCCGGGATGAGTGTGATGCTTGGCGCGGCGCGTGGTCCCGTTTGGGACCGACGGTTCAGCAAGTCACGAGACATCGGGCACTCGACGATGAAAAGCAGTCGCTGCCAGTTTGCGCGCTCGCGGAGTTCTATTGAATTGATGGAAACGCCCTTATCTCGGCAAAGATGTACAGATGAACTGAACAAGATATAATACTGGCGTTTGGCTTAACTTCCCGCCAATGCCGCCAGCGCATTCGGGAACCGCAGATGAGCTTCGATCAAGCACATATCAGTATGGTTTAACAATGCGCCACGGCATTACTCGCAGCGAGTCGCAGCAATGACGCGACCGCCGGCTGTACGTCATGGTTGGCTGGCTGCGTCTGAGCGCACCATCGCTTGCACCCGCCATATGATTACAGCTATCGTAACATTTAAAGCAGAATTTACTTAACGGGTAGCAAGTATATGACGGAGGTTAGATGCACCCTTCGGACCTGGCCTCAGTGACTGAATGCCACAACAGCAAACTAGATCCTTCAAAGGCAAATATTTAATACTTGAAGTGAAGCTGTAGGTCAGCGCGATTTCGGTCGGCAGTGGACTCTGTTAAAAGGCGGGCACGCCGGCTCGGTCTGGACTGACCAACATGAAAGTGTAAGCAAGCAACTATTGCTAGTGTAAACCTTACCCCGAGACCTTACCCCGAGACCTTGGCCCATGGCGCAACCGCACCGTCACCGACGTTTCCCTATCGTTTGGCCCCCCAACCCCTCCAACTATCCAGGCTTCAACCTAATACCGCCACCATCTGCAACTGCGAGCTGCTGCAAGTGAGGCCCATGCAATCCCACAAATATCCCCACAAGGCTCCACGCTGGCTTACGCTTTGCCGTTGGGTTGGGTTGGGTAACCAGATGAGGGCGTGCGTGTCGTGGCTGCTTCAGCAACTTTGGGCCATGGGCAAGGGAGTTGGCTTATGGCATCTGCATCGAGCGGATAGGTTGAGGACCATGCTGTGGGGCAAGCCGGAGGTCGGAGCGGAGCGAGCGAGACTGGGCACCATCGCACCTCAGGCCAGCCCCCGCCCACCTCCCGGCTCCCTCCCTGCCAGTCCATTGCTTCCACCGAAACGCCAGCCCCGGCTCGTGGAGCGTAGGGCGCCGTACAGGGCCCCTGCCCCCAGCTGCTCGCCCAGCTGCTCACCCAGCTGCACATGCGACCTTGCCGCAGGTGCTGGCGGAGCGGGGAGCGGACGGCAGCGGCAAGGCCCTGGCAGTGGAGCGGATGGTGGGTTGGCAGACCGGTGCGGTTGTCGTTGCGGGTTGCGGTTAGGAAGGCAAGAAGCTCGGAGCGCGCCGCATGGCCTAGCGGAACGTTGCAAAACCCTGCGGGCCGACCATTTAGGCCTCGCCAACCGCGGTGTGCGAAGGTACCGATACGAAGACACCTGTACACGCACATCGACGGTCGCCAACCGCCCCAGTCGTCCCGGATCGCTAATCCACCCGTCCATGCTCCCTCCTTGCAGGCCTACCAGTACCTGTCCGCGCAGCCCGTGCAGCCGCTGACCAACCCGCAGCTGCAGGAGTTCTTCGCGGTGCTGCAGGTACAACCCGCGGCGTGCGCAACCCAATCCACACCGCACCACTAACACACTCTCGGCCCGGAGAGCTCCCAGCACCGCCCTCCCCCCGCCTGCGCAGCCGCCGCACCATTCGCTCGAGTCTGCCGCTGCCCAGTCGTCCTCGATGACGTTTGCCGTACCCTCTCCCGCAGCCGTACAAGCTGTCCCGCGGCGAGCTGCTTCAGCTCGCCAACCTGGGCCCCCGCACCCCGGTGGAGGTGCACCTGGTGGTGGCGGACTGCGAGACGCGGCTGGGGGATGAGGGGTTGGACGCGGTGCTGGCAGCGGTTTCGGAGCGGGTGGCGCGGGAGGAGGATGGCGGCGAGCATGGCAGCAACGGGTTCGTTGGAGCTGATGAGATGGCGGACTAGGGGCTGGGCTGGCGTGGTCGGGTTGGCCCACTGTGGTGCTGGTGAGCGGTGGGGTGGGTGCAGTGACGAGGTGCAGGAAAGGCCGTTTGACGGCGGTGCGCTGGTGAGCAGGGTCGCGTCCTGGGGGGGTGGCGAGAACACCGGTTACTGAACGGAGGAGAAGGAAACACTGAGAACTGAGTTTAGGAGCCGCGTGTTAAGGGCTGCTTGCCGGAGGGCTCGGGCGGACGGCCCTTCTTCAGTGGGTTAAGCGCACGGGTGTGGCGAGAAAGCGGTTGAGAACGTGGCTGGTGAGGAAATTTGTTTGATGCGTTTGGGGTTGCAAGCTGGGGTCGCGTCCTGGGGTTAGGCCCGGGGCCGGGGGCCGCAGTGCTTGAGGCAGGTGGTTGGGCACCAGCTGTGACCGGCGGGGCGGAGCACAGGGGGGGGGCTGTCTCCGAGGACCTTGGCTGGGTAAGGGGTAGGACGGCGGCGGCTGCTTGCCTGCCATCAGTTGTTAAAGCGGAGGCATGACGCGGCTAGGAGCGCCGTTGGCCATGATCGCCGCTGGGGGCGGACTGGAAGTTGGAGATAAATAGGGGTGAAACGGTGCGTGTCTGTATGCGTGGTTGGTTGATTCCTGCCCTTGAGACTTTTGGGGCAATCTTCGTTAAAGGTCTACGGTCTACAGCACACAACGGCGCCTTGGTGGTGTATGATGTATGAACGAGTCTGGCAGGGTAAAAGGGTCCAAGTTGACTCCAATCAAGTACATTCTGTACATCATTGACACGCGCCGTACTCAGGCTGCTGCGTGCTGCCAGGCACATGCGCACATGGACATCATGGGCGCTTACAAGAGGGCTACCAGCTGGCAGGTTCGGGAGGGTGCCACTGCATTTTTGCATATAATTATTATACATGTACGCGGTCAACGGGGATAACAGCGGACTCAGCGAGCTCCCTGCGAGTACGTCCGATGAAGGCTACCGGTATCGCGGTATGTAGGGTATGTCGAAAGTCGTGTACGGTGGGCAATGCGATATCGCCCGGTCATGCAGGCACACACCGGTGTAATCACCAGCGGCTTAAGTTTGCGACCCGAACGCAGACGTTTCGAGGAATGCGGCTGGAAGCAATTGTGCGATATTCAATCCAAGTGATCAGGGAAACATGTTTAAGCCGTCTAGAATATGCCATAAGGCATGGTTCACATTTGAGACTAAAAATGGCGGTACGGCACTTTCGTGAGAGAGAAATTCATTTTTCGTCTCATAGAATTGGAAAAAACGGTGATTTTCTCCTACGCTGATTTTTGATCTCAATTGAGATCAAAAATAGGAAAATAGCTGAGACTGAAATTAAAATTCACTTGAGACTGTAATTAATATTCCTTATAGCCGACCAGATGCCAAATACATAAGTCCATACCAGCCATATTACCCGCCGCAAACCTTCCAAATCATCCCAATCATGATGGCCTGTATTCCCTAGACGTGACCGGGCGTGATCGCGCGGTCTGTAGAGGATGAGCGCCGCCGAAGAGGCCGAGTACAACGTAGAGGACTACGGGCCGGACCCTGTATGTCGAACCGAAGATTATGAGAATGAAGACGCCTTCCTTACCCAACCTAGCGCTATGGATATCAGGGACGCGAGAGAAACCCAGGCGGATGCCATCCGCAACGGCATGCTACCCAGCAACCTGAAGAGGGCACGCCGCGAGAACTCATATGCATCTTACAGCGGGGGAGCTTACGGCGGCATAAATGAGGAGGCACAGGAGGGCGAGGGCGGTCAGGTTGAAGGAGGCGGGAGTGACGGGCGAGCTTACGGCGGCGACGGTGAATATTCCGGTTGCGATGATGACGCCTGCAGTGACGACGACGACGGCGGTTCAGCCGCTGCCTCACACGCATCCGACGCCAGCAGGGGCTCCAAGGGCAGCAGGGGCCGTGGTCGGCCGACTGTAAACTTGACGCAGGATAAGCGCCAAGCGTATATACCAGCGGGTTTGGCGCGAGAGAAAGAAAGCGAAGCAGGCCGCTGTGACAGACGTGCCCAAAAGCACTGGCAGAGGCAGAGGCAGAGGCAGGGGCCGCGGCTCCACGGGGAGGGCATCAGTGCCTGTACCCCAAGCTGCGGCCCAGGGAGCGGCCGCGGTTGGGGTTGCCGCGGCTGCCGTACCGCGGCTACCACCTAAGGCTCCCCGCGGGCGTCCCCAGATCCCGACGTACAGGCCCCCTGGGCTTAGGCCGCCGCTGGCGCAGCCGTGCACTATCGACAGTGCACTATCGACAGTGCACCATCCGTGCGGCTTCTATACAGTCTTGTGCAAACTTGGTATTAAAGGAACCGTAGAACAACCAAGCTATTACTGCCGTCATATTTTCTGTCTCCAATAAGAATATGTGTCTCATATGTGAACGCGTTTCTGAATTTTGATTTCAGGAAAAAGGTATTGTGAACGCGTTTGCAATTTTCATCTCATTCTGGCGATTTCCTGTCGCAACCTCAAATTATTTTTAGTCTCAAATGTGAACCATGCCTAAACTAACAGACGGCGATTGAGAAGTTAGACGTATACGTCTGGAACAGTGGATGTAAGGGATGGAAACGAACCAAGCACAGCAACGGAAACCCAATACCGTCGTGTTATACTAATTACCTATAATGTCTTTTCGCTTGGATTCTCAATTGCCCAGCTAATGCCGTCACCAAAACTGGGGCCGCGATGGGGTCGCGAACAGCCCGCTAGTTTGCGGAGTCACCTGGTGTTGTATCAGTGGACGCAGTAGAATCCTAGCGTATCCGGCTAGGGGCGATGTTCTGTGATACTTGAACGGCATGTGAAACCTTGAGGGGGCCAAAGTCGACCTGCACCTGGCAACGCGGGAGCCCTGGCGTAACATCAGCTCGTTGCACAGGGCCTCTTGAACTTTGGCTGTGGGCCAGGAGCATACCACCTTGTAGCGAGCGGAGACGGAGATGGGGTGCAACCCCAGCAAGCAGGAGGGCTATGAGGCGCATGACAACGCAAATAATGTCCCTCAGGACGACCCGAAGAAGTCAGCAAGCCTGAAGGCGGAGGCGCTGAAGGTAGCGGACGACATGATGGCCCAGACACAGGGCAGGTAAGTGCGCAGCCGTAGCCAGGCGCCTGCAGTCAAAGATGTGGCGTGTTTGGGAAGTAACAAGGCTGCTGAACTGCAGGAGGTTCCACGAATGCTATACTCGTCTGACACTTACCAGCTATGGGGCCAGCTGCAAGGTGCTGACAGCTTACCACCGTATCACCAGCAAAAAAGTGGCAGTCAAAACAATTCCGAAGGTAAGTCTTGGATTGTTTGCAAACGGAGTTGCGTGCGAGTATTATTAAGTTGGGATTTTCATGTCGCAGAGCCGCAAGCAACTGGAACGGCAGCGCCAAAAGGTCATGCTGGAGATTGGCACGTTCCGAATGGTTGAGGACCATCCAAACGCCGTGCGCGTCTTGGAAATATTTGAAGGGGCAGAGTGCTATTACATCGTCATGGAGTGCTGCGAAGGCAAGGCGTGCAATTACTCAATTCTTGCTGAATGGAATGCGCGAGTTGTTCGAGGGATCCATGGCGTCGGGGGATCCATGTGCGGTTGTGCGAGGAGTGCTAGTTGAAGGCGGGCACGTGGTAGTTCCCACTAAACAATCATTCCCCCCTGCGGCGCACGGTTGCCCTTCGAAGGTGGGGAGCTGTTTGACCACATCAGCAAGAAGCAGGTAGGGACCAGCAGGCGCCGGCGGGACGGCTTGGTCAGCGCATGCGAATGTACAGTGCTGCATGCTTACTGCAAGACTGCAGGCCCCCTAACTTAGGATTCGCGCAGTGAGAGCGGATTGTGCGTACCTGGCCCCCATCCATGAGCGCTTCGCAACTGGACAGTCTTGCATCACGGGGTGTCGCACCCTGCTTGCTGTGCAGTAGTAGGCCTGTCCATCCGCCCCTGTGGTGGTAAGGGTTACACTTACTCCTGCGGTGCAGCTCACGGATATCCGCAGCGCCATACCTCCACCGTGTGGTGCACCTCCCGCCGGCTTCCCCTCCCTTCCCGCACTCGAGCAGGGTTGCTTCACCGAGCGACAGGCCGCGCACCTGCTCCGGAGCCTCATGCTGTTCCTGGCGCACATGCACAGCAAGGGAATCGCGCACCTGGTGAGGGGAGGGGGTTTGGCGGGCGGATCGGGTAACTGGTTGGCGGACCGGTGTTATTGGGGCAGGGCCAAAAGGCGGCGGAATAGTTGGTGCCGGATCAGGTGTCATTCGGAATACAGAATTGATGCTTGCCATGACTGGAGTGGGGAATGGGTGAGGCGGGAGGGCGGTAGTTTGAACCCCCAAAAAGTACACAGCATGGCGACGCGTAGATCAGGTGTGGCGGGATCCACTGGTGGACTTGGGTTGGTGGATGGGGATTGCACGAGGGGCATACTTGCTGGATGGCAGCGGGGAGGCTGTGTCGGGCGCAACGGACCCACGGGCGGAAAGAAGGCTGGCAATGGTGACTGATGGCACGAATGGAACAGGTCTGGGAGCAGCAACACCTCCGGTTTACTGGTTGTGGGTGTCGTTGCTTTCGGCTTTAGGGTGTTCACCTGAAGACTGAGCTGTGGCGCGGCAAGGAGATGGTGACGTACCCGGAGGGGCTCATCCACAGGTATTCACCCTCTCCTTTCCGCGCCATAGCTCAGCCTGGCTGGGGCAGTGGATGGGGGAGGAAGTGGCGTAGCAAAAGGATGTGGTGCAAGGCAATGGGAGGGGCATGGGCTGCTTAGGAGTTTAAATGCGCAGCACAGCCGGTTGGGCCGCAGCCTCGGGCGACGTCTAGCGTCAAAGCAGGACGAGGATGAGGGAGAGCGGTCAGCGAGCAAGGCGTTGGAGGGGCCGCAGGCTGGGTCCAGGGAAGGGGGTAAAAATATATCCGTGACTCCAGGGCCAACAAACTAAGGGCGAATAAGATGGTGGTCCAAGAAGAGATAGTTGGCGAGTAGGCGGAAGGGAGGCTGCTGAATCGGAACGTTAAGATAAAGGTAACGTAGACTGTAGGAATAAATCAGTGCTATGAAAGCGACTAAAGTGGTGAACTAAGGAGAGGCGGCTGCAAGGAGAAGCTGGCCGTAGTAAGTGAACAATGGTCGTAATATTAGGCGAAGCCAATGGAGGTGAAGACGATGTCTGAAGGGGAGAGGGGTGAATAGCGCCACACTGACTTGCCTCCCCACCCTTGCTGCCCACCGCCCACGTTCACCCCGCAGGACATCAAGCCTGAGAACATCATGTTTGACAGTGAGGGGGCCAGCGGGGTGCTCAAAGTGCTGGACTTCGGGTCATCTGTGTTCGTGCAGCCCAACGAAACGGTGAGGACCCCGCAGCAACAGCATCCGCAATTGTGTCCTTCGTAAATATTGCGCGAAGAGACTGGACATAATAGGTGGTGGGCTGGCGGGAGGGCTAATGTGGGTCAGGCGGGCTGGGTTGCTGATGTGGGTCGGGGCAGGCCGAGTTGCTGATGCTGGTCGGGGGGGCGTGCTGATGTGGCCCGGGGATGGCAGGGGTGGTGATGTGGGTTGGCACGGGCGGAGTGCTGATGTGGGTCGAGGCTGGAGAAGGTGCCGATGTGGCTCAGGGCGGCCGTGCATGCTGGTGTGGCTCGGGGCATGCCAATGTGGCTTGGGAGTGCCGATGTGGGCAGGTACTGATGTGCATTACCAATGCACTCTTACTATCTTGCTAACCCATTGCCTGCCCCGTAAAAGCCCCAGACTATGCAAACCCCTTCCCAGTCTAGTTAACCTTTTCCTTCGTCGAGCATCCTTTACACGGTAGGCACGTACACCTCCTTGCCATTCAAACGACACCCCAATTGCCCATTGCCCGCTCCTGCCCGCCAGGTGCGCAATGCGTTCGGCACGGTGCGCTACGCCTCTCCTGAGATGGCGAACGACGTGTGCGGCCAGAAGGCCGACATCTGGTCCACGGGTGTGGTCATGTACATCCTGCTGTGCGGTCGGGCGCCCTTCCTCAAGTCCAACGACATCGACACGCTAAACCTCATAAAGAACGGACCGAAGGTCAAGTTCAACGGCGAGCGATGGGCGTCCATTTCGCAGGTGAGCTGGCGGAGGGGAAAGGGACGCTGGTCATGCCGTACGGTGCCATACCATCGCACCATGGCAACGATCTGGAGCGGGGCATAGGGATTTTGGACACCATCAGCTGTGTGCGTGCGGGGCATTGCTGCCCGTGAACGGTCCCGGCCCGACTGGTCCTCCCCCGCCCCACACCTTTGCGTTCCCTGTCCTCGTCTCCAGAGTGCCAAGGACTGCATCAAGACGCTGCTGGAGCCAAGCCCCCGCATCCGTCCCACGGCCGTGGAGGTGCTGGCCATGCCCTGGCTCAAGCAGCAGGTGCGTGGGAGGGGAAGGGGCTCGAGGTCATCGTGTTGGCGCTGCTGGGTTCCATGCGCCCAGTACACCACATCCGCTCTGATACCTCATTCCCAGGGTCCTGCTGAAATCCCAACTCCCAACTCGAAACCAATCCCGACGCACCTTCCTTCCCAGGTGCCAGAGACGGTCATTGTGCCGGACACCCTCAAGCACCTGCGCACCTTCGCCAATCAGTCCCGCATCCGCCGCCTACTTCTGGGCCTTATGGCCGATCAGCTCGTGGGCAGCGGCGCCAACCAGCTGCTGGGGCAGTTCTACACGCTGGATAAGGACTTCAGCGGCACGCTGGAGGTGTCGGAGCTTGTCAAGGCGGCGCAGGAGGTGCGGGGGCCGGACCCCTGCACTCAATGGGGGCTTAAATTGGGCATTACGTGATGCATTGCGTGCAGGCTCCGAACAGCCGGAATGCGAGCTCGCTTATGTCCTCTCATTGCATTGCACCACCCGGCTGTGGCCGCTGCCCTGCTTTCCGGCCACACCTCACCCGTCGCATGGCTGCGGGTGTTACACCCCTCTGCCGCCAGGCCATCCCTGACCTGTCCGAGTTGGAGATCAACCGGATGTTTGAGGCGCTGGACGTGGACCGGACCGGAACGGTGGACGTCAAGGAGTTTTTCGCGGGCCTTATCCAGACCATTGACGAGGAGAAGCAGACGCTGGTGGCACAGAAGAGCTTCACGATGCTGGACAAGTGCGTGTTGGGGCGGTCGAGCGCGGAGGAGGCCCGAAGGGTCACGGCGAGATGAAGCATTAGGCACATGCATGGACGCATGTGGACTGCAGGGTGGGCGTGAGAGGGGCCATGCGCCGGATACAAAATGGTTTGGTCCCCGAAGGTCCCCTTTCCTGCCGTACTGCAGGCGAGGCGCGGGGTTTGTGACGAAGGAGGCGTTCATGGAGGTGCTGCTGGAGCGGGCGCAGGCGGGTACTCTCAAGGGGCTGGCGCCCAAGCACGAACAGGAGGCGGCGGCGCTGCAGGAGCAGCAGGGCGGCGGCAGCTGCTGTAGCGAGCCGCGGTGGCAGGGGCGGCAATCAGGTACGGCACCCGCAGCCTAGTGCAGCCAGCTGGACGGCTCGTCGCCAGTTACCTTCACAGTGTGATGCGATGCGCATCATTGCGGTACTTGGACACCCGCCATCTCATAATTGCACACAAAGACACGCAGCGGAGTTGCGCGCTCGGGCCCTGGAAACCCAACGACGCTGTGGGTTTGCGAGAAGCTTGGAAAGTTGCGCGCGCGCAAAGAAGGCAAGCAACGAGCAGCTTACGTAGTCGTGACGGCTTCCCTGGGACCTCAGGGTCATAAGCCTCATGTTCCTCCCGATGTCCTCTGTCCGACAGGTGCCACTAACCACTCCGTCGTCGCCGTCGCGTCTTTTCCTCTACCCCCCCGCTCCATCTCCGCCCCGTCCGGCGCAAACCCGCTTTTATCCCCCCTGCGCACTCTCCCTCTTTGCGCCTGCTAGGCGCCGACGGCGGCGAGCCGCAGGTCCTCTTGGACCCCGCGCTGGTCCAGGAGCTGGAGGCCGAGTTCGCCAACCTGGACGCCAACGGTGATGGAGTGCTGAGCTTTGAGGAGTTCAAAGCCATCCTGGGCATCCAGTCTACACCGGAGGGCCTTACGCTCGCACAGTGAGCACCGACCGCGCTGGTTACTTGGGGTCAGGGCATTGAGGGAAATGAGGGTTCGGTATAGATATAGTGAACAACTGATGCAGCGTAAGGGGTTAAGCAGCCAACAATCGCAGGTCGTAGAGCGACATACATTACGTAAACACATAAGTCAATCATAATTTTTGATGGAGTAGAACACCTGTTGGCGCCTGGAACCGTGGGCGTCCAACTCGTCTCCTGCAGCCGCAATGCCTTCCCCTCCGGCCCACTGCCCACCTATATACCCGCCTGCTTGAAATTTCCCCACATAGTAAAGCTTCTTCGCGTTTGTTGAACCATCGGTTATCCCTAACCCCCGCTTGCCTCGCCTCGCTGCTCCGCCCCTCGCTGCCCCCATCCCCGCCCTCAGGCCTCAGCTTGCCGCCGCGCCGTCCATCCAAGAGGGCATGGAGTCCCTCGCGCAGACGCTGCGCACACGCACCGCTACTGGTAATCAGCCCTGGGACGATCACCGCCAGGGATCCGTCCCGCGACTCGCACGGACCTCGCAAGGCGGTGACGCTGCGAGCACTGGAGGCGCTGGCGCCGGCAGCCGAGAGGCACTGCCCCGGACGCTGCACGGCGGCAGCAGTGTCACCGCGCAGCAGCGGCATGGGACCGGCCGCGCGAACAGCGGTGGGAGCCGGGTGCCGTCTGTCAGCGTGGATCGAGCGCAGCTGGATCTCGAACTGCCGTACGACCTGGAGACGCGCGATCTGCTGCAGCTGCTGGCGCCGGCGAAGCGGACGGCGAGGTGGGTGCATGGTGAATTGTGGGTTCAGGAGATGTTCGGGAAGGGGGCTAGCAGGGTTGGGCTCGGCGGGCGGGCGGCGGGTTAGAGTGGGGTGCGGCGCCTCCTACGCGAGTGTTTTTAGGCAGGATATACACTTCAGCAATAATTCTTAGTCGAGCCATGAGTGTGAGATTAGCGCGACGCGCATGTGCTGGTGGTGTTTGACAACACCGGGGGGGGGGGCATAAAAACCGCTGACATGACAAGGACAGGATAGCTGGCGCATGGTCTGGAGGGGGGGAAGAGAGTTGTGGGTCGAGGGTCAGGAGGGACCTCTGGAGCTGCGCATGCCACATCACATACCGCGGTGCGTGCACATGGAAACAACACGCCGCATGCGGTACACAGCGCACCACTCGACACGGCACAGCATCCACACCACCGAACACTGCCCAACCACCGCGGTTGGTGCCATCAGCCGTGTCGCCTGCTGCGCCGCAACGCCATGCTTCGTATGCGCCTCAGCTGCCCCACCCCCACCGGTCTCCCCGCCTTTCACCCACCCGGCCCATCTCCCGACCAACCGCCACAGAAATGCCTCTCCGGTCAAATGCGCCCCTGCCTGACGTGCGTGGTCGCAAGGTCCAGCTGGTAGTACGACGGATTGCCAGCCGGGGTTGCGGGTGTGACAGAAATAGATCATGGGACCACGACCAGCCATGAGGCATTTGTGCCTGAGCAATGCGGTTGATGGTGGCGGCTGTGCTGTTAGTAATGGCCTGCGTGGAGTGATGTGCCGGTGGCCGTGGGATAGGGCTTGTCGGGTGCGAACTAATGCTGGGCTGCGCCTTCTTTCTAGGCAGCTTCCACCAAGTGAGGAGTCCAGATATGAGGTGGGGGAGGTGGGCGTGGTGCTGTTACTGCGGTCGGCACGCTTCTGGCCAGGAGAGCCACCGGTTATGGCACTGGCCCCGGGTTGCAGCGGTGGCATTGCCATGCGGCGGCAGCGTCGTCCATCTCCTCCCAGCTATCAGTCCTCCTCGGCGTCGTCGTACCAAGGCACGGTGTGACCCAGGGATCCACCCACCCACCCAACCCTAAGCTGGCGCCCGGGCGAACCTCACCCACCCGCCCGCCCGCCCCCAGCCCTTCGTGGTCGCGACATCGGGCCCTGCCCTTGTCATGCCGCCTAGCGCAAACACGCACCACCGGACGTTCCGCCCACATCCCGCCACGTCCCACACCCGCCCACGGCGCAGCCAAGCGCTGCGCACGCAGTCCCACCAGCTTATCTTCAACCACATCGTCGCCGCCGCTGGTGGTGGCGTCGGCAGCCGCGCTACCAGCGCCGGCACTGCCTGCTCCGCCGGCCCAAGCAGGTCGCCGTCCATGCGCGACACCCGCCGCACCACCGTCGCCGCCCTCGTGATGCGCGCCACGTCCGTTGGCCCGTCCCGCGACGCCTCCCCAGTCACATCCATACCCACCCTGCTCATGTTCGACAAGGCGCCGTCCTTGCGGGCGCCGTCATTGCCGCCGTTGCCACCGCGTGGCCTCGACGTTGCTGGAAGCCTCGTCCTAACCGACAGCGGCAAGGGCAAGGGGCGCGCCTGGGACAGTCCACCGTTAAAGGCCGTGGGAAAGTCCTCTCAACGGGCCGCCTCCCGCACCAGGTCAGGCAGGGATGCGTCTCGAGAGGGCAACAGCACCACCACAACCACTGCCGTAGAGCACCTGTCCTCGGCTCGCTGGAAGCAGACAGCCGATGAATGCGGTGGCGATGGCAGCATGGGGCAGGTGAGCAGCATGGTGGAGGCGGCGGCGGGGCCGCTGCAGCAGCAGCCCCGCTGCTCAGCTCTGCTGCCGCAGCCTTCCAACTGCGCCGGGAAGCGCGCATCGCGAGCGGCCTCGCGATCGCCCTCCTTCTCTGCTGGCGCACCGGCAGCAGCGGTGGTGGTTGGCGGTGTCCTGGACCAGGCGCCGCTGCTGACAGGGGTAGCGAGCAGCTCGGATGGAGATGGGCCGCCGTTGGCAGACCAGCCTAGTCATCCGACCACTCCAACGCGCGGCGGCAGTCTTGCCTAAGGTCGTGGGGGTGACGTACAGCTGCGCACTCTATGGAGGCAGTCCCACCGTCCGCGCGGCATTTTCAGTGGGGTGCTGGCGGCGCAGCTCTGGCCTATCGAGATAGCGCTGTGTGAGTGAGGGTGCGCAACAGCTCCTCGGCTCCAGGTGGTGCTCTGTTGCCATGCGCAGCACAGCAGGCTCCCTCCCCCGGGGCACGGCATCGTGTTACGCATGAGCGTCAGCATGGTGTGTACTGTTGTTGTTGTTGGAGGGACGGTTGGTTGCGGGGTTTTGCTCAAGTTGTAGGATGGGATGGCGTTGTGGCCCCTCGCGGGCACGTATGGTTCCGCTAGGGCTCAGATGGCAGGCTGAGGCTTTCAGGAAAGGCGGCACAGCACGCGAGCCGAGCTTTAGTGCAACGAATAGAAGCTGCAGGGCGAGGCGGGCTGCGTGTGTACGCGCCGCCCTCTCCTCGGCCGCACAACGATCCATGCAGGCCTCCCAAACTCCGTGCTCGTCCCCCACCAATCTAGGCCCAACCAACTCCGCCATAGCGGCGTGCGGTTGGGGCGGCTGCGGCGGGAATTCGATACAGCAGGTACAATAAGAAGGGCGGTCCTACTCATTGCAAGGGTGGGGGGGGGAGGGGAAGAGGGCCGGTGTGCAGAAACAGACGCCCGCGCCCCAACATGAAGGCGCATGAAACATCGCTGACGGAGCGTGTAGTGCTGTCCTGTCGTGTGGGTTATAGACGGCCAGTCCGCGGTGTGGGAGGCTGTGGGCCGCTGGTACAGCGGCAGGATGGCCACTCCGCTCGCCCACCTGGCGCCACGTCAGCTGCCACCTAGCTGGCCTGCTATAACTAAGGTACGTTCTGGCTGGTCTGGCTGGGTCGGCCCCTTGTGCCTCCACCGCCGAGGGCCTTGTTGGGCCCCCAGTGCCACAGACGCTTGGACCTGATGTTTGATGGATGCGGGCGGTAACTGCTTATTTCCCGAACTTGGTACCGTGTGCTCTATTGGTTTGCGTGTCGAATAAAATTTTCAGTCATACAGCCGCCTGGGTGATGGTGGTGCGTGCCTGTGCCTATGGCTGCTTGCCTGGCCAAGGGCCTGCCTGCTGGGATGACCTCGGCCGTCCTCACCACACCCACGAGCTGTCTCGGGTTAGACGGAGGGTCCACACGACCCACCTGCCTTCAGGCAGGGGATGAGGGATGGATGGGCTCTTGGTGACTGATTGGTGGCCGCGGCGGCAGTGGTGTCACGGATGGGCACCACCTTATGTCCTACTTGTGGCATGGGCGCTCCAGCACCGACTGTAACTGCAACAACGGTGTGTACATACAGATACCTTCAAATCGTGCATGTGCGTGAAAGGGGCCCGACTATAAGGGGACAGGATTGGAACTCGCTGGGGTGGATGCTGGCTCCTTAGTTGGGAGCATCTATGCGACATCGTTGGCGTGTTGGTATCAGGGTCATGGTGTGATCCTGGCGGCTGGCTTGGTCCCGGCTGGCGTTGTGTGGGGCCAGGCTTGGGCCCGGTCGACTGCATGGCGTGGGAAGGTTGTAACCAACCCTGGGTTGCATCATTCTTAGGTGACAAACACTGCCTGCAGCTGCGCCTACTGTGCCTCCTCCCTGGATTTGAAGGGATGTGTACCTAACATAGGTGTTCATCCGCAGCTAGGCCAAGCGAAAGGACCATCACAACTTGGCAGGCGACATGTCGCTAACTTGGAGGCTGTCTGGTGGAAATACTTCATCATCACAGCCCGTACCATGCATAAAGCGCCACTTCAGAGCCCCCTTGAAGGTGCTTTGAGTGAGAGAGAACTTGCCGCTCAACTTGCAGGTACAGTAGTAGGGTATTGCCTTGCCCCTTGATGGCATAAAGCATTGTATGGTGGGGGCTGCTTGGTGGTGGGTGATGGCCTGACAAGGTCCCGACCCCCGACCCCAGGGGTGAGGAGGGGTTGATCACACCACCCGGACCCATCCTGGTAAACACAAATCGTGGGTCGTGGAGGTAACACAGAGGGCCTCCAGCCATGCGCGGATGCATCTGTGTGGCTGCTGCTGTGGCTTGAGCCCATCTGTCTAGTTGATGTTTGTCCCAGGGGCCGCTTGGCTGGCGGACGCAGCACATGTGTAGTGGGGACAAAAGGATGCTGGACACGGCTGAGCTATCGGTGCCTTGGGACGTGCTTGTTGCCCGATGCTGGAAAGTATGATGGGCGGAGGTACACTACGGTCTTACAGCAATGCGTGTGTACAGAGCCATGAATTCGAAAATATGTTTGTTGCGACTCGCCGCACCCATAAAATTCGCTGTCCGGAAGGGTTAGGTGATCGCGCATCAGCAGGATCTCCACTGGGCCCGACGATTAGGCTAGTCCAGCAATAATTGTGTTATGCTGGCAGTAAGAACTGCGTACCATATAGTATGCCAGCTGCGCATGTGCACAATGCGAGGTGTGACAGTTACGTACAAGGGCAATTACTGTGTAACACACCCCACTTGCCATTTCGGCGTACTGTATTGCGGAAGGATCGCTACTGGGAAGTGTTTACGAATGCGGAAGTACAAATCGCTTTGGACCCGATGGGACTGGCCATTATTGAGGTCGAAGACGAAGAATGAGCCCCTCTGAATCGGGAAAACGCCTCAAAGCCTTCAGCGGGTCCATAAGGTCCATAGCCACCGACATCGAGCCTTCAGCGGGAAAAGCAAACCCTTAGTCACCAGCACCGATTGTGAGCTTTCATCGGGCAAGCGGGTTTATGGCCACAAGCACAAAGCCTCTCAGCTGGAACGCACAGGCAACGCCGCCAGCAGAAAGCCATATGGAGTACAGCCCCATCGGGGCGGCGGGGACAAAACGACACAGCCCAACAGGGAAGTCGCAAGGCAGTCCGCCATGCAGAGCACTCAGGAGCCCCCACCCCAGGCAGCCCAGAGCAGCATGCAGCCCAGCAGGGACTAGCAGGACGGAACCTTAGGCCGTTGCAACTAAGTGCTCTTGGCCTGTAGCCGGTTTCTGGCGCAGTCGTACATGATTCTCTCGTACTGGCGGTACTGCCATTCCGGGATCACCCGCCTGCTGTATGCGTCAAACACGCTGTGTCTCATTACAAGGTTGCCAAGCTGCAGCAGGCGAGCATATACCACTGCCACAACAGGTGCGACCAGCGGCCGCCCGATATGGAGAAGCGCGTTCTCTTCCATCCATATCCCCTGGGCCGCTCGCCTTCTTTGCCTTTCGTACTCCCACCGAACATCAGTGCCCGCTCAGGCCCGACCCGTGCCCGCGTCCCGCAGGTCCCGCCTCACCAGGTACCAATCCGTGAAACCGTTCATCCGTTTTGCGCTTTACACGCAACCGCACATTGGTTTATTTGTTTATTTTCCTTAAACAGAGCCACCTCCACAAGTATCTCAGCAGTCAATCCACATGCGCCGGCAGGCCTATGCAGCCAGGAATCACAAATCTATGCGCCAACTGCACTTCCACGTCGAGTAACCGTGTCTTTTTGCAATCTCCCTCCGCCTGCATTTCCCTACCCTATGCTACCCTATCTACCTGACTCGCCTACCGCACCAAGATCGACAATTTTAAAAGTGACCTCCTCACCGGTCCTGCCCGGAAACTCGTAAGGGGCTGGAGGCGGCATGGCCCCCAGTACGGGCAGCGGTTGCACCTTTTCCCAGGACGCGGCGGGGCAGCCCCAATAAGCCTCCTGCGGCATCAGCGGCCCGGTGGCGTGGCGTACGACATCGCGAGGTCAACGAGGGCGGGGTCGGGTTGGGTCGGGTCGGGTCGGGTCAACGAGGGTGGAGGGACGTCGAGGGGGGGCCAGTTGGGCCATGCTGGGGCCATGCTGGGGCCATGCTGGGGCCATGCTGGGGCCATGCTGGGGCCATGCTGGGGCCATGCTGGGGCCATGCTGGGGCCCCTGTGTTTCCCTGCTTGTTGGCCTCCACACGCAGTTCGTCGCCAGGGCCCTCCCTGCCCTACCCACCCCACCCCGTGCAACCCGACTTAGCCGCCGAAGGTCGACCTCCGACCTCCGGCTTTAGTGTCCTCAACCAAGCTCTCCAGCATGCATCTCCAAACGTCGCTTCTTTCGTACACGGGTTTTCATTGCAACCCCGTGCAACCCCAAACACGTGTTCCAGACTCTCCTCTTGTTAGTGTGTGCCCTTCCTTCTCCTACGTCGTCCACGGGTATCCGCACCACCCCAATCCCTGTCGCGTTTCGGTTTTCCCCTCTACTCCAGCCCGGCTGCTGCTTAAACACCCTTCCAGCTGCAAACACCCTGTAAACGCTTCCCTCCCTAAACAACAACGTACCCCCCCGCTCCGGTGCCCCTCCCTCCCATCCCCTCTCCCTTCACCCACCGGTACCCCCATGGTCTTGAGCACATCCACCTGCTGCTGCACCAGCGCCAGCTGCTTCACCGCCTCCGCTGCTGCCGGCCGCCGCATCGGGTCCCTCTCCCAGCACTGTGGCAACCCCAGGGAGCAGCCGCAAAGACGCACATGTAACGGTAGCCTGCACAGTGGCTAAAACGACAGTGACATCGTGTGGCTCGGGCATGCTGGCAGGCGCACCCCCGCGGCCCCGTGTAGCGCCCCTCCCACGCGGCCGGGTGGATGTACGAGAATCCACGAATCCACGGCCGACAAACCAAGGGCGATGAAGCTGGTGGTCCAGAGGAGAGGCGCGGCAAGGAGACGGCCGGCCGGGTGGGAGGCGGCCCAACTATCATCCTCCTCCGAGCATATATAGACAAGACGCGACAGGCGGTGATTGGCCGACTGCGTCATGCCCGCTTAAGTAACCCGGCAGTGCCTTGCTCTGCCGCATCATACCTGAGCTATTAGCCGCTGAAGCTTGGTCGGGCAGTTGCGGTGCTCCAGGGGAAGCATGGGCAGCCGCTTGCCCCGAGCGGTGACTTGAAATGCGATAGCCACTATGGGCATGTCCTGCGGGCGGTGTACGGAGGGCAGGGGAGGGGCCGGTGTCCGGCCCCGCGGTTCGCCCCGGGGACATTAAGTTAAATGCAGATGACGGTGTAGCCTGTACAGGCTACTTCCTTGACGAGCCCAAGTGAGCCAGCCAGCACGTGATCGCCACAGCGCCGTACTGGGAGACCCACTTTGGTCCTGCCCGCCTGGCGGGCCCCTTAACTGCAAGGATCCCCCTCCCCCCACCCTGCTCCTACCCCTACCCCGGCACCACACCTGCCAGGGCACCATGCCCGTCAGCAGCTCCCACAGCAGCGTGCCAAACGAATACCTGCGACGGTTGGGCGGTGGTTGGGTGGTGCTTGGCCAGGGTTTGCGGGGTCGAGGTTAAGATACGAAGACAAAGCTGCAGCCGTGCAGGGAGGGGCCCACACGCCATCCCCCCCCTGTCAGGCCTAGGAAGGTGGGGAATATGTGTCATGTGGGATATGTAGTGAGGGGCACGTGGGGCCCATACATGTGGGGCCCATACACGTGGGGTACATGAGGGGAGGGGAACATGCAGGCGCGTATGGTGTGCCTCTGATTGCGGTGGTACATCTGACCGAGTGCCGATGCGACGAGTAGGGTAGGGCATGCCGGCGGTACCACTCCACCGTCTGCACCGCCTACCCCCCACCGCCCTGCGTGGTGGCACCTCGGTCCCCTCCCTCCCTGCAGCCAGTCCTCACATGTCCTGCAGCGGCGGCAGAGGCAACGGCAATGACAGAAGCAAAACGGTGAGCAGCTTGATTCGCCACGGCTTCGCAGCCTGGCAGCTCGGGTCCGAGCTGCCGGCTGCTGGGGCAGGCAGGCAGGCAGGCAGGCAGCTTAGTGACCCGTATGAAGCCCCAAGGAGTGCGTCACGAGGAGTGCGAACTGGCGAGTGGAAATGATGAGCACAGTAGAGCGCAATGCTGAACTGTCCCTTCGCTGACGCAACTCACTGCTTTGTGGCTGACCATCCAGTTGTCGGGGTCGAAGCACTCTGCGGTAGGCAGCGGCGTGGGAGTGGAGTAGCAGGGGGCGGGAGAGTGGGGCCGGGTGGGAGTGGAGGCGGGATCGTGAGGGGATGTGGCCCGCAGGTACTGCCCGTACGTATATCTAAGCACAGGGCCCTGGATGAAGGGCTGTCGTGCCAAGCATGTCCCACCGGCCCCTGCACGGGGCTGACGTACGTTGACCACAGCCGTGGCACTCGGCCCAGAGAGGCCCACCCGCACGCACTTCGCCCTCTCTCCCTCTGCCTCTCCCGCCACCCAGAAAGCTTTTTATCCCCCCCCCGGCATCTCTCATCCACCTCCCCGGCAGGTCCCCCCAGTCAAGTTTCCTCCCCACTCCTCTTCCAGATAGCCAAACCAGTTCTCCGGCAGGCGACCTCTGCCTAACGCGTGATCCAGACTCTCCTCTTCCCTCTTCTCCTGCATCGTACATAGCCGCGGGTGTCCTCCCCGCCTCCTCGGCCACCCACTCACCTGGAGCAGTATAGGCCGGCTGCCAAGGCGTGACCCGCCATGATGATGATGTCGATGATGGCAATGATGGCAATGATGATGATGATGATGGCAATGATGATGTCGATGATGGCAATGATGGCAATGATGATGATGATGATGATGTCGATGATGGCAATGATGATGATGATGATGACGGCCGCAATGATAACAACGATATTGATGAGAGCAAGGATGACGATGGACGGTCCGCCGGATGCAGGGTGCAGGGTGCGCGGCCAAGGGAGGGACATCAGGGGCGTGGAGAATACGGGTGGAAACCCGTGTTGGGGGGGAGGGCCCGCCTGTTGATCAGCTCATCGATGCATGAACGGCGCCCACCGAACATCCTCCTCAGCCCCGCCCCGAGTGGTGCGAGAGCGGGGACATAGCCCAGTCATGAGAAGGTCATCAACCGACCGCCTTCCCTCCCCTTTGCGAATACGGTTTCCGCGCTCCTGCCCTTGACACGTCTACTTCGCTTCTTTCCCACGGCTCGTATGATGCAACAACGTCAGCGCCATAGCCGTGTTTGTACGACACTCCTTTTCTCGGTCACTCACCGTGCCGGCTTCCGGGTGCTTTGTTGAGCCCAGGGTGTGCCACAGGCGGGATAGGCCAAAGTCCTGCACGCGGTGCCACGTCAGCACATGGGGAGCCACGTCAACACGTGGGGGCCCACACCAGCAAGCAGCACAGGCAACGTGGGCCCGGGCCTGGGCCTTGGAGCCTGCTGCTCCGTTGTTAAGAGGATGGGTCATTGTGGGACGAGGGTAGAGGAGTCCCAGCACCCCAGGACAGCATCAGTGCCAAGGCCATGACAGGAAAGGGAGGGGATTATGATACATGAAGGTACCACCTGTCTGCCGCGGGTCCCCAATATTTTCCCAGTTGATCACCGAAACAGCTACACATCCCGCCCGGCCCGCCTCCACGTATAGCCCCCAGACTCACCGTCAGCTTTGCAACGGGCCTCGATCCATCCGACCCGTTGATGAGCACGTTGGCTGGCTGCAGGCCGACGGGAAGGGGAGGGAACGACAGCGGGTTGAGGAGGCTTCCGGGGAGATGTATGAGGCGGAAACAACCAGTGAGGAGCCGGGTTGAGGAGGGTGTATGTCGCAGTGGAGTTACCTGGCCCCTGACACCACCTGGCCCCCCCTGGCACCACCCAAGAAAGCAGGACCCGCCCACCTTGAGGTCCCTGTGCACGATGGTGGGGTGCAGGTACTCCAGGGCGCGAGCTACATCGGTGGCCACGTACAGAACCTGGGGGCAGCGGGGTTTGGTGGGGGCGGTGGTGACAGCAGGGGAAACCCGCTAGGAAACCCGCGAAAACGACACAGGAGAAAATAGAAAGTCACGTCCGCGCCGCGAGGATAGTTTAGAAAACGTGTTTGAGGGCGCATACTGGAGAACTTGGTGTGTTGGCTGAAGGGCGAGACTCATCCAAGGCCTACCCCTGGGTGGCGGCGGGGGGTTCGGGGCAGCACTTGCGCGCCGAGTGCTGGGGTGCCATGTTTGGAATAATGCATCAGGTGTCATGTTCTCTCTAAGACGGATGCAGGCACGGCCACCTTCACTATCTACAATACGACACCCAACGCACCGTCTGCAATGGCAGCAGCTGTCCCGGGTTCCTATGGATCAGTCGATGCAGGTTGGTCTCCATGAGCTCCATCACCAGGCAGAAGCGCGGCGGCGTCAGGCACGCCGCCAGCAGCCGCACCACGTTGGGGTGCTGGCAGCGCCCCAGCACCTCCACCTCCTGAGCCAGGCTCTCAGCCGCTTTCGGGATCTGAAAAGCACCCGCGTCAAAGATGTCCAGCAAAACTTTGACGGCCACCCGCTCCCCGCCGTACACCCCCTCGTACACCCTGCCGTACGACCCCTTGCCCAGCACCACCGACAGCATCTCCACCTTCTCCGCGCACTTCGGCCCCACTTGCAGCTCGGGCCGTCTGGGTGTGAGACTCGTCACCACCACCTGCTGCTGCAGCAGGCTCTGTGACGATGGCGGGTCAGCCTCTGATGGCTGCGGCAGTGGCTGGGAGGCGGAGGCTGACGTCGCAACTGTCACTATGCGTGGATCAGCGGATTCCGAGGGAGGGAGGAGGCGGTATACAGGCAGGGTGTCAAGGTAGGCTCCCAGGGGCCCTTTCCAGGCGGGAGATACAAGACCCTGGGCACGCAAGCACTCTGGCCGGCCACCCCTGCCTGCTGGGCCTTCACCCTCATTCGCCCCATCTCCGCCCCGGTCCGGCCTGGACAGCTGCTGCTGCTGTTGCCGCTGTATGGCAGGTGGGGCTCAGGGGGGTCGAGGTACCCCACGGACGGACACGACACGTGCGCGCGTCCCAGACTGGGAGGGTGGCGCTGTCAGACCAGGCGCCCGGACCCTCCCTTGCTACCCGCCACTTGGGTTGCCGTACAAACCCACTTGCAATGCATACAATGCGGACGCCAGTCGTCATACATGGCTTGCCGCATTCATCGCCCTCCGAAACCAGCAAACCACGCGCCCGAGGGTGCCCGCTGACGTGTCAATTAAAGGCAAAAACCAGCGAGCGGCTGCTGGGGCTTCCTTCCCGCTGCTACTGCTACCGCCGTAGGAGAACCCTTACACACATACACGCACCCTGCTTCTCAAAGCCGCTGGCGGTGCAGGGTTGATCAGCGGAGTCACTGCTGAGGACCTCACTCCTGCGGACGACAGATAACACCACACCGGGATCAATAATAATAATAATAATGAGTACGCTGGCGCTAGGCCTAGCATGTATTACGGGGGCGGGGCGGTGAGGGTGTTAGTACACCCTATACGCTCGCGCCACCTGACCGGGATCAACAGGTGGCACCAAATCGTGCACTTGAACCATGTCATCAGGCACTCCCAGCTCCCTGGCGCTGCTCCACATCCGCATGAGCTGGCGTTGTTGCTGCCTGGCTGGCCACAGTTTAAGAACTTCATCCTGACACACGCCCACCATCTCCCCCAGCATGCGCATGAGTGCAAGGCAGCCCTCCCTTGTCGCGCCCCCGCACCAGTGCTTGTCGGCGACCTGCCCTTCCTCGGCTTTCCCGCATGTCGACTGGCCGTACGACTGCATCGACTGCAGCCGCCGCTGCCGCCGCCGCCGCATGAGCACGACGACGCCAACAGCCGCAGCGGCCAGCAGCAACACACCTGCAGGAGGGAGACAAGGCGGGCGATGCTCCGTTGTGCACGTGGGTTGCAACGTGCGGCGCGGGAGGGAGCTTGTACGGCCCCATTTTCATGCGCCAAGGTGGTGTTCCACAGCCGCCCAGCCGTTTAGTCCGTGGGAAGAGAGCTAAGGAGGGGCAGGGACTGGCGGGCCTGTATTTCGGTGTACAGCACATACGAAGGAAACATCGCTAACGTCCAAAACTAACGCCAAACCTATGCATGTATCCCATACATACATGCGAAATGATTATTGTAGATAGCCCTTTCCACACACGCGAAATGATTGTATCCATTTCCGCAAAGTAATGGAGCTTCGCGGCTCATTAGCGACAAACCAACACACGCGATGTACGGTACATTAACACGCAAGCAATGTGCCTCCTTTAACATACGCATCTCCCTTCCAGCTACGAGCTCCTAGCACAACAGGCCACAGACCTGGAGGAACCAGCCCTTGCTTGGCCGTCTCCCATCCTCCCTTGAACCACAAACTCCTATAACGCGCAAGTTAAGTCATAAGTCATACACCACCTTCCACTACATCCAACCATCTTGCACCACCATTATCATCACACCGCCACCACCACAACCACCACCAACATCACCCGTGGGTGTTGCCCCTTTATCTTCCCCTGAAGCAACCAAGCCCTTCATCATCTTACGCCGCCACCCTAGCTTACGTGTCTATCGCTGCTGCCCCGGGGCGCACCTAGGGCCCCCGCCATCCCCTCCGCCCCGACCCAGTACGCCGCCCGAGCGCTCTCACCCCCAATTGTTGCGCCCAGGTAGATAGCCAGAGGCTGCGGCTCCGTGGCAGCGTCGCTGCTGCTGCTGGCTTCAGGGGTGGCGGTGAGCAGCATGCCCCCGCCCCCGCCGCCACTGGTCTCACCGCCACTGACACCAGCAGGCACGCTGCCGCCGCCTGGGCTGGGACTGTTCGCATTCCTGCTCGCCACCAGTAGGCTGCAGCCCAGGGGCCCGTAGCTCCGGACGCATTCCTTGTCCATCGAAATCTCGCACATCGCCAGCGTGTCAATCATGTGGATCTGGCAGCCAGCCAGCCAGTCGACAGCGCAGGGCCGGAACGGAACGGGGGTAACGTACCGGGCGGCAGCGAGGGCGGGTGGGCGGGTGACCGGGGTGAGTTCGAATGCGTCCGGTACCGGAGACTAAATAAAGGACACCGTGGGGGCTACAGTGGGTTGTGATGGGAAGGAGTGCTGGGGCGAGTACGTTGGGAGGGGCTTGGACGGGTAGCCCGGTTGCTAGCCGTTGCCTGCTCACGGGCCAAACCCGAGGAGGCGTCTAGAGGCCGCTCCCTCATCTGCTGGGTGGGCGGAAGTCCTCTGGTTGCTGCCCAGCAGGGCCTGCAGCCCAGGCGGGGTGGGTGGACCCTGCTCCAGGGAGGGGGCTCTCTCGCCTCACCAGGTAGCCGTCTGGCTCCGGAACCCTCGTCATGCTGTTCATCATGAAAGACTCCGCCCCGTAGTCCTCGTAACGGCCCACATGGGCCCAGCAGCGGTCCAGGGGGGGCGCCAACGTGTCGTTGACGCAGCCGCCGGGGTTGGTTGGGTTTCGGAGGCGGGTCGGAATGGTGGCTGTCACCTCACCGCTATTCGTTCCAGGAATCTCAGGCGGACGAACCTCGAACGTGAATACGTCCCTGCGAGAGACGGAGGGGCATGGGGAGGTTTGACAGGTTGGGTTTGGAAGTTAGGCGTGGTCGGGACTTGGGGAAGCCGTTGCACTACTGGCCCCACCGTCCGCCACCAACTAGCTAGGGCCCACCCCCAGCCAGGCGAGCCCCCCCCGTCAGTGCGAGGCCCCCAGGCCCCACCGGCACCCGAGTCGGACCAGCTGCACACCCATTATTACCGTATGCAGGGCTGCCGCTGTCGTCGTGAGCTGGCAGCGGCCGCAGCACTGCTGCCGCTGCTATCGCCACACACAGGTATGTATCAGCCGGACCGGACGCCGCGCTCCCCTCGATCACCACGTTCGCTGGCGGCCCGTGTGTTTCCTCGCGACCCCCCAAATCCACCGCACAGCAGCCCACTTACGCGAAAAGGTAGCAATAGTGTGAGATGATGGCTGCATGCTCCATAAGCAGGAGGCCCTGCTCGCCGGGCAGCTGCAGCAGGCAAGCGCGAGGCAAGGGAAAAGCAAGTGCTCAAGGGAGGGTCCGTTGTATGGTGCGTTCATTTGAGGCAGCTGGGTTCGCGGGTAATTGTTGGGCGAGCGGCGGATCACAGCAGGCTCGTGGAGCCTGGCTAAGCCATCCATATCTAAGTAAATTGAGATGGGAAGGAGGGGACTGAATGGCTTGTAAGAGCTGGTTGGGAGCGGGCTGCTGCGTGTGCATCCTGCGACGGATCAGAGGCACCGCACGTGTTGGGGGGCGGCGGAGGAATCCAAGGTGTATGGAGATACCGCCCCAAAACCACCATCTATCCCAGCCACCATCCCAACCACCACCCCAAGGGCCCCCATCCCCTCTTCCCCTTCGCACCATGGGCAAGAGAATGTCCAGGTGGGGCGCCTGCAGCGAATTTTCTGCGAACTCCATGAACACCACGTAGCGCAATGTCAAGGTGACCGAGTTGGCGAAGCGGATCTGCGACGACGGAAGAGGTGGGGAGGGGTGCTGTGGCGATGCAAGTTCGGGCTCCATGGACTCCGTCCCCTCCCGCGATGCATCTGGCTTTCCCCATCGAATACTCGTGAGGGCTACGCAGGGCTACGTACATACAGCTTAAACTTGGGAGTTGGTCTACTCCATACTGGTGGTCGTCATCATATGCTCCCGCGGCAGCTGGTCCCGACGTCGCCGTCTCATCCATGAGTGCACTACTCCTCGCTCCCGGGCTGGCAGGCTCATGGCAGGTGGGCAGGCGTGAAGCTGGAGCAGCTCACTCACAAAACCCCATGTGCGGCGTACCTTGCTGCACCATCCGAGGATGTCAGTCAGGGTGGGGCCACCGTAATCCGCAGGCGTGCGGGTATCCCGGAGCGATAGATGCATGTGGGAGGCAGAGAGGAAGGGCAGGGGTTAGGGGTGTGGTAGGGGTCCCAGTTAAGGGGGCGAGAGGAAACGCGGGGGGGGGGTTGAGAAGAAAAACGCGGGGGGGGGGGTGTTTAAGGGTCCGGGCGATGGCCCAATGCTGAGTCCCATCCCTCGGCGCCCTGGCGAAGCAGCGGCTGGAGTTAGGTTTGGCTAGCGGTGAACCGCACAGCACCTACACAGGTGCTGGCATGGGATCGTGAGTGGCTGCGGAAGGTGGACCGGGAGCGATTTTCTCTCCCTCTAGAGGGCCCCTAGACGCAGCAGAGTGTGTGCCACGTGGCGACAGCATATTAACAGTACAAGTACTGGATGCAGTTTGTGACAGTTAGTTGTGCGTGTGGTCGGTGGTGATCATGATGGGTCCGTCCTCGTTTGGCCCGGAGGGAGGGTCAGGTGGGCACGAAATGATACTGTGGCGTTTGGTGGCGATGAGGTTTGGTTGGGGTGTCGCCTAGATGGTGAGGTGACCACTGACGACGCACTTCCTCACGAAGCTCATGCTCAGCGCCATGTAGCGGTCAGGTCGGCCAAGTACCGTCACATTGCGGCTCAGCACCACCGGCAGCGGGTACCTAAAGGGGCGTGAGGGGTGAGACGGCAGGCAGGCAGCAGCAAATAGCCGGCGGGCAGACGTCGTGGGGTGGTTGCAGGGACTGTGCCCAGGTGAGTGCGAAGAAGGGCAGGATGGTCAGGAACGGAGGAGGTGCTATGAGGAGACATGCCCTGTGCTCGTGTATGAGGCCGGTGAAGGGGGGACGGCGGCGAGGTGGGTCGCACCAAGGTGCGGCATCAAATGTTTCCACGCAGCGCTGTCGACGCCATGATAATGCTATGAGACGATACAGTGAGGCTCCATGCTTGGCGCGCGGCCGGCAACGGACGTTCTATGCCGCACCCGTCGAAGTCGCTCTCCAAAAGGGTTATGCGATCGCGCATCAGTAGCATCTCCACTGGGCCCGACGAGTTAGCTAGTCCAGCTACTGCATCGGCGCCTGAGTAGACCTCGAGGGGCTGCTGCAGGTCGATTGCTGCATTTGCGAGTCCCACAATAAGGCCAACTAATGGCAGCAGCGACGCCCTTGATGCTATATATGGAAATGATCCTTCCCTGAGTGGCATCGAAAGACCTGGAAGACTTTAGGACGAAGGCCGGCGCGACGGACCCAAGGAAGCCAATAACCGGAGCCTGCTGTGCGCGTCCCTTAAAGCTTGACCTCTCAATATCGTTTCGCTTTGCACGATCTTTCACGTTTCCATTACAGAGCCTGGGTGCGGAACAATCCTACGCCGCAAAATCATTGTATCGGTGTCCTACCCACAATAGGAACTATGTAACATCTAACGTGATAGTTGCAAAGACAAACAGATGTCCAAGCAGGGAGCCACCGCGGCTACGAGTGCGGAAGCACAAGATGGCAAAAGGTCGAGGCCCGTCGGGCTAGGCCGCGCCGCAGATCATGGGCAAAACAGAAACCTCACCGAATAGGGACGTTCGACATAAACAATATCGTTTGAAGAACGACGCACCGGCGCCGTTACTACCACGACAAAAAACTGACAAGAAGCTAGGCACCGATACCGGTAATGGAGCAGGTAGTGCCGGTGGTCCCAGTGGAGAGGGTGAAAGACAATTTGAGAAGATTGCGAGGGTTACAAGGGACATCTAATGAAGCGCCATACGAGCTCGAACAAATGGAAAAGCAAACCTTCCGTGACACCCCTATGCGCTGGGAAGCCTCCCTGGAGTCACAAACGGTCACAGTACGAGCAAACGCGGATAGTATGCACCGCCACTAGACGTCACGCCCAAGTTAAGCTGTTGTAGGCTATATTTAGACGTGTGGTTGCGAACCATAATGTATGCGACTTGATGTTGGCCTAACGCCTTTATCACCTCTCTGTTGTTGACATATCGCCTCTATCGCCTCTATGCGAGTCTCCGTAGAGAATAATATACGCACATTAGAGATCGCAGCGCGGCAATTGCAGCGCTAATGAACGTAGACGGTGCTCAAGGGGATGACCCGGTACGGTAAGGGGATATTTACATATGACCGAAACTGTGCCTTGCAGTTTGACTTTAACTCGGAAATCAATTTTTATCTTATGTTTACATATCAGCCGGAAACTGGTTTCGTACTTATTGTCATTACTGCAAGTTCTCACAACCCCGGGTTGTGAACACTTGCAAAAAGTCCTCAGCCTCATTCCTTAATAGGTGAATAATAGAAGCATACGAGTCGTCCGTCATACAGACCGGACACGGACCCAAACCACATATTACCTCGACGTCTCTTTACATTACCTTGAGTTTATCTATATAATTGTGTAACGGGCTATGCCCCTTCAGCGTAGAAAATGAGTGGAAAACGACTATAGCGACGACGAGGATGACGCTCTTCGCGCGTGAAACATTTCAGGAAACCTAATCTCGTCGAAGACCAAAGTGTTCCGCAAGCCTTCCACTCCCTCGCGTACAATGAGGCGTCGTGATGGTTATGGCGACCTAGATGCCTAGTATCTGCAAGAAAAAGGGTGCGCAAAAGTGCAATGTAAACGAATTTTCAGCCGAATTTTCAGACAGTTTCCGGCAGATTCGGGATGACGGCTGATTATCGAATTAAAGTTTTGACCCGGACAGATGTAAATGGCCCCTAAAAGCTTCTTCCGCAATGCGAAATGCAGCAGCTGTCGATGCATGGACATAGATTGTAAGAACACGTAACGTGGACGCCGTCCATCAGCCGATCTTACCAGCCCTTGACCAGCCAAGCAAAGGAAGGAGGACATCCCCTAATGAAGTACTTCTAATTATATGAGCGAACTGGGGCGATGCCAGCGTCGGCATTTGTGGCCCCCGACGACTCAGGACTCGTTCCCGGCCGGTCATGGCCATGTACCCGTGCACCCGGTTTGGACGAACAAGGATGGTCTTGGGGATGGGATTCGGGACGTAGTAACTACTCGTTATTAAAAAACTACACTGGGACCACGTCGCGTAGAGTGACACGGAACGCGACATGACGCACCCATACGAACCATCATCATACGGAAGCTTGGGTAATGAGTATCCCGTCCCCCTCTTCATGTAAGATCTTAAGGATAATTAAATTCGACCATGTTACAGTGTCTGCAAGCCCGGGCGAGCTCGGGATAGGGGAGCTCAGGATACCGAACTTCCTAACGCCAGAAGTATTGTGCATGGGTAAGTAACTATTATTAACTATTATACATAATAAATGTATGTATTTCATAAGATATCGGTTATGTCAGGAAGGCGATTCCCGTCCCCCTCTTCATGTAAGATCTTAAGGATAATTAAATTCGACCATGTTACAGTGTCTGCAAGCCCGGGCGAGCTCGGGATAGGGGAGCTCAGGATACCGAACTTTCTAACGCCATAAGTATTGTGCATGGGGAAGTAACTATTATTAAATATTATACATAATTATATTACATAAATGTATGTATTTCATAAGATATCGGTAATGTCAGGGAGGCGATGACCAGGCGAGGCGACGACAGGTCCGTGGGCTGAAATCTCTGGAGGGGCATGCAGCAGACAACAGATTGAGGCTGCCTGCAAGCCAGGAGGTGCCAACAACGTTAGCTGCCCCTCTTTACTAAGCCGACCATCGTCAAGCCGGCCATCGTAGCGATTTTCCCCAGACGCGGCCGTATATTTCTACGGAATAAACACTTCGTCCTACTTCGTACAGTGGCCGGAGAAGCGGCCGCGACGACGACGTGCCGCATGTGCGAGTGCACAACGGAAGCCCCCAGTACAGGTAGTTAAGGGCGGGCGCGGGAGGCCGCGCGGAAAAAGTTCGTAAAATGCCCGGGGAAACAGACGCGAACGGACCGCATTTCAACCTGGCGTAGTGCAGAACAGAGATCCCTAGTGGTGGGCGCCGGGAGGCGGCGGGGCACTGGGAGGCGGCGAGGGCGGCCGGACGAGCGCAAATCGCTGTGCCCAACAGCACTCAAGAAATGCAGCATGTTTTTGTTAAGGACTTGAGCTGGGTTCCAGCGAATGACATCAGGTAGGGCGGGCCGAAGCAAGAGCTGCAGGGAAACCACTAGGCTGGTGCGCGGCCCCACGGTACAGACCCCAGACCTTAGATTTTGGGTCCCTGTCGCGGCTACAACTTTGCGAGGATGTTACAGTGTCCTCAAGCCCGGGCGAGCCCAGGACAAGTCGGAGGTGACCCAGAACGAAACCGCTCCGTACGACAAGCCAGCGCTAAGCAGCCAGCAGACGCCCAAACGGCACTGGAAAACACATGACACCCCGCCGCACCCTAGACGACCAAAGACGGCAAGAAAACGGGCACCACAAGGCCCACTGCCGGAAAAGACGGCGGGGCCCGGCAGGGTATCACGCTATCACCCACACGCGAAAAAACGCCCCATCCGAACAATCGGCCAGCAAAGGAAACTTCAGCATGACGGGCAGTCCCAACAAACCAAGGCTACGAGGACGGGGAAAACACAAAACCGGGCAGGCGGCACCCCAGGCACATCCACAAACACGGCCACAGACAACAGGAACAACTAGGCGCACCACCATCCCGCACGGGAGAACAACGCCAAAAACCAGGCCCCGGCCCAGAAGGCACCAGACCGGTGGACAAGCGGCCCACGAAGAGCACGAGGCAGGAGCTGCTCAGGCCCTCCAGGGCAGCCAGGATCAGCCAGCATGCCACAAAGCACCCCCAACCACACAGGGAACGGGTGGGCGGCCCGGCAGCACCCCACCCGGCCCGCGGCGCACCGAACTGGGCAAAGCCCTGCAGGCGGGCCCCAAAAACAGCAACCGCCGCCAACTATGTGCGAGCGCACGGCACTAGATGGGGCCCCCCCGGTGGGCAAGGCACCGCCGGCAGGTGTGGAACAGCCCGGAGCGTGCAGGGCCGACGTCAAATCGCACTGAGGGCGGCCAGGGCGACAAAATCCCAAACACTCCGAGGTAGGCGCAACAAGCCCAGCTGTTGCCAGCAGGAACCATGATGGTCGCGGTATGAGCTGGCGAGCATTGTGGAGTGCCGGCGGGCGGCGGCAAGGCTCCAGCAGCAGCCATGGGTATCCGGAATAGAAAGGGTGAGCGGCAGGGCTGTGCTTTTAGTGGCAGGGCTTGCTGCCCGCGCCGGCTGTTAGTCATCATCTCATGCACCAGCAACCGGCCGCGCTGCGGCCATGGCATGCGCCTCAAACACCAGGCAATTTCCGGCGGACCTCGTTCGGTAAACTACAATGCGTGTTGCCCGACTATTCCACCAGACGGGATGTGAGCCTCTTCGTGAGCCTTTTGGAGGAACACGTGCCGCACCGCCTTGCGCCGGTATCCGCCCAGCAGCAATGTATGGTGAAGGCAGCCATAATTCGTGTCCCTGCTCTACGTACCTCGCTGCAACTGGCCGTTGGCAGCCCTTGCGGCAATTGATACGAAACCGAACTGTACCCTGCCGCCGCACACAGTGATGTTACAACGTCTGCGGGTTGCGAAAGCAATGCACGGCGGTGTTGCAATTGCAAGAGGACCGGACCGGCGGACCGGACCGGTGCTCTCTGGAACATAGCGGGAGTACCACATCACCAGGACATCGATGGCAATATATACATCAAATTAACGGTATCGATCGACAAGGTGCACCGCAACAAACTAGCACCTGAAACACCACTAATAGACATGGAAGCAGCGCCAAATTAGGAATCGGTACTACCCTGCCCTGCACGCGCTGCCAGGAACTGCCAGAAAGTAAGGGACACAGCCACGACTAGTCAGCTGCTGGATGTAAGCACGAGAGCGGACTTCCCTTGTATACCTGACCTCGCGTTGCGTCATGTGCCTTCATTCCACACATCTACATCTACGACAGCGATCGCCGACAGGACATCGTCAAGAACGTTAGCCGCCGCCGCCGGATGGCACCGAACGCGCTGAACGACTGCAGCTGCGCACCTGCCCCCCAGAACGCACTGAACGACTGCAGCTGCGCACCTGCCCCCCAGAACGCGCTGAACGACTGCAGCTGCGCACCTGCCCTCCAGAACGCACTGAACGATTGCAGCTGCGCACCTGCCCCCCAGGCGCCTAGGACGCGGAGTTAAATGTGTCACACGCCGGGCAGCACTCATTGCCAGAGAAAGGCGGCGAGTAGTGCTGCACGGCATATGACTAATAGTGGATTAAGTCTTGCAGTGTCGTCCGCTGCGACCCTGCAGTTTCCGCATATACAGCAACGCGCCCAACCAAATACGCAAAACGCTATGTGGGGTGTTACCTCCGCCTACCTGTCCATTATCCCCTCCCTGCTTATGGCTGGGTGACGGCGGAACCCGGAGCCTAACCTCACCGCCGCCCCTTATCCAAACCTAGCGCTACCTGCCGAAGCCCATCCATTATCTTGGCAAGGAACATCATCGGTCCAAAGCGCAAACATGCTGCCAAGTAAATGCCGCGTCCTCATAGCTAGAAGCTCATCAGGTTTCACTTGATCCCACATCTTGCAGGAATGGAAAGCTAATCGACCATCCCACACCAGAACTACGCAACTGAGAAAGCGTACAACTAATACTGCACCGGCTCTGCCGCCGAACTGGAAAGCCATGTTCCCTATTTGCAGAGCGCGTGGTCCGAAATGAGTGCCAGCCGCCAAAGGATAATAAAGCGACCCCATACAGAGGATAAGCTCTGATCATCGAGACCGGCCGACTGTCCACGACCGCAGTTGCCGCAACATTTATCACAACGGGCCTCGTACGACCCTCACCTGATCGGACATTATCTAGGCGCGCAGGTGCGGCGCATCGGCACATTTCAACGCACCGGGACCCAGCCCGACAGCATCTTCACGTTCAGTGGTCCATGGCTGCCGTAACTCAGTCGCATAAGAAAAGACCGAAAACTCAGGGAACACCTCATGTGGAGAAGCGCGTCCTCTTCCGATTCCATTTTTGTAGGCGACGTGCCGACCGCCATGAGGTGCCGATGTACGAACGCGGGGGCACACCTTCCCGGTCATCTCCCCGCATGACCGATAAAGATTATTTCCAGTCGTCCCTCCGCCCCGTCACATCGTCGCACATGAAATCACCCAACCCGCACTCATCTTCATTGCGTTACTTGATCCCATCGAACATCCGTGCCCGCTCAGGCGCAACCACTGTCGGCCTTGACGCAACGATTAGCGCGGCCCCCTGCATAACCCTTAAACCCTACCCTACCTATCTGGCTGACCTCTCGCATTCCCCAGCCCCAGCGCATCAAAATCGACGACTTGGATATTGACCTCCTCACCAACCCTGCCCGTGTCAAAATTGCTCCGGTCGCCGGATTCAGTCAGTAGGGCTTGGTACCTCCAGTCGGCTCCCGGCGCGTGGCTCTGTTGGGGCGTCTCCATGGCCTTTAGCTCCACTTCCAGGTTGGTGTCGAAGTCTAGCACCGGCGGCGGCGGCTCCCTTCCCCAGGACGCAGCGGAGCTGCCACAAGAAGCCTCCTGCGTGCAGCAGAGGCCCGGTGGAGTGGGGAGTGACGTCGTGGGGTGGCGTAGTGGACACACGAGCAGACAGAAATGCTGCGGAAGGGAATGGGGGGGGCTGCTGTACCCTCCGGATTCCAACCGTGAAAGGAAGCCTCTCCAACAGGCACATTGAACACATCTTCAAAACTTCTTGTCGACCCAGCGTCTTTATCGGTTTACGGCTTCCTCTTCCTCCTCCCCCCATGTCGCTTCACGGTTTTCCCCTCTACCCCGCCCTGGCTTCTGCCACAAGACACGGCTTCTGCCACAAGACACCCTTCCGAGCTGCGAGCACCATGTACTTAACATGCGCCGCTCGTCCACATCCGACTGCCGTTGGGGCTAGCTCCGAAACCGCCCCCCCTTACAACAACGTATCACCCCCCCTCCGGTGCCCCTCCCTGCCCTTTCCCCGTCACCCACCGGTACCCCCATGGCCTTGAGCACATCCACCTGCTGCTGCACCAGCGCCAGCTGCTTCACCGCCTCCGCTGCTGCCGGCCGCCGCATCGGGTCCTTTTCCCAGCACTGTGACAACCCCAGGAGCAGCCGCAAAGACGCACATGTAACGGTAGCCTGCACAGTAGCTAAAACGACAGTCACATCGTGTGGCTGGCTCGGGCACGCTGGCCCCGCGACCCCCTGTAGCGCCCCTCCCACCCGACCGGGTGGGGGGGCGGCCCAACTATCATCCTCCTCCGAGCATATGTAGACAAGACGCGACAGGCGGTGAGTGGCCGACTGCGTCATGCCCGCTTAAGTAACTTCCAAAGAGAAGTGCGAATGGGCTCCATCCTCCATGGCATGACGGCACACAGCATGTCGCCTTACTCGACCGCATCGTACCTGCATTATTAGCCGCTGAAGCTTGGGCGGGCACTTACGGCGCTCCAGGGGAAGCATGGGCAGCCTCTCGCCCCGAACGCTGACTTGGAACGCGATAGCCACCATGGACATGTCCTGCGGGCGGCATAAGGAGGGCAGGGGAGGGGCCGGTGTCAGGCCCCGCGGTTCTCCCCGGAGACTTAAAGTTCCCGGAAGCCAGAATGCAGATGACGTCGTAGCCTGTACAGGCTGCTTCCTAGATGAGCCCAAGTGAGCCAGCCGGCACGTGATCGCCACAGCACCGTACTGGGAGACCCACTTTGGTCCTGCCCGCCTGGTGTGACCCCTTGCCTGCAAGGGTCCCCCTCCCCCCACCCTGCTCCTGCCCCACCCCGGCACCACACCTGCCACGGCACCATGCCCGTCAGCAGCTCCCACAGCAGCGTGCCGAACGAGTACCTGAGACGGTTGGGAGGCGGTTGGGTGGCGGTTGGCCGGGGGATGTGGGTTCGAGGTTTAAGATACGAAGACATAGCTGCAGCCGTGTGAGGAGAGGCCCACACGCCACCCGTCCTCGGTCAGGCCTAGAAAATTGGTATGTACCATGTGCGAGGCCCATGTGGGAGCAATACAGAGGGGAGGGGAACATGCAGCCGCGTACGGTGTGTCTCTGATTGCGGTGGGACGTCTGATCGAGTGCCGATGCGAACAGCAGGGCAGGACATGCCGGCGGTACCACTTCACCGTCTGCACCGCCCACCCCCACCACCCTGCGTAGCAGGGCCTCGGTCCCCTCCCTCCCTGCAGCCAGTCCTCACATGTCCTGCAGCGGCGGCAGAGGCAGCGGCAATGACAGATACGGGGTAAGAAGCTCTGCGGCGTGGCAGCTGGTTTGTAGGGTACGGTGGTGGTCAGACGCGCTGCAGTATGTTGCATAACGCTAGCCACGTACAGGCGGCTTCGCAGTCTGGCAGCTCGGGTCCGAGCTGCTAGTTGCGGGGGCAGACAGGCAGGCGGCCAGCTGGGTGACCCGGCAGGCGTCGATGAAGTGTGTCAGGAGGATTGCGGACTGGCGAGTGGAAATAATCGGAGAACACAGGTAGTGGGAGGAAGGCCGTGGAGTACAACGCTACCCCCCCCCCGCTGACGCGACTCACTGCTTTGTGGCTGACCACCCAGTTGTCGGGATCAAAGCACTCTGCGGTAGGCAGCCGTGTGGGAGTGGAGCAGCAGGGGGAGAGTGGGGCCTGGTGGTTGGTCAGGTCGGGAGGGCATGTGGGCTGCAGCTACTGCCCGCGTATGTTGGCAGAGGGCCCTGAATGAAAGGCTGCCGTACCACAAGAACTGTGGTTGTAACTCCCGACCGCAGCACGGAGTCATTGCTCTGTACACGGCAATACCGCTGCCGTGCAGTGAGGCCCACCTGCACGCACTCCAACCCCAACTTGCCTCTCCCTCTCCTCTGTAGCCCCCGGAAACGTTTCTACCCCCCCCCCTCCTCCCCCATCAACGGTTTTTTTCGGGCATCCACGGGTCTCCCTCGAACTCCTCCCCCATGGCAGGTCCGGCTCCCTCGGCAGGCTTCCTCTCCACTCCTCTTCCAGATTATCGGTAGCCAAACAGTCTTCAGCACGCAACATCGCGTGTTTCAAAGTCTCCCCTTGCTGGTGCTTTCCCTTTCTTCTCCTGTATCGTATCCACAGGGTTCCTCCCGCCGTTTTCAAACCCCCACTCACCTGGAGCAACATAGGCCGGCTGTTAAGGTGTGGTCATGGTAGGGTGATGACGACATGACCATGGTAATGATGATGAGGGTGATAGGGTGATGATGACGATATGGCCATGGTGATGATGATGTGGCCATGACAGGTTGATATGATGATGATGATGATGATGATGATGATGATGATGATGATGATGATGGTGCCAATGATGATGATGATGGTGCCAATGATGATGATGTTAAGTGGGATCCGGACGGCCCGGATGTCCGGATGGAAAGAGGGTCGCGAAGTAAGGAAGGGGCATCAGTAGGTCTGTGGAGAGTACGGCTGGGCGCTGTAAGGGTTTACTGTTTCCCCAACCCGTGTATGCGAGGAGGTCGCGAGTTGATCAGCTCATCGATGCATGGACACCGCCCGGTGGACATTCGCCTCAGCCCCGCCCCCAGCGGGGCGAACGGGCGAAGAGGCAAGTCATAAGAAGGTCCTCAAGCGACCGCCTTCCCTCCTCTTTCCAAGATATTCGATTTCCGCACTCCTGCCCTTGGACTGTTTCCTTCCCTTCTTTCCCCAGTATGTATGATACATCAACATCAGCATCATGGCCGCCGTGCTTGCATGACGCTCCACAACGCACTGCTCCCCTCGCTGGTAACTCACCGTGCCGGCTTCCGGGTGCTTTGTTGAGCCCAGGGTGTGCCACAGGCGGGATAGGCCAAAGTCCTGCACGCGGTGCCACGTCAGCACATGGGGAGCCACGTCAACACGTGGGGGCCCACACCAGCAAGCAGCACAGGCAACGTGGGCCCGGGCCTGGGCCTTGGAGCCTGCTGCTCCGTTGTTAAGAGGATGGGTCATTGTGGGACGAGGGTAGAGGAGTCCTAGCACCCCAGGACAGCATCAGGGCCAAGGCCATGACAGGAAAGGGAGGGGATTACGACACATGAAGGTGCCACCTGTCTGCCGCTGGTCCCCCAATATTTTCCCAGTCGATCACCGAAACAGCCACACACTCCGCCCGGCCCGGCCCCACGTATAGCCCCCAGACCCACCGTTAGCTTGGCAACGGGCCTTGATCCATCCGACTCGTTGATGAGCACGTTGGCTGGCTGCAGGATGGGAGGAAGGGAGGTAAGGGGGGAGGGAGGGAACGGGAGAGGGAGGGAATGAGGGAGAGACGGAAGGACAGCGGGTTGGGGCGTCCGGGGGGGTGATGAGGAGGCAAACGGTGAGGAGCCGGGGTAAGGAGGGTGTCGCAGTTGAGTTACCTACCCCCTGACACCCCCTTGCACCACCCAAGAAAGCAGGACCCGCCCACCTTGAGGTCCCTGTGCACGATGGTGGGGTGCAGGTACTCCAGGGCGCGAGCTACATCGGTGGCCACATACAGAACCTGGGGGCAGCGGGGTTTGGGGGGGGGCGGGGGCCAAACACGTCATTTGGGGGCTTCGAGTGCATCAGGTGTCATGTCCTTTCGCCCTAGGGAGGAGGTACGACCACCTGTGCGGCCGCTAATACGACATACAACGCACCGTCTGCAATGGCAGCAGATGTCCCGGATTCCTATGAATCAGTCGATGCAGGTTGGTCTCCATGAGCTCCATCACCAGGCAGAAGCGCGGCGGCGTCAGGCACGCCGCCAGCAGCCGCACCACGTTGGGGTGCTGGCAGCGCCCCAGCACCTCCACCTCCTGAGCCAGGCTCTCAGCTGCTTTCGAGATTTGAAAGGCGCCCGCGTCAAAGATCTCCAGCAAAACTTTCACGGCCACCCGCTCCCCGCCGTACACCCCCTCGTACACCCTGCCGTACGCCCCCTTGCCCAGCACCACCGGCAGCATCTCCACCTTGTCCGCGCACTTCGGCCCCACTTGCAGCTCGGGCCGCCTGGGTGTGAGCCTAGTCACCACCACCTGCTGCTGCAGCAGGCTCTGTGGCGATGGCTGCTCAGCCTCTGATGGCTGCGGCAGTGGCTGGGAGGCGGAGACCGATGTGCCTTTTGAAACGAGGGCAGCAAAGGAACCCCCGCAAGGATTTGAGGGATTCCGAGGGAGAGTAGCAGCCGCGGCGGGAAGGAGCGAGGAGGAGAGGGTGAGGGGGGAGTCATGCAGGGTGGCATGGAAGTAAGGTAAGCTCCAGGGAGCCTTCACAGGTTTGGGGGGGACAGAGCAGACAGACCCAGCAGGGCACGGAAGCTACACCTAAGCAAGCGACTCAAGCCTGGAGCCCGCCTCCAGTCGCCGCCCCGGTCCGGCCTTGACACCTGCTGCTGCTTTTGCCACTCCATCTCAACAGCGGCGGGGGTACACGGATAGCAAGGGAAGGCCAGGAGTTTCCAGTCCTCTGGGTGGCCATTTGAACGCATAACCCACCTGAACTGCATATGATGCCGCCGCCGGTCGTGCACGACTCCCCGCCCTGATCGAGGGTGCCCGCTGACGTATCCATCAGGGCCGAACAACCAGCAGACGGCCGGGGCTTTATCGGATCACTCCTGCACACCGCCTGCTGGTCAGAGTCGCTGGCGTTGCATGGGTGGTCATCAGAGTCCCCGGTGTGGCCATTGCCCCTGCGTACGACAGACAAGACAAGACACCAATACCGGAATTAAACACCAAGTACTCAGAGCCCTGGCGAATCCAAGCCTCCTCAATCCCAAAAGCATCAGCACGCAGCGAGGATAAGGCCCTCGACCGGCACATTTTTATTATCACTTAAACTGACGTTACCGACTATGGCCTGAGGCGGTTGGTGCTTGCGGGACCGGCTGCATCTTCGAAATTCCGTCCTGGCCCCAGCATGACTGCATGCCACAAACGCGCCCCTGCAGAATTTCGCGGCTTAGGCAATACACCCCTAGGATTTTGTATCCCTGCCGTCCACTGCGGGGAAGTATTTGATTTTCGCTCCCACATCAGTCCAAGAGGGGTCCACGATTTCCCCGTCGTTGCGTCCCGCACCAGTGCTTGTTGGCGACCTGCCCTTTCTCGGCTTCCTCGCAAGTCGTGTTGTCGTACGACTGCTCCGACTGCCGCCGCCGCTGCCGCCGCCGCCGCATGAGCACGACGATGCCAAAAGCCGCAGCGGACAGCAGCAACACACCTGCGAGAGGGAGGCATTGAGGTAGGGTACAAGATTATAACCGCAGCGTGTGACCCCATCCCTGCATCCCCTCCGTCCGTCCTGACACAACGCCTAACCACACTCACCTCCAATTGTTGTGGCCACGCAGAGACCCAACGGCGGAGCCTTCCCCG
Source organism: Yamagishiella unicocca (assembly GCA_003116995.1). Lineage (NCBI taxonomy): Eukaryota > Viridiplantae > Chlorophyta > Chlorophyceae > Chlamydomonadales > Volvocaceae > Yamagishiella > Yamagishiella unicocca. The sequence continues at coordinate 321,027 of BDSL01000078.1, forward strand.
CCGGTGACCCCGCCGGCTCGTTGGCTCCCGGAACTGCGTTGAGCGACACGTCCCCGCCCCCGCTATCCCTGACCCCAGCAGCCGCTGTGCTGCCGGAGCTCTGGCCGGCCGCGTCCCGGCTCGCCACCAGCATCTTGCAGCCCAGGGGGCCGTACTCTCTGATGCAGCTGTCAGCCAGCATGACCTCACACAGCACCAAGGTATCGCGGACGTGGGTCTGGAAGGGGAGGAGGGTTATGGTGTAGCGGCGAGGGCGGTAGGAGGGTGAGCTGCAAGTTAGGGAGATGGGCACCGGAAACAAGCCCACGGCGCGTCGTGCACCGTGAGGTGGGCGGGCAGCAAGGAAACGCGTGCAAGGGCGCAGGAGGAAAAGATAAGGAAAGGAGCGGGTGCCTCCCCCGCCGCACCAGGCAACCGTCCTCCTCCCCCCGGGCCGGCCGTGGATTCGCGGATTCTCTTATCAAATCCCCCCGGGCCGGGTTTCAGCAAGCCTCGCTCTAACATGTCGAGCCACCACATCAAGTTCTCCACCATGCACCCGAAAGCGGGCTCCCAAAACGTTTCGCTAAACAGCTCGGTGTCCTTGTGGACGTTCGCCTAGACATAGCGGCCGGGGTTGACACTCCATTTCTGAATCCACTTGCCTACATCAAGTTCTCCAGCATGCATTTCCAGGTTTACCCACGGATTTCCTCTCATACCCCCTCCCAGGTTGGGCGCCTCTCTCCCCCCCCCAGGACGACCATGCGCCAACGATGCTGCCCCGTTGCGTAAAACGATTTTTATACACCCCCCCAGGTTGGGTGCCTCCCCCACCTCACCAGGTAACCGTCCGGCTCCGAGATACGGGTTACGCTGTCCATCATGGACGACTCCGCTGCATAGTCCTCGTAACGGCCCACATGGGCCCAGCAGCGGTCCAGGGGGGGCGCCGACGTGTCGTTGACGCAGCCGCCGGGGTTGGTTGGGTTTCGGAGGCGGGCCGGAATGGTGGCGGTAGGCTCGCCGCTATTCGTCCCGGGCAGCTGAGGTGGACGTACCGTGAGCGCAAACAGATCGCTGAGAGAGGCAGAGAGGGAGGGGGGAGTGGACGGATTGAACTTTGGCTTCAAAAGCGGTCGAGGTGTGGGGAAGTGTTAGCGCTACTGTCCCCTCCATCAACTGGATGGTCCCGCCAGGGAGTGAGCCCATTGGTGCCGGGAACATGGGCCTCTTGGGGGGAGGGAGGGCGGGAGGGAAAGAGGAATGTGCCGCCTGCAGATCAGCACAGCAAGCCGTCTGATAGGACCCCCATCGGCACCCGCGATGGGACCAGCTGCGCAGCTGCCACCCCATGCTGGCCTGCACCTGCTATCGTACGCATCAACCGCACACACCTAGCACCGCAACACAGCTCTGAGCCGCTCACTCACACTAGGAGGTACGGCGGGAAGCAATATCGGGAGATTAGAGCGCCCTGGTCCATGAACATCACGCCCTGCTGGCCGGGCAGCTGCAGGGAGGGGCGAGGCAAAGGAAACGCAAGAGCTCGAAGGAGGGTTGCAAGGGTGACTCTGCTTCGTTCGCCTCTCCGCGACCTTCTTGCCTTTAACGCTTTTTTAAACGGTCAGTGTTAAGCAACTCGCTCATGCGCCTCACGTCGTTGGGTCCTGCGCTACTTTCCGCTATTTTTTTCGTTAACTTTTCGCGTGTGTCTCGGTAAGCCAGCGCACTGGTTCGGCATCCCTTTCGGTAAAGGGCGGTGATGGTGCTCGCTGCGCTACCTTCGTGCAGGGTCTACGCATGTGCACCAACGAGTCACGAACCAGCTCCCTGCCCCTCGCTCCCTGCTCCTTGCGTTCGTATGCCTGTGTCCGCACCATGGGCAAGAGGATGTCCAGGTGGGGCGCCTGCAGCGCCTCGTCTGCGAACTCCATGAACACCACGAAGCGCAGCGTCAGGGTGACCGAGTTGGCGAAGCGGATCTACGACGACGGAAGAGGTGGGGAGGGGTGCTGTAGCGATGCAAGGACGCCGTGTTGCTCCCACACGTTCAAGCACTGTGCGCTCCCTCCTGTGATAAACCGCTACACGGTAATCCCAGGGTTGGACACATCCTTGACTTGTGAGTTGTTGGTGTTCTTCCACCCCGGAATGCAAGGTGGTGGTGGTGGTGGTGGTGGTGGTGGTGGTAGTGGTGGTGGTGCACCAGCTGACATGGAAGAGCAGTCCCCACGTTGCGGCCTCATCGGCTATGCATTCCGTCTCGCTTTGAGACCGATGTATGGAGCCAGAGCCTTCATCGTCGGCGGACAGGCAGCCCAGCAGCCAGGCAGGCAACTATGCAGCCAGGTGGGGGGCTGGAGCAGCTCGCACCAAAACCTCCCCTTTCCGGCGCACCTTGCTGCACCATTCGAGGATGGAAGGGGGGAGCGATGGCCGCGAGCCGCCGGAAAGGGCAGGTGCGCAGAGGGGAAGGCCGGGAGGGAGGGGGATGGAAGGGAAGGGGGTGGCAGGGGTGGGGTGGCAGGTCCAGGGGATGGCAGGCTAAGGGCAGGGGGTCGTCCGTAGTGCAGTCTCAAACCAGAGCTCCTGGAGAGGCAGGGGCTGGTGTGGGGTTCGGCAAGTGTACCGCAACGTATCGATACGGGCCGGGAGAGGGAGCAGGAGGGGGGCGGCAGCGGTGTTCCCTCCCTCGGGAGCCTATTTGGACGCGGGGGTTTCGAGGAAGACCCGTGGATGCCAGAAATAAACCATTTAGAAGCCCCGCGTTTGGGCGCGGGGGGGGGCGCACCTTTGCAGGTAGCCCATACTCAGCTCCGCGTAGCGGTCAGGTCGGCCAAGTACCGTCACATTGCGGCTCAGCACCACCGGCAGCGGGTACCTTTTGAGACGGCAGGCAGGCAGGCAGGCAGGCGGGAGGCAGGGCGGGAGGCAGGGGGCCAGGGAGGCAGGCAGGCGGTTGTAGGGACTGGCCCCAGGTGGGTATGGCGGAAGGCAGGAGGGTCAGGAACGGAGGAGGTGCTCTGAGGAGACATGCCCTGTGCTTTGTTATGAGGGCGGCGAAGGGGCGCGTCCGGGATACATTCCAGGACGGGGGCGAACGAAGTGGGCTGCGTCAGGCTGCGGCGGCTTCGGGGGTTTACAGGCGCGGCGGACTGATAGTTTGTGAGATGACGCCACAGCATAGCAAGGGCTCATGGTTCGCGCGCGCCCGATACCGGGGGCGTACTGCGCCGCACCCGTCGAAGTCGCTGTCCAGGAGGGTTGTCCGATCGCGTACAAGCAGCATCTCCACAGGGCCCGACGAATTGGCTAGTCCAGCTACTAAATCTGCGCCTGAGTACAGCGCAAGGAGCTGCTGCTGGCCAAGCACTGCGTTCACAAGTCCTGCGACAAATGGCAGCAGCAGCGCCCTTGAAGCCCCATGTAGGGATGCTCCCCTTTTAAGTGGCATCCAAGGAGCCCGGAACACTTCAGAAGCGTGGCAGACGGCGTTGCAGACTTGAACCAATGCTCTGCTGGACCACAACAGCCTGACGCTATTGCTGTGTCATGTCGCTTGGAACTTGGACAATCAAGAAGGCTTCCATCTTAGAGGACTCCCTGCCGCGATTTCATTGTGAGTATTTCGGGAATGGCTATAGATATAAGGCCTGCACTAAGAGTGAACCACGAATGGCGGTACGACCATCGGGCCCTTGTGGCCGTTAGGTAACGGGAAGCTGAGGACAGGAGGATCGCTCTCGTCGCTACATTCGCTCTCACCAAGATAGCGAATTAACGGCTCTTACCCAACGTCCGAGTGGCTATGACCGGGGAGGAGCCAGTCTAAGTCGGCATCATCGCGAAGTCCATCGGCACCTATATCGCGAAGTTATTCAGTGGCAGTCTGCGGTCGCACACGGGCTCGACACCTTTGAGGTTCTTCCTCGAACTCTGCACGTCTTCGCGCCATGGTAAGTGGCGGGGCGAACACGGGGTGGGACTTCCGGGAGGCCAGGCGGCTGTTGCCGGCCGCGCGCCGAGGACGCAGCCGCGCAAGGTGGTTTGGCGGGTCGTGATAGGCGGGGGCTAAGGGGACAGCTAGAGGGAGGGGCAGGCCGTTAAGAACTCGTGGGCCCAATAGCTTGGGACGGGAGATGGTGGTGAATCGAATGGCGCCCGGGGATCGCGACGCCCGGACCCAGGATAGAGTAGTGTAGGAATTTATTAGGTAGTAGGCAGGCTTGGGTGGGCCGCTATCGGAGCTTGAAGCCATGGAGACGTGAGGCTGGCGGGGCGCCACGTGGCGTCCCTGCTCGTAGCCCGGTGGGCCGTCGGAGCGCGGCCTGGTGTGCTCATTTCGCTGACTTGTTTGTTGTATGATGTATTTGCCTTGCTTGTAGACCTGTGGGCTGGTGGTTATTGTAGCCCGGTGGGCCCGTCTGGCGAGTGGCCCGGCGGGCCCGTCGGGCGTGGCCCTTGAGGGCCTGTGCGCTTGTCGCCCGGTGGGCCTGTCTTGCTAGTAGCCCGGTGGGCCTGTCTTGCTCGTAGCCCGGTGGGCCTGTCTTACTTGTAGCCCGGTGGGCCTGTCTTGCTTGTCGCCCGGTGGGCCTGTCTTGCTCGTAGCCCGGTGGGCCTGTCTTGCTCGTAGCCCGGTGGGCCTGTCTTGCTCGTAGCCCGGTGGGCCTGTATTGTTTGTCGCCCGGTGGGCCTGTATTGTTTGTCGCCCGGTGGGCCTGTCTTGACTGTCGCCCGGTGGGCCTGTCTTGCTTGTAGCCCGGTGGGCCTGTAATGCTTGTAGCCCGGTGGGCCTGTCTTGCTCGTAGCCCGGTGGGCCTGTCTTGCTCGTAGCCCGGTGGGCCTGTCTTGCTTGTCGCCCGGTGGGCCTGTCTTGCCTGTCGCCCGGTGGGCCTGTCTTGCTTGTAGCCCGGTGGGCCTGTCTTGCTTGTAGCCCGGTGGGCCTGCTTTGCTTGTAGCCCGGTGGGCCTGTCTTGTCTGTAGCCCGGTGGGCCTGTCTTGCTCGTAGCCCGGTGGGCCTGTCTTGCTTGTAGCCCGGTGGGCCTGTCTTGCTTGTAGCCCGGTGGGCCTGTCTTGCCTGTAGCCCGGTGGGCCTGTCTTGTCTGTAGCCCGGTGGGCCTGTCTTGCTTGTAGCCCGGTGGGCCTGTCTTGCTTGTCGCCCGGTGGGCCTGTCTTGCTCGTAGCCCGGTGGACCTGTCTTGCTTGTAGCCCGGTGGGCCTGTCTGGCTCGTAGCCCGGTGGGCCTGTCTTGCTTGTAGCCCGGTGGGCCTGTCGTTTCTGACGCCCGGTGGGCCTGGTGGGCATGTCGCCCGGTGGGTCCATGCTGATCGCCCGGTGGGCCCGTCTTGCGTGTAGCCCGGTGGGCCTGTCTTGCTTGTCGCCCGGTGGGCCTGTCGTTTCTGACGCCCGGTGGGCCTGTCTGGCTTGTCGCCCGGTGGGCCGCCTTGCCTGTAGCCCGGTGGGCGTGTCTCCCGTGGCGCCCGGTGGGCCTGCCTTGAGAATAGCCCGGTGGACCGGCCCGGCGTGTCGCCCTGTGGGCGCGGTCGGGCGTGTGGTCCGGTGGGCAGTTCGGTCTCAGGACCCGGGGCGCGGTCGGGCATGTGGCCCTGTGGGTCTGGCTGGCTGGTAGCCCGGTGAGCCTGTCTGGCGGGGTCCGGTGGGTCAGCCGCGCGCGGCCGAGCACGCCGGCTTGTGAGTCGCCCGGTGGGCCGTTCTGTCGGGTCGCCCGGGGGGCCGGTATTGCGAGTGGCCCAGTGGGCCTGCAGGCCGCGGCCCGGTGGGCGCGGTCTGGCTTGTAGCCCGATGGGCAAGGTTTAGCGGGCGCCCGGTGTATCCGTCCTGAGGATAGCCCGCGGGCTGCGGGTAGACCGTGGGCCGGTCCGGCTTGGCGCTCCGTGAGCGAGCCTGGTGGGCCGGCTGGAGGGTCGGCCAGTGAGCCCCGCGGGAAGTGGCCCGCGGGCGCAGTCGATTGCAGAGCGGGAGCGTCAGTCTCGCGGGTTGCACAGTCACTGACAGGAGTGCCGGCCGCTGCGACTGCAGGGTAGGGACGAGGCTACGCCTGAGCGTACGCCCAAGGCCAAGTCGAAATCTGGTCATCGGTCGCACAAGCAGCCGGCTGGGCCGGAGGGGGCGGGAGGGGTGCTCGCACCGCCTAACCCGCCACCAGGAGGTCAAGGCCGGGTGGGAGCTCAGGAGCGAGCGCGTGTCGGTGACACGGATAGCGCGGCGGGGCGCCGCCTTCGCGCGATGTTACGAGGTCCGGCGCCGGATATCCCGGAGGACGTGGCGGGAGGCCCCTCACGTGTGCCGGCCGCGGCTGCGCGGGAGGGGGCGGAGCCCGGGGGCGATGCAGACGGGGCGGGTCTGGCTGCGCGGCAACCCGTGGGGGTGGCTCGCGGGTCAGGGGAGGATGTGCAGCTGGTGGGGTCGTTCTCCGCCGCGGGCGGTCAGGCCCGGGGACCGGAGCAGCAGGAGGCCGCGGAGCTCGGGGTTTTGAGGCAGGAGGCTCTGAAGAGGCCTAGGGAAAGGGTAGCCGTTCCGCCGGAGCGAGGGGCGTTGCCGCGGTTCCGGTCGTCAGCTAGTTCCGGGAACCCTAGGATGGAGGCTCGTTCGGAGCGGAGGATGGGGGAGCCGGGGGTGAGGATGGGGGAGCCCGAGGAGGGCCTACAGGAGGCGTGGGCAGCGGCGGCGGTCGCAGTTCGCGCGCAAGAGCGGCTGCAGCGCGAGTTTGACGCGTACAAAGTGGCGGTGCGTGCGCCACTGGTTGGGACAGGTCTAGGTGCAGAAGGCAGGGCGGACGAGGGGCCGCGAGCCGACGGGGCGGGAAGGGACGCCCCGCCGCGAGAGGAGTTAAGGGGCGGCCCGGCTACCCTCGGTCTGGGAGGCGGCCCGGCGGCGTTGCGGCGGCCGGGCATTTTGATTCCGATGGAGCCCTCGGTTGCATCGGTCGATCGGGCGTGGCTGGTGCCGTACGAGCCGGCACACGTGGAGGATGCCACTCGTTACGCGAGCACGTACCACACGGCTCGCGATATGGTTACGGTGGCGGCTATCTATAGCCGCCATGCGGAGGTGGCGGTGGGAGCGCTAGGCGGTGCGGCCGGGGTGGATACCGAGGTTGCGAGGGCGGCAGAAGTGTTCGGATACTGGCTCACAAACCAGGTCCGGGGGCCGCTGACGTCGGCCGGGATCGAGCTCGATCGTGTGTTGTTCACGTGCTCGGGCGGGGCGCCTGTGCGGCAGCCGGAGTCGTGGCTGGGTGAGGGCAGGCGTTTCGTGGCCGAGGCGGTCGAGAGTGTGAAGGCCACCCAGGCGTCGCCACGACCCCTGGTGGGCATGGCCCGGATGGTGGGTGACCTTCTGGCGCAGGGCAATCCCGGACAGGCTGTCCTGACTCAGGTGGTCGCCGCGGCCACACCCCCGGGATCCGAGGGGCGGTGGCCCCGATTCCTGGGGCGGTTGGTCCAGGAGTGGGGACCGACAGGGGATGCCTGGCCGGTTCCCACCGTCGCTGAGTGGACGGAAGGGGGTAGCCCCTTTGTGATCTCGTTGCTACGCCTGCTAGCAGCTATCAAGCGGACTCATGGCTACCTCGTGCGGCAGCTAGATCGGGAGGCGGAGGGGATGCCGCGGGCGGCGGCGTGGCCGAGTTCCAGCGGGTTTTTGACCGCGGGCCCTAGTGGGTCGTTGGGTGGGCCGCCGCCAGTGGGCCGGCCCGGGCCGTTCCCGCCTCCCAGCTTGGGCGTGGGCCGGGAGGATCGGCAGCCGGCCGTGTCTTATGGGCTGGGCCGCCACCTGCACGGCGAGGGGGGTCCCCGGCCAGCGGGGTCCGCGGTCACGGCTCTGAGCCCGGCGGGCCGTATGGGGATGCCGCGCGAGGAAAGGCCGCCGCGGACCGCCGACGAGGGGTTGCGCGCGAAGGCGCAGGCGAGTTTCGTGTTGCCCCGTTGGGGGGACCTGCCTCAGGTCACCTTCGACGACTATTTTCAGGCCGCCGTCGCCAATCGTTGGTGCTTCGCCCACGCGGGCATATGTGGGGGTGACCTCGGCGCGTGCAGGTTGCCGCGCTGCATGCGGGTGCACCCCCCCCGCGAGGTGATTCTCCAGGAAGTGTCCAAGGCCATGGTGTCGGCGCCGCACCGGGTACGCCCCGGGGGTTAGGTCGCTATCGCCAGGGGGGTTCGGACAGGCCGCGTGCGGCGTCGGACGTGAAGGCTTAACCCCTCTTGCGCGGGCCCGCCTTGCAGGTCCCCGCGGGTGGTATGGGTGGGACCCTGGTAGGGGCGGGACGGGGAAACGGGTGGTCGGACTGGTTGGAGATGGTTGGCGCCGATCCGGAGGAAGACTCGGACGCGGAGCCAGCAGAAGCGAGTGAACTGATCGAGGCCCTGGCAGACCTAGTCGTGGACCCGCTGTGGGTACCGGACAGGCGGGTGTCAGCGTCGGCTCCGCTTGTAAGACCAGTTTCGCCAGTCAAGGTTCCCTGTCCCGCCCCCGAAGGGCCTGCGAATGAAGCACCAGCCAGGCAGCTGCTGCACGACGCCTGGGCTCGCATGCAACAGCTTGGGCACGCCTTTGCCAGCGAGGACACGCCAGACGCGGAGTACGAGGCCCAGTTAAGGGCGGTGTGCCCGGACCCCGATCAGTTTCAGTCGGGCCGGTTGCAGCGCCATGCCCACGTGTGGGAGGAATTTTTGGAGATGGCAGGAGACGGGAAGATATCGGAACCGGGCCGGGCGGTGCTCCGGATGATTCGTGACGGAGTGCAGCTAGACTTCGTGGGAGTGTGGGGGCCCGGGCACGATTCGGCCCCGCACAGGCAGGAGAAGCTGCGTATCGTCAAGCAGATGTTAGGGCAAGCTCAGCCCGGCATAAAACCCGAAACCCTGCTAGAAGGCCGCGTCCCTCACCCCGTCAAGTTTCCCAACCACCTGAGCGCGGAGGAGCACGCGGCGTTCGTGACCGCCGAGATTAGCAAGGCGATGGGGCAGGGGGCGGTGCGTCGCTGGGAGGGGCCGGCGGCACCGGTTGTGATCAACGGGCTACGGGTGGTGGTACAGCCCGATAAGCTACGCCTCTGCATGAATCCCATGTACATCAATCTCTTCATGCGCTACCGGCCGTTGAAGTATGAGAGGATCACGGACATGATGCACTACGTACAGCCGGGGGATTATCTGCTGGCCACGGATGACAAGTCGGGATACTGGCAGCTGGCCATGCACCCCGATTCGTACCGCTACCTGGCCTTTGAGTGGCAGGGGGAGCTCTTCTACTGGCCCCACATGCCCTTCGGTATTGCGCCCGCTTGCCGGCTGTACACGGCCATGAAGCTGGAGGTATTCCGACCGTTGAGGCAACGCTCGGCGCGCCTAACGTTCTTGATCGATGATGTGGCGTGCGTGGCAGGATCCCGAGGACAGGCGAAGTTCCTAGGGCGGACCCTGATACAGCTGCTTAGCGCGCTGGGGTTCACCCTGAGCTTCAAGAAATGCCGGATGATCCCGGCTCAGAGGCTGCGTTTCCTGGGCTTCATAGTAGATGCGGCCGCCCAGGCCTATGAGGTGCCAGCCGATAAGGTGGCGGGACTCGCGGGGCTCGTGGCGGAGTTGCGCGCGTTGCCCGAGGTGGGCATGAGGCAGGTGGCGCGGGTGGCGGGTAAGATCATGTCGATGAGCCTGGCGGTAGCGATGGCACCCTTGCATAGCCGGTTAGTGGGGTTAGCTCTGCGGGGCAAGGCTTCATGGGATGCCGCGGTGGGCGATCCGGCCAGCTGCCTGGACGCGGCGGAGGTGTTTTTGCAGTTGTTGACGGTCAAGAATGGCCGGACCTGGTGGCGAAAGGGCCCTGCGTTGGTGCTCCGGGTGGCGGGCGACGCGTCGGAGACCGCGTACTCCGTGTTCTTGCCCGGGGGAGAGGTGGGCAAGGAGGAGGTGATCGTGCCGTTTACCCCGGCGGAACAGGCCCGGATGAGGGCGGGGACGTACAGCAGCACGGAGCGGGAGCTGCGGGCCATCCGGCTGGCCGTGCAATGGCTGGCTCAGCGTCACCCTCGGCTCATCCAGAACCGGCGGGTGCAATATCAGACGGATAGCATGGCGGCGCAACTGTGCGTGCTAGGCCTGAAGGGCCGGGGCCCCTGCCTCCAGCAGGTCGCCGACATCTTTCGGCAGTGCGCCGCGACGGATACGGAGATAACCGTGGTGTGGTACCCGCGCACGGAGCTGCAGCAGCAGCATGCGGACGAGCTCAGCAAACAGCGGGATCCCTCGCAATGGAGCCTGAATGCCCGGGTGCTGGCGCAGGTGTTGCGTTTGAGCAGTCTGCAGGGCAGGGAGCCTCAGCTGGATTGCTTTGCGGATGCGGCAACCACGGTTGTGGCCGGGCGTTTCTACTCCAGGAGCTGGAACCCTGATTGCTTAGGCGTAGATGGCCTGGCGCAGAGTTGGGAGCCGCTGCCGAACCAGCCCCGGCCGCTGCTCTACATCTACCCCCCGTTCGCGTTGGTGGGGGCAGTGGTCCGGAAGGTCGCGGAAGAGCGCCCGGACTGCATTCTGATACTACCCCGGTGGCCACGATGGTGGCAGGCAGCCCTCGTACGGCTGCCTATTCGAGAGGAGTTAGAGCTGCCGCACTGCGAAGATTTGCTGGTGCCCGGGCCGGCGGCGGGCACCATTGGGTCGCGTGCGCCTCAGTTCCGGATGATGGCCTATGTGGTCTTGTGGGAGTAGGTCGACGGATCGTTACGTACGAGGCCGGGCACGCTATGGGCTGAGGCGTGTGACCAGGCTGTATGGAGGGGATAGGCGGAGGGATTCTCTCGGCGGGGCCGGGGCCGCCCGGGGCGGGGTAGCGTGGCGGGATAGAGAAGCGTGGAGGTTACAGGATTGGAGCGATCCAGTCGGAACTCCGCTCTACCGCGCGGATTCGCGCCACACTAATTCAGTCTCGTACGGTTGGACGAGTGATTCGCACTTCTGCAATGAGTATTTCGGGAATGGCTATAGATATAAGGCCTGCACTAAGAGTGAACCACGAATGGCGGTACGACCATCGGGCCCTTGTGGCCGTTAGGTAACGGGAAGCTGAGGACAGGAGGATCGCTCTCGTCGCTACATTCGCTCTCACCAAGATAGCGAATTAACGGCTCTTACCCAACGTCCGAGTGGCTATGACCGGGGAGGAGCCAGTCTAAGTCGGCATCATCGCGAAACCCGCCCTCCCACCCCTCACGCGATGCACCCCGCCGGCGCCCCGGGTCATGCTGGGCCGGCGGCCCGCGGACCCTCGTGGCGGGTCGGATGGAGGTAGAGCTGCAGGGTGGCCGGTGAGCGGATCTGACCTCGGGCATGGAGATCGGGAAGGGTGGCACCCGTCGCGGCGTCGTGCTGGAGGGAGCCACGGCGGAAGCTGTGTGCGGCTTCGCCCTCGTATAAACCCGCCGTCTGCAAATGGAGGCGCAGACGGGCGGCGATGGCGGCGGTGCTGAAGGGGCCGTCGGCGAAGGTGGTCTGCGTCCGGTCCAGTGGGCGGAATAGGTAGCGACTGGTCGGGGCTCCCAAGGAGGTCACCGCGGCGAGGTAGCGGGCGAGCGCTCGGATGACGCAGGTGGACGCATCAGGGCCGGGAATGAGGCGGATGGGAGGGGCACGGATGGCACGATACGTCTTGGTGCCCAGCTGATCGATGCGAAGCACGACACCACTGGGGTAGGGATCGGCTTCAGCGGGAAGGGGTAAGGGCAAACCTCTGAAGGGCTGGCTGCCGTTGTCTGGTTCTCGGAGGTCATCGAAGGTTAGTTTGCCCCCGTCGTGGGCCCGCTTGCTAGTGTGCCAGAGTAGAATGAATAGAGCATGATCTCGCAGGTAGGCGGCGCGAGTGAGGGGTCGGGAGGCGGTGGCAGCCTGGCCGAGGAGGTAGTGGGCCAGCTGCGCCAGCTTGGCCGCGGTCAGTGGTACGGCGGCCCGCTCGGAGTGTCCGTCGCGGCTGGCGGCCACGCGGTACCCTTTGCTGTAACCCTTGACGGTAGCCGAGTCGCAGGGGTTGCCGGCCCCCGTAGCCAAAAGGTACGGACCCTGCCGACCGACCTGGGAGAAGGCAGTGGATAGGTGGGAAATCTGAGACTGCACGGTGCCCGCGCAAGGCCGACCGTCCGCGCGCAGGCGCCCCTGGTGGGCGGGGATCCACGACTCCTCCATGAACGCCAAGATGTCGTCGGGAGTACAGCTGGTGAGGGCCCGCTCCGAGCGCTCGAGCCACGCCGACAGCTCCTGCCCAGCGGACTGGATCCGGTGCCAGGTGGCAGGCTCCCATTGCTGCTGGTGAAGGACCAGAGCGCGCGAGAGCCCCGAGTCGTATGCTCCGGCGGGAAGAGGGTTGGCTAGGGCCGGCAGAGGGGCGCTGAGCTGGCGAAGGTAGTAGCCAGCGCTGCCACCCAAGGCGGCCGGCGGGGTAACCTGTCGAGGGTCGGTCCGTCAGTTGTGGTAGTAGAAGAGGCCGGGAACAGCTTACTTACCAGAGGAGCGGCTGGGGCAGGAGGAGACGGGAGGTTCGTTGGCGCTGGCACACGCCAGAACAGGCGCATGCCCAAGGTCGCCTCGTCGCTCCATGGGAGGAGGTTCATGACGTAATATCTGTCGGAATAAATGTTTAGGGAACAGCGATGGCACGTTGGCATTGGTGCGGCGTATGATCGGAAAGGGATCGCGGTAGGCTGTGGAGCGCCGCGTTTCCCGCCCTCCCGCCCGCGGCCTGTCACTCTTTCCATTGTGCGAGACTTACCGTTCCGGCGGGATAGAGAAGCGTGGAGGTTACAGGATTGGAGCGATCCAGTCGGAACTCCGCTCTACCGCGCGGATTCGCGCCACACTAATTCAGTCTCGTACGGTTGGACGAGTGATTCGCACTTCTGCAATGGCGCCTGGGTACGTACAGTCTTGAGTTGCAACTCGGTCCGCGCGTGAGCGTACTGCGATAGAGACTGCATGATATAGAATGAGATAAATACAATGGATGACACTACATTTTGCGGTGGCACATTGTTTGCCGTTTCGATACATAAATAACGGATGTCGTACTACACGGCGGGCCGATATTACGCCACGCCTGAATGGTACGCTCTGATGCTCTGTTATATACCTCCATGTAGCAATTTTGTATATATAAGGCATAGTATCCTGTATCAGGAGGGACAAAGCGTGCAGGCTTTACAATAGGGGCGCTCGACTACCGGTAATGTTTGGCCGGCCAGCGCTAAAATGCGGATAGTGGGCAGCTATCAGCTTGAGCGTACACGATAAATGCTGTGGGGCCGTCATTACGCATTTTTTCGGCCACCGTACTGTGTGGCCGGTTCGCGCTGCTGTGTGGTCGCGGACGTACCTTGTGGCTTGATACCCTGCACTGTAATAGCTTACCTAGCATCAAATACAATTATCACAACTCGGACTTCCGTAGAAACCACATACGATTGGTCGAGACGTCTAATTCCTTTAAAGCTACTGGCCGGCAGGCACTGTCCAGATTGAAGAATGAAAAGCGTAAGCAAGTATTGACGTACATCGATATGCATCCATAAGTACCCGATGATTGCCAGCCGGTGTCCAGTCGGCCGAAGGATGTCACGGATCGCGAACCATCTACGACGTGGGACCCAGCAGCCAACCATGTCATCACCGGGCGACAGACAGTGGCGATGTGGAATTGCCTCAATGTCAATGCGATAACGTATCCTACATTCCTGTTACAGTATCATGCGCCTACCTATGCATCCGGTCCCTGCATGTTTTCCAGCGGTTTTCCGTAGAGACATTTCTGTACCCGTTTCTGCCCAGGAGTAACCTTATTTCTGTAGCCGTTTCTCCCCAGGAATAACCTTATGAACACAGATTCGGGGGGAGCAAATGCGCCTTTGTTCGCCTCAGCAGTACCTTCTATTTGCCTCGAGAGTAGCTTGTGTAATAGTGTGACTTGAATATATACCGCCCGGCCCATGGCCGCATCGCCACTAGGCACCACGCTGACAGTACTGAAATCCACTGAGTCATAACGTGTTGCCATCCCAGGTTTGCACCTGAGCCCCTTAGGTATTTGTAGTGAAAACGAAACCGACGCAACCGACGAAATAAAGGGAATGCATGCATGCGGAGGGACGTTTCTATAAGGTGCCCAAATGTGCAGAAATGTGCGATTCATTACCATATTAATACGGCGTGCGAACCCAGGACAAGAGGAGGAGCCCATGCCGGGCCTCACCAAGATGATGCTCCATAATCACCCTCACGTATCCGAGGTGCACACCGCTTCCTTGAGGAGCCTGAGGACGTCACAACAATGTGGGACCTCACACGGTAGCTAACGCCGCGGCTCAGGGCCCCGCCCTAGTGGGCGCGGCACGGTTTCATGTTTCCCTGAACTTTTGGGCGTCAGCTAGCTGCTACCGCTGGCTCCTCGTACGGTGAGATCTCAGTATGGGCCCCCCTCTTGTCCTGGGCTTGTCCGGGCTTATTAATCATTGTAGCCACAGTCTCGCAGATTTCAAAGGTGGGTGGGCCATCGTGGATAACGCATGTGTCACTGGATCGGTACGACTCGCTCCGCCGTACCTAGCTTTCGTCACGGCACGGCCTGGGAGGGTGGCGAGAAGACCCGGGACTACAGGGAGGGTGGGGGGACGGGAGGGCAGGACAGCTCATCCCCGCCCACACTGGCCGGGTGTCGCACTATGGCGCGAAGGGCTCCTACGATGTGTGCCTTGTGCCCCTCGCTTGTTGTTCTTGGGCGAAAGGGCATGGTAAATATACCAATCGCGATGGTGGCAAGCAGCTGCCGCAGCACCGCCGACCACCGCACAGTGTAAGCCGGTGAGGTGAGGTCTTTGCTGGGTCGAGTCATCTACCGAACCTTCGCATACTTGTCAACCCTCGCGCCGGCATTCGCCCTTCAGCTGGAGTCATTCCAGACACATAAAATACAATAACCCACGATATGTCACCCATGGCTTTACGTATGCTAATGCCGTTCAGGATCCTTGCCATCACGCAAGTCCGCTAAGTCATGTTCAGGCTTCCGCCATATTTCTTCTGTGCGCTTGGCCCCTAGGGGTTTACCATGCAGCAGGACGAGGTAGGGGCGAACGTGTGTGTCGTGTATGCCAAGCAACCAAGTACCATTTAGTGAAGAAGTGAACATTTCTACGGCCAAACCAACCCCCCGCGCTTTGGGGGCTCTCCTTGTCGACAGGGCCAAAGCAATACATTGGCACGGCAGCCCCTGCCGCCCTCACGGTGGACAGCGGGCCACCATAGCCATGTGTGCACCTCCGCGGGCGTAGGGCGCTGTGTCCCTAACGCAGACAACCAGCACCGCTGTGCCCCTACCGCAGCCAATGCCACCTCGCCGCCGCCATCCGTCACGTAATGCCACCTCTACCAACGCGCTTCATTGGACCGCCGTACCCAGCGCAACCACCAACGGGGTGCCTCCATGTGTTAAGTGTACCGACCAACGCTCGCCGACCGACTTGACAACGTCGATACTCGCTGCCCGCAAGTATGTACGGCAACAACACTCCCCCCGCTACCTCATACTGGTATCACACCGCATTTGTTGCCTGCGGCGTAGGCGTGGTCGTTGTTATTACTAATCATGCAGATGCAAACGAATGACGTAAAAAGCGTACAGTACTACATTGCAGCCTACAGTGCTCGCTATTTTGTGTGCCCTTCGACCGCTTTCACGGATACGATATCGAGCGCGGAATTCAACTCTCAATCACGCCCACCCGCCACGCCCACCCGCATTTCAAACTGTGCACCAGTCTACCTGTATAACCTGTCCCGCCGCGACCTGCGGCGGACACCGCAAACACCGTTGTACCACCCTGCAGACATAAGGCCCGCAGCCGCGCCCCTTTAAGTGGCCCCAGGCGCCGCCCGGTCACCCTGCCAGCTAGCCAGCTGCTGGCGCGCCAACGCACCAACCGAGCAGCAACTGAATCACCGACCCAGCCGCTATCGCGCAGGACAGCCAAGGCGGGGCCTGGGCTCAGTACTGTACGGCACCCGAACTCCAGTCAGGCCACATCACGTAAAAAAAGGTGCATGGCATCAGGAGGAAGGCAGCCCCCCCAGCAGCTGCCGCCACAACCCCTGGCCGGGCCCATTGCGGTCACGAGGGCACATCGGCGCGGTGTCGCATCACCGCCGCGGCGGCAGCGCGGGCGCCTGTTAACACTCGGCCGCCGGTCGTCTGCCAGAGCGCCGGCCCCCCCCCGGGCGGCCGGCCCCCCCGGCCCCCCGCGGTGGTGGCCGCTGCGAGCAGTTGCAGCTCCTCCTCGTACTTCCGCCTGCGGTTGGGGCGGTTGCAGCTTTAGTTGGGCGCGGCGCGTTTGGCGGTTGGGGTGAGGTCCAACCGCCCATACAGCTGCGGCAGCCAACCTGGCTGCCTCCTCGTTGCAGCAGAGGTGGCGCCCAAGGCGGCGCGGCGGGCTGTCCTTGTTTCCTGTGCTGCTTGGAGCGTCTGTTGGCTGCGAGGGCTGGCTTATCGTCAGGTGTGGCCGCGTTCTTCCTGGCTCCCCCCTCTTGTCCTGGTTTTACCCGGCGTCTATTGTGATTTTCGAGGCTTGCCTGTGCCCTTGGGGCGTCTGCTGGGTTCAGCCCCGGCTGTCATATGATGAGGCCCGGCATGGGTCCCTCTTCTTGTCTTGGGCTCGCGCGGCCTTGATGACACTGCGTGTCCTTTTGCGGTGCCTGGCGGTTGGCGGTGCTTTTGCGTCTTGGCTGCTGTATTGGGTGGGGTGGCGTTTGTTGTGCCTTTCGAGGCTTTCCTGTGCGCTTCGGGTCGTCTGCTGGGTTCAGCCCCGGCTGCAGTATGGTGCGGCCCGGCATGGGCTTCTCCCTTTTGTCCTGGGTTCGCCCGGGCTTGGGGTCACTGTAATCTCTCATCATTTGGCCAGGCCGCTGTTAAGCTTAAGCCTATCCGTTATTCCTCATATTATATTTTACGGTACCGTAAGGTTTGTACGAGTTCGCAATACCGGACACTGCTCCATCGTACACTCTACGTGCTCCATCCTTTCAGCCGCGTACTCTCTACGTACTCGGTACCCTTACGCGAACAATCGTCCCAGGGAAACGTTTCTTTCCCGGCGCCCACCAGTTCATCCTATTTTCCCTGTGCCTTATGGGCATCTGCTATAATAAGATGCCCGCAAGGCATAGGGAAAGGGTCCGGGCTTGAGGATTCTAGAGATGAAGAGATGTTACAGTGTCCGCAAGCCCTGGCAGGCCCAGGCAGCTGGCTCCGTTTACGGTGAGGTCTCGGTTTGGGCCCCCTTTGTCCTGGGCTCGTCCGGACCGTCGATACTGTAAAATATTAAAATGTTTTTTGAGGAAACAACATCTTATGGTGTCCACAAGCCAGGCGAACCCAGGACAAGACGAACTGCCATGTCCGTGGCCTCCCAATTGAGATTTAGTATGGACATCGCCCGCTGATCCTGGAATTTCTGACACCTTCACAATAATAATATATTATTATCGTTATGTTAAATGGTTCGCAAGCCCGTGCGTCTGTTTATTAATAATACCGTATCATTAGGTAAGAGCATTTCGGCGGGCGCCCACCGCGAGCTTCATCGCGAAGCACGCTGCCTACATGGGCTTGCGACCGCGGGGATGATCCTACCCAGTGGATGAGCAGCATGCACCTTAGAGCGTGTATCCCAAGCGCCTCATGGCGAAATCGAGGTGGTCGCCCCCTCTTTGGACACAACGGCACACGGCCAGAAGGTAGCCCCGTTACCCCAAAGAAACGCCCTCACCACCGTATCAGAATGGATAAGATGTGAGGTATCAAGTGCATGTACGTTAACGCTAGCTCGTTTTGTTGCGTCAGAAGTTAAGGCGGTACCATCACTTAGGCCCAGACATCTTGCACCCTGCTTCCGGCGACCAACTTCGTTATCAGATTGGGGCCTGATTCAAGCTAACAGCCTAACACACCTGCGCTGTGGTTTAATGCCGTTGTCCTGCCCGCACATGCCACCCCGAGACGCCATCCGTGTACGACTTCGCGGCGCCGTTGCCCTGCGCTCTGCGCCCTGCCTAACGTACAATGACTGTACGGCCCTCGGGTTTGGGCCCCCCAACCGGCAACTCGCTCACCGGCCCTGCCCGCCCCCCCTCACCAGAACCCACCTGAAACCCCGCTCCTCCAGGACCTCCGCCTCCAGCTCCGCCATCCTGCCCAGCCACAGGGCCGCCTCGGAGGGAGTCAGCTGGTCCTCACCCACATTGCGGTCGGTGACCTGCAGGGCGGCCGCAGTTGGACCCACCATCACAACGCGGTGTGGGACCCACCATCAAGCGACGTGGGGCGAACACGCTTGTGTGGTCGCTTGACGCTCATCGCGGCGAACCCGTCATCAACCCATATCACACCTAAGAGAAATAGACAGCTACGAGGGCTGCGGGCCACTAGCGCACCAGCACAGCCCTGACACGGCCAGAATGCGCGGGCCGCTGACGCCCCTGGCTGGCGGTGACACAGCCCCTTCCCAGTCCCAATCCCCATCCCCGCCCAAGCCACCGCCCCCCCAACCGCCCCACACCAGTGCGTTGTTCCTTCTTTCCCCCCACATCGCCCCCTTCACCACTCACCGCGGTCATCGGGAAGCTCGCCTCCGAGTCGCACCCCGCCTGCCACCAGGACGCGTGCGTACCGTCATCGGACGACCGCCCCTGCGCCTGCCCCTGCCCCTGCGCCGGGACGCCTCCCGCCTCCATGACGGCACGCGCGTGGGGCAGCTGCGAGGGAGGCACGTCCCGCAGCCCCACCACCACCATGTCGCTGGGCCGCCCAGGCCCAGCTGCTGGTGCGGCCCCCGGACGAGCTCCTGGCCCAGAACTCTGCGGCCGGCGGCTCCGAGGGGTCAACGGCCTTAACCGCTGTTGCTGCTGCTGAGTCTGTTGCTGTTGCTGCTGCTGGGTCTGTTGCTGCTGTTGCGGCACCAGCTGCTGCTGCTCGGCTTGCCAGGCTAGTTGGTGCAGCACAGGAGGAGCCGGCGGATCCTGCCACGACTCCTGACCGCCCCCCGGCCAGGCCGCCTCGCTGCTTCCAGGGCTGTGGGGGTCAGGGTCGCCCCAACCGCCTTGCCTGCGGGGTGAGCCGTAGGGGCTGTCGAAGGACTGATGTAGCTGCGGCTGATTCGACGGCCACGCGCCGTTGCGGGCCCGCCCCGGGCCACCCCATGCGTCGGCGGCCGGCGGCTTGTTGTGCGGCTGATGGTGAGGGTGAGGGTGATGGTGAGGGTGAGGGTGAGGGTGGTGCGCCTCAGTGAGGCCGAAGGTGCCGCCGCCCGCCATGATAGGGCGCGGGGAGGCGTTGGCGCGGGAGGGGTATTCGGCGGCACGGGGCCCAAACGCGCGCTCAGGCGGCGGAGCGCCCAACGTGGGCCCGCTGTTGACCTGGCGGTGTGGCTGCTGGGGCTGGTGGAAGCTGCCCAGCCGGTGCATGAACATGTGGGGAGACACGGGGCGCCGGGCGGAGGCCGGCCGCGCCCCCGTTGGGGCCGCCATGCCGGGGAGTGGTATGGCGTGGTTCGTCAGCGCGAGGCGGGAGCCCGCCAGCGCTGTGTGCGACAGCAGCGGCGCGGAGGCAACGACGCGCGCAGGCAACCCCCCTGCCAGCCCCGTTGGCGATGATGCAGCTGGCGGTTGTTGCGGTGGTGGCGGCAAAAGGGCGCTGACGTTTGTAACTTTACGCAGGAGCGTGCTGCCCGCGTTGCTCCGCGGACCGGGTCTCGCTGGAGCCGTGAGCCTTGCGTGCGCTGCTGCGTACTGCTGCAAACGGTCGTGCGTCAAGCGCAGCTCGCCTCCCTGCCCCTCGCCGGTTTGTGACTGCCCCCGTCGCTCATTCAGCGCCCGGTCGTGTCGCCAAGGTTTTGAAACATGCTTAGTGCCAGTGACAACTACGTCACTGGAACCCCGTCGGCCATTTTCCCTGGGGGTATGGGTCGCCGCGAGTTGCCAAACATTGGAAAGCGGGGCGTCAGCAGCGCCGGTATGACAAACATGATGTCTTAGAATACATATATGGCCCCGAAATTTATTTGCGACGTGCTTACCGCGGGTCGCCACGACGTAATGCAGACTTTCCTCTAGGTTGGCGCACCGCAGCGACGGCCCCCGTAGTGCTGGCAGCTATTGACGATCTTACGAGATCATCGACTGTTCTCATCGACTCAGCAACGGCAGTTACATGGTTTACAAGTTGTTGGCCCTGCATTTTGCGCTTATAAGTCGTAAGCCCCAAGCATTTCTAGAACAAAGCTTTCAGATTCGTCATTTGATCCGAGCTAAACTGTAACGACGATGTGAATTGAGCATTATCCTTCAGTTTGGATGTCTCGCAAGGAAAGAAACGTGTACTGCATCATTGAACAACTTAGATAGAAAGATAGCTGGCGCCTCACGCAAATTCAGTACAGAGCATTATTAAACGCTCAAACTTTAATTGCCTTAAGTGGTGTTAGCGCGAGTAGGAAAGGATTGAGCCAGGCAGCCCGCCAAAAGCCCAAACGGAGCGTTTTCAGCACGTCAAGGCACAACTACTACGGAAAGTTAGGTTTCGAAGTCGTTATCTACTGCGAGTGGTCTTAAGGTGGTCGCCACCTGTGGTTGACCTAACCCAGATAGACCTCCGTCAAAACACCTGACCCAAATCAAACAACGTTCACGGACTGGACTTTTAAAGTGCATTACAAGTGGGTGCCTTTTCAGCGAAGCCAGGCTGTTACGACTCCTTGGGTTGGAATGAAAACTATCCGTGTAGTTGCTTTGGACCGGCGCTTTGGACCTGTTCGAACTTCGTCGCTTGCATCTTAACAGCCTCACAAAGGATCGTTGGGGGTTGCATAGGGGCCATTGAAGTAAAAAAACGCGACCGGACGGATGGTCCTTTTGGCCAGTCGCAGCGCGTGCCATGTACCTCTTGCAGATCGGCACCATCAAAGTCGTATCAGGCAGACCCATTTGCACGGATGCAAATTGGAGAAACCCAGCCTAGGGCACCATTCCCCTTCCACAACAGCTTCCACATCACCAGGAATAACACGAGTAGAACAGGTTAGAATCCGCCACAATGCTGCCGTGCCGCAGCCAGTCTGTACGGTCCCGCGCCTGCTTGCTGGCTCCGTGCTATTTCGCTACACTTCAAGTCCCAGCTCGTCACAGTCAGGTCGCCACACGGCGCCAGCAAACACCGCAAACACACTTCGGCTCGACGGGCCCCCCTAAAACAACGGTCCGAATCTGTCACCCCTCGCCCGACAGGCCACCAAGAATGCGCACCTGCTGCGGCACCTGTCAACCCGCCTCCCGGCGCTTCAGCTGCAACCCAGATGTACAGGTGGCGTGTTTCGCCTCCGCCGCTGCAAGTCTCCTGGTGGCACTCCCACCCCATGACCCTAGCTGCCATGCACCCCATGCTGCAGCCTTCCTCCTCCGCGCAGCAGCTGCACCGCGCAGTTCCGTTTCCTATGCACCAAGCATTTCCGTTCCCATAAAGCTCTGCGCAGCTGCTGCACCGAGCACCTCGGTTTCCTATGTCGTGTAACCGGGTCTTCTCGCCACCTCCCCTGACCTCCCCTCCCCCCTCCCGCTTGATCACCACCGCCACCGCAGCGTGCTTCACGCAGCCTTACACGTTGAAGCGGAACAGCATCACATCACCCTCCTGCACGATGTACTCCTTGCCCTCCAGGCGCAGCGCGCCCGCCTCCTTGCAGCCCGCGTAGCCATTGTTCTTAACATAGTCGTTGTACGCAATGGTCTCCGCGCGGATGAAACCCTGCAGGCAGCACGACAGGCGCGCAGCAGCAGCAGGGGGGCCAGGGCGGGAGGTGGTGTCGCAGTAGGTCGCTGGGAGCTGGTCCTAGTGGGAGCTGGGAGGTCTCGTACTGTCGGTCCGGAGTTCCGCCGACAGGGATGAACACTTGGAGTCAGCAGTCCCGAGACACGGACATCTTCAATGATCCCCCCCCTTGCGGGGGGATGTCCCGAAAGGGTAGTGTAACGGAGTTCAAGTACTGTCCCCCTAACGGGTATATGAATGGTGCCATGAGGGGGTCGGGGACTGCGCCGCCCGGCTCACACCCCTGGCACCCTCCTGGGGTTCCGGAGCCCCATCCTCCTTGCCGGTGCTGCCCCACGCCGCGTCGCCCGCCTCACCCCGGCCTGGCCGCCTCACCTTTTCGAAGTCCGTGTGGATCACTCCGGCCGCCTGGGGCGCGGTCATGCCTTGCCGGATGGTCCAGGCCCTGGTCTCCTTCTCGCCTGTGGGACCGGGGAGGGGAGGGGGCGGGGGAGGTGTCCGTGCGGATGGGGATGGGGCAGGCGGGGACGTGGGGTCGTTTAGTCGTGGTGTGGCGGGTTGCGGTGCGGCGAAAGGAAGGGTGTCGCAGGTTTCGGCACGACAAGATGCGACAAGACGCGACAAGACGCGACAAGACGCGGCAAGACGCGACAAGACGCGACAAGACGCGACAAGACGCGACAAGACGCGACAAGACGCGACAAGACGCGACAAGATGCGACAAGGGCCCCCCGGGGGGTGCCCGTGTGTGCCGGGGAGCACTAGGTGCTGGGAGGTTGAGGGGTGGGAGAGCGGAGCAGCTCCAGTCTCTGGGCGCAGCTGCGCACCCACAACCAGCAGCCGCTGCCTTCCGAGACCACCTTCCTTGCCCCCCCCCCGCGGCCCATAGGTCTCCGCCATCCCCCCCCCGGCCCATCCGCCCCCCCCCCCCCGCGGCCCTTAGCGCCCGCCCCCCCCCACCTGTTGTGAAGTAGGTTTGCAGGCCTAGGGTGCTGTAGGTGGCGCGAACCAGCGAGGCCAGGCCGCCGTCCGTCACACCCAGGCTCTCCAGCCACTCGCGGGCCTATCAGGGTGGGATTGGCACCAAAAAGGGGGATAGGGGTAGGCGGCAAGCAGGGGGGCTGCAAGGAAGACCCGTGTACGCGAGGAAAACCGTTTAGAACAGACATTTCGATATGCATGCTGGAGAACTTGGTTGAAGAAAGGAACGACGGAGGGGCGGGGTGAGGCCTCCCACATGCTTCCCCTCCACATGCGACTCCAGCGACATCTCCCCACCCCCCCGCACACGCGCCCTCCTTCCCCTTCCTAGGCCTCACCTCCTCCTTGGGCAGCTCGTTGAGCTCCGCCTCCACCTTGGCACTAACCACCACAACTGACACGCCCTCTTCGGCAGCACGCTTCCGCAGGGCCTGTCGTCGCGTTTTGGGGGGTGACAGGGTGAGGGGGGTGAGGGGGGTTAGGTCCCTCTGTAACCCCCCTCCCGGGGGCCCGAAGCCTTCCAGCTACACTTCCCGCGTCCAGTAGCCGGTCCTTTCCTTGCCCGCCCCCCCCCCCAGTTTCCTGTGTACCTCCCCGGATGCGCCTCTGCCCCCCCCGGGCACCTTGACGTGTGTGTTGTTGGCCCCCTGGTCCGCCAGGTCGTCCTCCATCACGTTGGCAGCGTAGATGAGCGGCTTGAGGGTGAGCAGCCCGAGCCCCTTGACGGCGACCACCTCGTCCTTGGTGAGGGGGGCGGTGCGGGCGCCGCGACCCGCCTCGATGGCGACCTGGATCTTCTCCAGCGCGCCCAGCTCCAGGTCGTCACGCTCGGCCTGCTCGGCAACCTTCTTGCCTGGGCAGGTGCACGTGTTGGGTTGCGGGAATGACGCCGTCAGGACCTCGACAGCAACCTCGACAGCCACCCAGCAGCTGGTCGACCCCTGCCTCGCCACATGTCCCGCAACACCCTCCTCGACCTCTCCATCACCCTGTCGCGCTTGCTGATGCAGTCGCCCTTCCGGCCCTTCCCCCGCCCGACCCTTTTTGAGGCATTCCACCCCCCCCCCACCCTTTTTGAGGCTCCCCCCCCGCCTGACCCTTTTTGAGGCTCCCCCCCCGCACCCTTTTTGAGTCGCTCCACGCGCTTCTCGATCACCGTGAGGTCCGCCAGGGCCAGCTCCAGGTTGATGACGTCGATGTCGTCCAGGGGGTCGATCTGGGGCCGGGGGGAAGAGGGGGAGGGGAGGGGGGAGGGGGGTCGTGTTTAGGCAGGCAAGCGCGAATGAGGGTGCGACTGAGCTGCGTGCGTGTTGGAAGTTCAAGGCGCAGACAAGCAGGGATGCGGCGGAGCCGCCGGTGGCGATGGGGTCGCTGACAGCATTTGGCACGTGCGGAGGTGTATGTGCGCGGATGCATGTGCGCGGGCCCCACCTTGCCGGCGACGTGGATGATATCATCATCTTCGAAGCAGCGAACCACCTGGGCGGGAGGAGAAGTAGAAGGGGGCGGGGGAGATGGAACGACGGGGGGCCTGGACGGGTCGGGAGGGCTCGGGGGGTACGGCGAGCTGGGGCTCCAGGGAGGCGCCGTAGGAAAGCACCACCGGCAATTTGCGCTTGGTCGATGATTAACATGGATACGTTGATAACCTCACCTCCCGTCACTCCGCCTGTGTCCGCATGCTGTCGTTCCCCTCCCCTCTCCCCCTCCCCTCTCCCCCTCCCCTTTCCCCCTCCCCTCTCCCCCTCCCCTTTCCCCCTCCCCTCTCCCCTCCCCTCTCCCCCTCCCCTCTCCCCTCCCCTCTCCCCTCCCCTCTCCCCCTCCCCTCTCCCCCTCCCCTCTCCCCTCCCCTCTCCCCTCCCCTCCGCCCCACCTGGCAGATGGCGTCCGTGTTCCTGATGTTGGTCAGGAACTGGTTGCCCATGCCCTCGCCCTTGGAGGCGCCCTTGACCAGACCCGCGATGTCCACGAACTCTACCGTGGCGGGGATCTGGAGGGGGGCAGGGGGGGCGGGGGGGGCCGGAAGGGGGGGGTGAGGTTGATCCTAACCTTGACCTCAGAGCTTTGGCCGCTTGTGCCGCCGTATCTGACCCAACCTCCGCGCCCTGCTGGCCCGACGAGCGCGCCGCTTCCCTGCAAACACGGCTCTAGGAGCGACCCACGGGTCGCTGTGCTACTCACAAGCTCCTTGGAACCGGAGATGGAGCTCAGCTGCTGCAGGCGGGCGTCCACCACCTGGCGTTGAGTTGGGGTGGGGTTGGGGGTTGGGGGGGTTGGGGGGTTAGCGCATGGCGGGAGGACGGGAGGTTTAGAAACGCATTTGGGGTTGCAGCCTAGAGAACTCACGGGGCGAGGGGGGAGGGGGAAGGGGGAAGCGGGCAGCGGCGCAGAGGCGCTATCGCTCAGCAACTACCCGGTGCTACCAAACCCACGATGCCGTACAAAGGGACCTAAATGTACGACCGCTTGAACAAACCCCCCTCCCGTACGGTCGCGCAAGGCCCTACCTGGACGATGCCCACATTGGGCTCGATGGTGCAGAAGGGAAAGTTGGCCGCCTGGGCCTTACCGTTCTCAACCAGCGCGTTGAAAAGGGTCGACTGGGGGCGCCAGGTGGGGTTGGAGGTAGGGAGGGGAAGGGGGGGAGGGTTTAGGAGGGCAGGAAGCAGGAGGCGGGGGTGAGGTGGCGGCAGAAAAGCACACGCTGTCTCGCTGCACCAGTAAGTGTCATACTGCACCAGCAGGTGTCGTACTGCACCAGTCAGTGTCGTGCTGCACCAGTAAGTGTCCAATGCCCCGGCTGCTGATCCCGAACCCAACATGGCTCCAGGGAGCCGGTCCCTCCGTACCGGGCCCCAGCACCCCATGTGCCGTACACTGCCAAGGGTGCGCTCCACGCCGCTCCCCTCCCCTTCCTGCATGCATCCATCCCAGCCCCTGATCCCCTCATGCTGCCCCTCCGTCCCCAGCCGCCCCCAGCCGCCTCCAGCCTCAGCCTCAGCCTACCTTGCCGACGTTGGGCAGTCCCACGATACCAGCCTGCAGAGCCGCGACGGTGGTTGTCCTGGAGGGGATGGCGGTGGGGGGGTGGGTAAGGGGCGATAGGGGGAAGGAGGGCGCGAGGGGAAGGGGAGGGGAGGCGAGGGAGCGAGGCGACAGGAGACGAAGCCGAGCAGAGAGCCACAGGAGGCAAATGGGTCAGCTGCAAAAGACAAGTTACGATAACGCCAGGCCGAGGCGAAGCGAGCTGATATGGAGGTGGGGACGGCTGGCCCGCGAATGGGTCAGCTGCGGCAGCATGTGGCAGGACAGGTCGGCTGCCCCCCTCATCACGGCCGTGGCGTGAGCGTAGCCATTCATGGACGATGTACATCTGAGTAGTCAACATGCCATGTGCGCTTTCTTGCCTTCCATATCGGCTCGTGGCGGATTGGCCACAGCGTCGGCTCACTCATAGTTTAAGCGCTGGGCCTATACTTCCAGTATATTATCTATCACAACGATTGCTATGATACTCGGATTACATCAATCCCTTCTGGACTGCTTATGAACGCGTTTGGACCGCGAAAGGTCGTTTCAGAATGCAGCCGCCAAGAGCCCGCCAGTCGCACCTAAAAGAGCGCGATCCCTGCCCGGGACGCGACACATTCGGGGTCGAGCTGATGATCACGCGATGCAGCAGGCCGCGACCAGCAGTGAGCGGCGCACCAGTGAACGCCCGGCAGAGACGAGTTGCCATATTGGTAAAAGAGTGCGAACGTGTTACAAGTAAGGAACTTCTAGTTACTAGGTAACCACAAATGTGACTGGTAGTCCGCACGATTAGGCGTGGATGACTTGCACAGTTCGCTGGTTTCTTTCACTAGCGCGAGCTGTTGCGGCCGCTTTGTACAGCTTCGCGGTAAAGGTAGAACACAAGTTACTGGAAGGGGATACACGATGTCGACTTCTGGCTCCGAAGCCTGCCCTTCCGCGGTCGCGCGCCGCGAGAGCTTCACCCCTTTGGAGCCTGGCCTGCACCTTGATTTCCTGCAATCGATTGGATAAGTATAACGATTCAGCACCCCGCCTATCTTAGTCGTGGATTACCGATCAACGAGAGAAGGATTGACGACCCGAGACGCGTCCGGGGCGCAGATTTTTCACTCGCCTGCAGGCCTACCTGCCGCTGCTGCAGCAGCAGCCACCGCCGCTACCGCCTGCTGGTGCTGCTGGTGGTTCGCGATGTGCGCCCGAAGTGTCGCCGCCTGATGTGCCGCGGCGTTCAGCTGTGCAGCGCTGAAGGGAGCAGGCGCTCCAGCGCTCCGGCCTGGCTGCTGCATCACAGCGCCGTACGGGTTGAGCACTGAGCTCGGGGCGGCAGGGCAGCCAGGCGGCCAGGGCAGGGGTCAGCCGGTAGGGCAGGGGGCGCTTGAGGGTTGCGCTGGTGGTTCGCGCTTGGGAGCGAAGGGGGCCTAGCTGCCAGATAGGCAAACCAATAGTTCGGCTCAACGTAAGGCCCGCACTCGGGTGTATTCTTTGCGACCACCAACAGACAGCCAATCCCTCCCTGGACCACCCAATCCTCCGCATAAGGCCCCAACTCACTGGGGTTGAACACGGCCTGCCGCTGGCCCGCTGCCCCCGGCACCTGGGGGGCCACCCAGGGGGACAGCAGGGGGAGGAGGAGGACAAAATGAGGAGGGGCGAAACGTTTTCGGAGCAGGAGCAGGACGTTACATCATCAGGAGCGGGCTCGCAGCCTGCCAGCGCACACGTAGTCCCGGCGCTGCGGCTGGGCTGGGTACGGCTGGGCTGGTAAGGCCCACCTGAGACAGCCACCCTCACACACACGTCACACATACCAGTACGGCGCCATGGATGTTACACCCACAGCTGAGAGGACCCCCCGGCTGATTGGGGTTGGGGGCCAGCTCAGGAATCCGGCACCCAACTGACCAACCACCCGCCGGCTCACCTGCGCATAAGCCATACCGCCCGAAGGTGGCGTCACGTACTGCGGGGCCGCGGCCCGGTGGCCAGCACCCGCAACTGCCGGCCCCCCTGGGCCCGACTGCGGCCGCGCTGCAGCAGCAGCAGCTGCGGCAGCCGCGGCCATGGCCGCCGCACCTGCCGCCGCCTGTTGCTGTTGTTGCTGCTGCAGCTGTTGCTGTTGTTGCTGCTGTAGCTGCTGCTGCTGTTGTTGTTGCTGCAGCTGCTGCTGGCCCTGCGGCTGCGACTGACCTTGCCCTTGACCCTGCCGCCGCGCCGCCGCTGCCTGCGCCGCTTGCGCCACAGCTGCAACCTGCGCTGCCCGCTGCTGCTGCAGCTGTTGCTGCTGCTGCAGCTGTTGCTGCTGCTGCAGCTGTTGCTGCTGCTGCAGCTGTTGTTGCTGCTGCAACTGCTGTTGCTGTTGCTGCTGCTGCAGCTGTTGTTGCTGTTGCTGTTGCTGTTGCTGCTGTTGCTGCTGTTGCTGTTGTTGCTGTTGCTGTTGCTGTTGCTGCTGCCCCTGCTGCTGTCCGCCGTGTTGGCGAGCCACGTGTTGACGCTCCTGCTCCTGGGACGCGGACCGGGCCAGCGCAGCGCACATTTTGACGCGTGCGAGCAGCACTCTCATGTGGTCGAAGGCCTGCTTCTCAGCGGCCTCGTCGCCCCCCTGCATCACCTGCAGGTGTGAGACCAAACACGAGTGCACCGGGAAGCCACAGGGGGCAGCGGGGGCGGGGGCAGGAGGTTAAGGAGAGTTCCGTTTTGGGGGAAAGGGCCGCAAGCAGGACCTGATGGGGCACGGGCTGCAGGCGAGGAGCACGACGTGCGGGTGCTGGGCAATGGTTAGTAGGGTAAGGACAATGCGGGTTGTTGGGGATGGTTCAGGTTCTGGGCTATTGTATGGGAATGAGGCGGACAGGGCGGCACAGCGCGAGCCCGGAGGACCCCCTGGAGCCTGGGCAACGGACCAGTTGGACATGTGCTCGCAGCGCCTCCACGTCCACCTCGGTCTGCTGCCATATTGTGCTGAGGCTGTCCACGGCGCGCGCCATGGCTTGGCAATGCCGCGGGCGGGATGGCGCCGCAAATGCCTCTGGCAGCGACGGTCAAGCAATCGTTGCGTCGTTTGTAGCGAATATTTAAATCGATAAATGTGTGCAAAGTACAAAACAACGCAGAGCGCAGGTGTAAAGTTGTAGCCTGCAGTTTGTGATTACCGTGAGGTGTGTGGCAGGAAACCTATGCTGGCGGGACTGCGCTCCAGGCCTAGGTTTCTGTAATTTTGCTCTGCAGTGCACGGAGGCGCGAAGCATAACTGCACTCGTACTCAGGTGGTGCTGGCGTACGGTCGCGGATGCCGTACCCCAACAAGCCACCCCTTATCGCGCTGCCCTCAGCTGTCCCGTCTGGATTGACGTCAATTCCTTTCTAGGCGGCACCAATTGTTGCGAATCTGGTGCCACGAAGAGCCACCTCTACCGTCGCCTGTCCGTCGCCAGCTGTGCCTCAGTGCCATGTGCCTCTGTGGTTTGTGCCCCAGTGTTTACACTGCTCCCAAGCCGTGTTGGCCAATGGGCCCTTGCGCACGGCCATCAAGAGAGGGTCACGGCTGCTGGCAATCCTGCTTGCATTCTGCAGCCCGCCCTGGCTAGCCACCTGCCAGACCTGCCAACACGTGCACAGTCCAAAGATGACGCAAGGCCCTCAAGGTGTTGGTCAAACTGTTATCCACAGTTAGCGCCCCTGTACGCCCAGGATGTCCCCACCCCATCAACCCTGCCGTGATGCGGGATCCATGGTTCGGGTCGAATGCAGTACCAAACCATGCTCCCCCCCAAGTGCTCCGCCCCCACGTTTCACCCCATGCAGCCCCCGCGACTGCACTCTAGCAGCCCTCCCTCCCGCGGCCCCAATCCATCTCGCCCCGCCTCCATTATGGCCCCTGTGGGCCCCTTCCTCCTCCTCCTCCTCCGCCTCCTCTTATCAGCCCAGTGTGCAGATCGCGCCTCCCAAAATACCCCAGCGAGGGCCGCCAGGCCCCTCACGCCGCACACTGCTGCAACTACTGCTCGTAGTACTTGTCGTGCAGGGAGGCGTTCCAGCTTTGGTTGTACTGTAGCTTGTGTACGGCAATCTTGGGCTTGCCGTTGGCGTTTTTGAAGTCCTTGCCTGCTGGGCGGGGCGGGGCGGGGTTGGGGGGAGAGAGAGACACACACCGCGAGGTAGGCAGTCAGCCTGTCGGTCATAGCAACCCAGCCTGACACGGTCCATTTAGGAGCCGGACCCCACACTCCTACCGAGGTTCCAGTCCGCCTGGGTGCCACCCAGCTTCCCCCGGCCCCCGCTGCTTGGCGCCGTGGCCTGCTCGCGCCCCGAGACCTCCCTCACCCGCATCGGCCTTGGCCTTGTCGTCCTTGGCATGGCGGCCCGCGGCACTGGGGGGAGCGCCCCGTGGGTCGGTCCACGGCACCGCCAGCTGTGCGTTGATCGGCGCCGGGGGGGCGTGGGCGATCTTAAAGCCCCGCTTGGTGGGCTCATCCTGAGGGGGGTAGTATGGGTTCGGGGGTGGGTTCCAGTTGTCAAAACACAGGCCACCCCCACCGCTGCTTCGGGCCCCTCCTCCCTCCGCCGCTACTAGCACACGATGCCCTCCTGACACCGCCCCTCCGACACCTCCCCTCTCCGACACCTCCCCTCTCCGACACCTCCCCTCCGACACCGCCCCGACGCCCTCCCGGCAACGCCACCCCATCCTTACCCTAGTCGCCTCATGGCGGGCAAGATCCCTCCCTAGACCCCCCCTCCCTGTCCCCCTGCCTGCCCCCCTCACGTGCAGCAGCGGCGTCAGTCTGTCCGCCTGAGCGGGTCGGGGCGGCCGCTGCGGCAGGGTGGTCCGCATCACCGGGTCAGACACCACCAGCCGCCGCCGCCACTCCTCCGCGTCGGTGCGCCGGGCGGCAAGCATCGCCTCCTGGCGAGTGGGCGAGTGGGGGGTGGTTGTGGACAGCGGTCAGAGGGGCGGAGGGGGCTGCGAGGCAGTGGCCACCCGCACCTCACCAGACCAGGGGGCCGCGGGGACGCTCCACGTCACCACAGGCTCCCAGTCGTACCCGCACCCCGTCACTGCCCCAGCTGGGCGCCATCTCACCCTCCGAGTACCCCCTGCATCCGAGTGGCCAACTCCCCCCCTCCCTCCCCCCTCCCTCCCCCCTCCCTCCCCCCTCCCTCCCTCCCCCCGCTGAGTGCCCCCGCTCACCTCCTGCCCCGCATGCACCGTCTTCCAGTACTCCCGTTCCTGTGGGGTCGGGGCGGTGGAGGAGCGAATGGGGTTGGGGACTCCGACTCGACATGAGCCATGTCGTGCCAAGAGGCGTGTTGCAAGCAAGGTTACGTGAACCACCTGGCAGCCCCGCCCCCCGCTTGGCAGCCCCCTGCCACCAGCCCCTACACCACTCCTCCCCTCGCGGATTTTTCTTATCAAACCCCCTCCTCCCCTACCGTGCCGAACATCCCGGTCTGGTCGCCCCGTATGGAGCACTTGAAGCCCTCGCGAGCGCCCCACTCGCCCCCGCCCCCGCTGTTGGGGACGGCGTAGGAGGGCGATGTGGGGGCGGGCTCCTCCCAGGGCTCCAGCAGCTCCTCGACCCTGGTGCGGGGGAAGCCAGGGGGAGATGGAGGGGGGGGTTCGAGGGAAACCCGTGGATGGAGGGGGGGGGTGATAAGAGATCCGCGAACCCACGACCGATGTTGGGGAGGTGAAGGCGGCCAGGCATGTCATCACCCCGCTGATGCGGCGGCCCCCACCATTCCATGAAGACCCCTCCCTGGATCCTCACTCCGCCAGCCGCAACCCCGCCCAGCGGGACCCCAGGAGGTCCCCCGCCAGCCCCCCAGCCCCCGCCAGCCCCCCAGCCCCCGCCAGTCCCCCAGCCCCCGCCAGTCCCCCAGCCCCCGCCAGCCCCCCAGCCCCCTCCAGCCCTCCCTCACCCCTCCCCCCCTCCCCCCCTCGCCCACCTGAACTCCGAGGGCTTGGTGGGTAGCTCCCGGTACTCCGCCCGGGTGCGAGGTGCCGGCCACTTGAAGGGCGAGGGGTGCGGGTACCAGCCGCGAGTGAGGGCGTCCTATGGGGCGGAGGGAAGGAGCCGTGAAGGGGGAGGGGAAAGGGGGAGGGAGGAGGGGGGAGGGGGCCGTGAGGGAGGGCGTGGTTAGTGAGCGGGGGGGTGGCAGCACCACGTGGTTCCCCGCCGCGCCCAACCTGCATCCCCCCCTCCCTCTCATCCACTCACATGCCGGTTTAGTGTCCCTGGAATGGGCTCCGGCCCCGGCTTGGCACGGCGGGCAGCGGACAGCGCCGCGACGTCCTGCGGGGGGGAGAGGTGTGGGGTTTAGGGTTTTAGGGTTTAAGGTTTTTAGGTTTAGGGGCAGGAAGGCGAAGCAGGTGCGACCCGAGGGCGGCCCCAAAAGGGCAGGGCCTGGGAGCTGAGCGACAGACGGATCCGTTCAGGGCTCATCCCCACCCAGCCCTTGCGCCGCACACATGATCAAGCGCAATAACCCCTCGTCTCCCCCCCACCCACCCCCCACCAGACGCATGTCCAACAACTGTTCGCCGGCTACGTTTTGGCCTCCGTCTACGAAGTCGTGCAACCGGGTCTTCTCACCCCCCCACCCCGCCCCCCACCCCACCTGCGGCGTCATGGTCCCCGCCTGCACGGCCGCCAGCAGCTCCTCGTGCGCCCCCCTGTGCGGGTTCCACTCGCGCCAGGAGTCCTGGAGGGGGGGTGGTTCAAGGAAGACCCGTATACGAAAGGAAAACCGTTTAGAACAGGACGGGGGGAGGACGGAGGTGCAGCGGGTTAGGGTGGGTGCAGGGTAGAGGAGGGTGGCCCCCCCCAGTCGCGTTACCGGTTATTTTATTGTACCCCCGCCCCCAAAAAACACATATACTCGTGGCACCTCCTAGCTCATGACCGCAGCGCACCTTGATGTGGCCCAGCTTGGCCTCCAGCGCCTTGACAGAGTCGCGGTTGAGGGTCACCCAGTCCTGGCCAAGTTGGCAGTTGGCGGTTGGGGGTTGGGAGTTGAGACCAGGAGCCAGGGGTATATCCCCCCCGACAAGCGGGCTGCTGAAGCGGTCGTCCAGGCGCCAGGGGCACCCCACCTGCATGCCTCCTTCGCCCCTCTGCCCCCGGGTTTTCCTCGCACCCCCCCCCCCGCCCCTCAACCATGCGCGAACTATCCTGTCCCGTCGCGTTAACGGTATTTATGCCACCCCCCGCCCCTCAACCCATCTCGCCGCCGGCCCCGTCTCACCCGCCCCAGCCTCCTTGCTCTCGCATCTCGCCGCAGCCTCAGGTAGTCCTCGTTGCGGCTCTCCAGTGCCGCCATCTGCCGCGCCCGCTTGCCCCCCTTGCCCCCCTTGCCGCCCTTGCCCCCCTTGCCGCTCTTGCCGCTGCGGCCGCTCTTGCCACTGCGGGCGCTCTTCGCGCTGCGGCGCGAGCGAGAGGAGCGGCGGGAGCGGTTGGAGCGGGAGGACTTGAGCGAGCGGGCGTCTTCCAGCAGGGCGCCCAGGGCAGGGCCGCCGTCCTCCTCGTCGCTCTCTGGCTCGTCCTCCTGGGGGGTGGGGGCAGGTGAGGAGATCCGGTTTAACGACGTAGGAAACCCCACCCCTCAGGGTTGCGAGGGAACGAAGGGGGGTGGGAGGTGGGGGGGGTGGACATATAGCGGGGTATATATATTATATAATTGTATACTATTTTTAATAACTTTAAACAGTTATATGTAGCCGCGAATCCACGGGGGGAGGGAAGGTGGCCCCGGGCCGAGGGGCGGGAGTGCGCTTGACAGGGGGGGGCCCAGCCTACCCCTGACGGCCTCCCGCCAAAGCAAAGACCTTAGCCTGTGTAACTTGGCAGCCGCATCCGTCCCTTTGCATCTCAGCGAAACCCCCCCGAGCCGAATCCGGATCCGGATCCGCCTCTCCCCCCACCTCCCACCTCCCCTCCCCCCCACGTTCTTTCCTCGACCCTAACTCCCCCCCCACCTCCACTCCCAGCACGTCCGCCGCCAGCAGCTCCCCGCCGAACTTCTTGTCCACCAGCTGCAGCTGCTGGGGGCTGGGCCACAGCGACATGTCGTACGCCTGCCTGGACCAGCCGGCCACGGAACGCAGCGCACCCAGCCGCCGGAGGCCCTAAAGGGGCGGGGGGGGGGGGACAGGAAAGGACCGGTTACTCGACATGGGAAGTGTTTGATTCGCTATCGGTGCCCTTGCTGCCTGAGAGCGCTCATCACCTCGTTGCAGCCGCCCCTCCCCCCTTCCCCCTCAGCCCCCTCAGCCCCTCTCCCCCCACCACACACACGCACACATACACACGCATACACACGCATACACACCCACCTGCACGCAGTCCGGTCGCACCCTCCCGGTCGCGAAGCTGCCCGGCTCCCCCAGCAGCTTGGCCAGTGCGGCCCTCAGCTTCACGATCCACAGGTCCACCCCCAGGGGGGCGTACAGCCGGGAGGCGCTGCGCAGCGAGGGGGCGGCGCTGAACAGCACGCAGCGGCGCCGCCAGGAGTCCTCGGGCTTGGGCTCCTCCAGCGCCCAGTCGGCGATACCCTGTACGGCAGCGCCACGTGATGGTGCCCCGTGTGTGTGAGTGTGCCGCCACGTGCATGTGCACATTGCGTGAGCGTCCCGCCGGGGGTCCGGGGAGCAAACAAGATGCCTTTACGGGCTTCAAAGTTTTTACGGTTATGGGGCCCCCACGCTCCGGAGGAGGTGTCAGGTGGCGGGTGCGGTTCGAATCCTAGCTAGCCTGCCCGCCCGGTGCCTGCCGCCTCGGCTGGAGCCCCGGCCCCGAGCCCAGAAGTCCCCTGTTCGAGGCCCCACCTTTACGATCTTCATGGCCCCCTCCGCCAGGCCCTCCACCACGATGATCCGCTCCCGGCCGTCCACCAGGTGCCAGCCGGTCAGCAGGTCCAGAGAGCGGTCGGAGGCCTGCTCGGGGCTCAGCTGCATGGTGGACAGAGCCTGGGGAAGGGGGGGGCCGAAAAACCCGTTTAGGACAGACGTTTCGAAATGCATGCGGGAGAACTGGGTTGGGGATACTAAAGCCGAAGGTCGTAATATGACCTTTGGCGGCTAAGCTAGGGGTAGGGTAGAGTAAAAGGAGTGTTGAGGCAGCGGGCTGGGTGGAGTCAGGCAAGCGGGGGGAGCGTGTCCCCAGCCCAATAACTGTTGGGTTTGTTGGGGGGCCCGGGTCCGGCGTCGGTAGCGAGGTGCCGTCGCAAACACTGTTGCAAACCCACCCCCCACTCCCTTGCCCCCTCCCGCCCCCCGGTCCCAGAGTCGGCTGCCCAGTCCACGCGCTCTCCTCACACACCCCACCTGCAGCTCCCTCAGCTCCAGCTGCACCCGGTCGATGTCCACACACAAGGCGTCCAGCGCCATCTCGGCGGCAGTGGGGGGCTCGTCGGGCTCGTCGTCGTCCTCGCTGTCACCTGGGGGAGTAGGGGAGGGGAGGGGAGGGGGAGGGGGCGCACAAGTGGGGGCTCGGGGGAGCCAGCGACGGAAGGCAGACGCAGGCCGGGGGGGTGTCCGGGTTGTCCGGGGTTATTTGCAAAAAGAATCTGCAAATCCACGGCCCGACAAACCGAGGGCGCTGAAGGTGGTGGTCCAGCGGAGAGGCGCGGCAGGGAGACGGAGCGGAGGTGCTGCTGGTCCGGGGGGTCCGGGGGACCAGGGGGGAAGCTACCAGGGTCCGGGTCTTCGATCCCCCACAAGCCACAACCGTACATCCCTCGCCGTCCCGACATGTGTCCCACACCGCCTCATCCTCTTCTCCCCCCTCGCCCCCATGTCGTGTAGCCGGTTTTCACGCCACCCCTCAGCCCCTTCAGCCACCTGCAGGGCGCCCCTCGCCGCCCCACCCGCCGCCGCACTCACTGTCGAACAGCACGTGCCGCTTGCTGTCGTTGTTGGCCAGCATACCCGCCGCGCCCCCGCCCCCGTACCCGCCGGGGGACGCACTCTCCCGCCGCGGGGGCAGGGGCGGGCCCCCGGCGCCAGTGCCCGTCACCGGTCTGCCGCTGCGGTCTGGCCCCAGTGCCCCACCGCGCGAGGGGCTGTGCGGCAGCTCCTGAGTGCTGTACAGGGAGGACGAGCGGCGGGGCAGGGCGGGGCCGCTGCCGCCGCTGCTGATGGAGGTGCGGTGCGGCAGCGGCCGGTCGTCGTCGCCGTCGTCGCCGAGTAGGGCGCCGGCGCCGCCCGCCTCCAGGGCCTTACGCTTGGCCTGCAGCTCGGGCGGCAGCAGCTCCGCGGGCAGCTTGTCCGCCGGCTGCTTGAGGCCCAGCTTCCAGGCGTTGTTCTTGCGCAGGGTATCCTAGGGGGGGGGCGGGGGGCGGGTTTTACAAGAGAATCCGCGAATCCACGGCCGGGGGGGGTTCGGAGTCAGGTGAGAGGGTCAGGTGAGAGGGGTCAGGTGAGAGGGGTCAGGTGAGAGGGGTCAGGTGAGAGGGGTCAGGTGAGAGGGGTCAGGTGAGAGGGGTCAGGTGAGAGGGGTCAGGTGAGAGGGGTCAGGTGAGAGGGGTCAGGTGACAGGGGTCAGGTGAGAGGGGTCAGGTGAGAGGGGTCAGGTGAGAGGGGTCAGGTGAGAGGGGTCAGGTGAGAGGGGTCAGGTGAGAGGGGTCAGGTGAGAGGGGTCAGGTGAGAGGGGTCAGGTGAGAGGGGTCAGGTAAGGGGGGTCAGGTGAGTTTGGAAGGCTGCCGCGGGGCAGTGGAGGTGGCGCGGGAGGTACCGGGACCCAAATGTGGGATACCCGAGGTTGGCGGCGGGAAGGCGAGCGGGAGGGTGCTGGCGGGTGACGTCTCTCAGCGCCGCCTCGTCACAGTCACCTACTGAAGGGGCGGCTGGCCCCTCCCCCTCCCCTTCCCCCCTCTCCCTCCGTCTTAAATCTCATCAACCACGTTCTTCAGCATGCATCTCGAAACGTCTGTTCTAAACGGTTTTCCTCGCGTCCACGGGTCTTCCTCACAACTCCCCCTACACACACACACACACACGCACACGCACCTCCAGCATGTGGAAGAGGTCCGAGTCGCGGTAGTCCAGGATGAACAGCGCCCGGGTGAAGACCCGCAGCGAGGGGTCGGTGCCCCGGGTGGTGGCCAGGGGGGCGGCGCAGCGCACCTCGCCCTTGAGGACGGAGCCGGCCTGGGGGGGGAGGGCGGGGGGGGCCAGGTGACGCGGGGCGCTGGGTCCGTGTGTGGGAGTGCGCGGGGGGGAGCTGTCCACAACCTGCTGGCAACCTGCTGCTGGACACATGCTGGCGGCCCCTGGTCGCGGCTTATCACGCACCCACGCAGCAGCCGGGCAGACCGCCCCGCCTCCACGTCCAGCACCCCCTCCCGGCCCCCTCCCTCCCGGCCCCCTCCCTCCCAGCCCCCTCCCTCCCAGCCCCCTCCCTCCCGGCCCCCTCCCTCCCGGCCCCCTCCCTCCCGGCCCCCTCCCTCCCGGCCCCCTCCCTCCCGGCCCCCTCCCTCCCGGCCCCCTCCCTCCCGGCCCCCTCCCTCCCGGCCCCCTCCCTCCCGCCCCCCTCCCGCTCACCTCCGCGTAGTTCCCCGGCCGCTTGGTCCAGTCCAGTGACGCCGCCCCCCGAATGGTGGTGTGCGGGGCCAGGTTGACATTGAAGCGGAAGCGAGTGTAGCCTGGGAGAGGGAGGGGAGGGGGGGGAGGAAGGGGGGGGGTGAAGGGCTGTGTTGGGGTGTCCACCTGATGCTGCTGACGGCCAACCAGCGGCAATCCCTGTACCCCTGCCCCTCCCGCAGCCTCCCCTCCCCGCACCCTTGCCGCTGCCTCCATCACCTACCCACCCCCCTCAGCCCCTCACTCGCCGTCATCCTCGACACCCCCTCCCCAGGCCCCCACCGCATCCACACCAAGTCCTCCAGCACGCATCCCCACACGCGTGTACAAAGCGTTTCCCCTAATCGGGTTTATTTTCCAGTGCCGACCCACGGGTCTCCCCTCCCCCCCCGCACCTCTTGACAGGTCCAGTAGCGACACCCGGGCCAGGCCACACACGTAGCCCTCGCTCTCCGGCACCTTGGCGGCGCCCCCCTCCCCCTCCCCGCCCGCCGCGGCCCCCTCCTCCGGCTCGTCCTCCTCCACCGCGAACTCCGGCGGCTCGGGTATTGCCGTACGGTCGTGCACCTCCACCAGCAGCGGCGCCTCCCGGCACAGCGACAGCGCCTCCTCGCCGCCTCCAGGGAGGTCCCCAGCCAGAAACACCTCGGGCTGGGCAAACAGGAAGTACCGGGACCCGGCGCTGGGGGGCACCCGGGCCATGGCGGCGCCGGCGGGGCCCGCTAGCACCACCGCCTTAGCGCCGCCGCCGCTGCTGGCGCCGCCGCCGCCGCTGTTGCCTGAGGTTGGCGCCGCTGCCGCTGATGCCAGTGAGGTCCCTTGCAGCAGCTGCCAAGGTGAAGCAAGGCCGGGTTGCTCCCGGGGCGGGGTGGTGGGCGGCCAGCGCATGAAGAGGGCGGGGGGGGCGCAGTGGGAGTCCAGCTGGGCGCGGGTGGCGGGGGCGGCGGGCAGGCTCTTGGCCTGGGGGGTGAGAGGGGGGGGGAAGGGGGGTCAAGAAGGGGGGAGGGGTGCAAGGAGAGGGAGGGTTGGGCGGGGGCGGGGAGTGGGTCGGAAGCAGGAGGCGGTTGGGACAGAGGCTGGGGCCAGCCAGCCGCACATAGCATCCGTGTGGGCGGGAGGACCGCCTGCCCCTGCCACCCCCTCTTCTATGCTGTCATCCCCCCCCACACACACCCCGACCCGGGCATCCCTCCGCCTACCTTCCGCACGTGAATGACGATGGGGTTCAACATGGTGATTAGCTCCGGGTGCAGCAGGCCTATGGGGTCCCCCGGCACATCCTGGAGGGGAGGGGGTGTATAAAAAGGGGAGGGGAGGGGAGGGGGGCGGTATGCGGGTAGGGTGTGTGAGCTGCTTACACGCCGCTGGTTGGGGAGCAGCTTTCAGCTTCTGGGTCCCAGTCTGGCGACCCATCCCCAACCGCCGCATCCACACAACCTCCAGCCGCATGCTCAAAAACGAAACGGTTCTCCACCCTAGTAAAATCGTTCCTCATCTGCGACCTGCCCGTCCACCAGCCGGAACCCTAAGCCTCCGCCTTACCACCCGGCGCAATCAGCCTGCCTCGCCGCCCACCCACCCCCCTGGTGTCGTCCATCGTCATCGCCCTTGGTTGGTCGGCCGTGGATTCGCGGACTACTTTTCTACCCCCTTACCCCCTCGTGTCCTCTCCCACACATTCCCCGCCGGGAGGAGTGACGACTGCCCCCAGCTGCGCAGCATCCCACCTCCCTTGACCTTTTTTTCACGGGTCTTCCTCGAAACCTCCCTTGACGCCCCTTCCCACCACATCCCTAGTGAGCCCCAGCCCCAGCCCCAGCCCAGTAGCGGCCACCTTGATGTCGGGCTCAGGAGGCGGCTCCTCCTTCTTCTTATCTGGCACCGCCTTTTTCCCCTTCGGCGGCGGTGGCGGGGTGGGCGGCCGCTCCTTCACGGGCACACTCAGCAGCGCCACGTCAGCCTGCGAGGCAGCGAGGGCGCGGGGGGGCGGGGGGGCTAGGAGCTGGGGGAGGAGGGTGGTATCGACAACCCGCGACCCCGGGCTGGCACCCAACAAACACACCCACCCGCCCGCCCGCTCAGCGGCGCTTCACAAGGCCGCCCACCCAGCCCCCGCCCCTCTCCTCCCCCGCCCCTCCCCCCCTCCAGCAACCGGCTCTCATCGCCAGCCCCCTCCCGCACCTCCACGACCTCCGCCACGTCCTCCAGCGTCTGCGGCATCCCCTTGGTCTTGTCCGGCCACACCGCCCGCGCGTCCCGCTCCCCCACCAGCAGCCCGCTGCAGTCCAGCAGCAGCACCGCCGTGTAGCTGCGCAGGGGGGTGGGTGGCCGCACCTCCAGGACCGCCTTGCTCTTAGAGCCAGCGAGCGCCTTGGGCTTGGGCGGCGGCGCCTCGTTCTCAGCCGGGGGCGACGTCAGCGCAACCGACAGCGCCAGCATGCCGTGCGACGCCGCCAACGACCTAACCGCCGCCTCGTCAACCACCACCTTGATGTGGTGCTCCACGTCCAAGGTGGCGTACGGCAGGTTGGCAGCGGCGGCGCCGCTGCTGGAGACGACGGGAGTGGTTTCTGTCGTCTCCGCCGCCGGTGCTAGCTGCTCCGGTTTGACTGGTTTGATGGGCCCGATGACCTGCTCCGCCCCGGCGAACGGCGTGTACTTGACCGTTAGGACGAGCGTCGCCGGGTCAACGGGCTTGGCGAGCAGCGCTGCGGCGGCCGCCGCCGCGGCTTCTGCTGCCGCTGCCGCAGCAGCTGCGGCCGCGGCCTTTTTCGCGGACGCCGGGGTCGATGGCTTCTTGGGTGGCGGCTTTTGGGGCTTACCCTTTGCGGGAGCTGCATCGGGGGCTGGGCTGGGCGGC
The DNA here is from genome assembly GCA_003116995.1 of Yamagishiella unicocca. Classification (NCBI taxonomy): domain Eukaryota; kingdom Viridiplantae; phylum Chlorophyta; class Chlorophyceae; order Chlamydomonadales; family Volvocaceae; genus Yamagishiella; species Yamagishiella unicocca. Next base: position 361,337 of record BDSL01000078.1, read on the forward strand.
GGCTGCAACTGCGGCGGCGGGTCCTGCGGCGGTGGTTCCGGAGCCGGAGCCTTGAGCCGCAACCGAACCTTGAGGCTGCAGGAGGGAGACGGAAGCGACACCGGCGAGGAGAGGGGAATGGGGGAAGTGAGGTACGCCATACCAGCTGCTAGCTGGCTAAACACCGTGATGCCGCCAGCGAGGCTGCTACCGCTACTGTCATTTCGCAGTGCTCGGCGGCAGGCAGGGGGGGGGGGCTGGGGGGTTGGAAGCGCTGCAGACTACGACAGGGAACCGTCGCTGCTGCACCCGCTAGTTGTGGGGTGGAGCTGCTGTTGGGGAGTTCCGAGTTTGCAACACCCCGCCCCCAACCACAACGCCTGCCCGCAATGGGTGTGGTTCCATCCCGGAGGGACCTTGTGGACACGCGATTGAGGGCCTGTTCGAATGCAGCTGAACCCCTCCTGGCCCTCCCCACAGGCCTGGCGCCCACTTACACGACGTGCACCTCTTGCGACGGGCCCACCGGCGGCGGTGGCTCCACCGGCTCAACAACCTTTGACCTGCGCACAAAGTCCGTAGACGGGTTGCTATAGCTGCAGGGGATAATGCACGACGTGAATTGAGCGTAACGTACTTGGGCGCCATTGCGCTGGCTCCTAGTTAGCCGGTCCACTCCACAGCCGGCTAGAGATAGACTAATAGCATCATTGGTACGCGTGTGGCGTGACGGCGCCCAGCGCTGCCGGTCCTCGTCCTCGCAGTCCTTAGAAACTGGCAGCAATGTGTACCACTGTGGTAATCTTTCGCTGTTACCGTTTGTGTTAGGAGTATTTTTTTTATCAAATAAGCGATCAATACAATTTGTGGAAATCCGTGTTCATGATCGGCAAGAACCCGAGAACCCGGATTGTCCATGGGTCCATGGTACAACTGAATTGGATTTGTGAACCGACAAATTACAATAAAAAATACATCACCAATACAATAGCGCTATCAAGTCTTGTCCGCCACGGACGTTTTTGCACCACGGTTCGCAAGCCGGGTGTCACATGGCAGCGGCGGGGCGCCAAGCGGTGGGCCTGAGTCGACTACAGTAGGCTATGGGCCATACAGGGAAGTACGTCCAGTTGTGTCGCGGCAACGTGCAACCTGATCCAGCGGCCTCGAGGTAATGGTTGATGGGCTAGACGAGACGATGACCTAAACATCGCGGCTCCATCAACATTTGGAGCTCGCTTGGACATCTGCACAAATTCATCCATCCATAGAAGTAAAGTGAGCCCCCTATGAAGCCCTAGAAGCTTGCCATCTGCAGTGCCAGCGATGGCACCATCTTCTGTGCAAGGTCCTCCGTCTGGCGGCTTGATGCAAACATCACGTCCTGTCTCATTGCATGCGTGGGGATCGAGCCGAGCCTGGGAAGGGTGGTGATCGACGATAGGGACTGGCAACCGTAAGGGGTTTCTGGCGAACCCGGAACTTTCGAGTTCATACGAATGGCCGACCGCATTCAGCAAGGAGGGTCTCCCGCACGCTTTGGGTAATGGGTACCTGCGCGCGGCGCAGCAGTCGCGTACCGGCTCATCCAGCCCATCGGCGTACTGTCGTCGACCGAACCCAACGTTTACACTGGCGCATGACGCGTTCCAATCAACGCGGGCAAATCGCGTACCAGCATACCCTTTAATGCGCCGTGGATCATGCCGTAAAGCGAATGCAACATGGCGTACCACTGTATCTGGACGGGTGTGAGCACCGGGGTGGTGAGTGGTGGTGTTGAAGCACCGGAGAGAGGAGAGGAGCCGTGAGCGCAGTGCCCTGAGCTGCACTCCAGCTCCGTTGCCGCGGTTCTCACCGCCTGGCACTCTTCGTATGGCCGGCGGTTTCACTGCGCCGGCTTTGGGCAACAGGCCGGCGCCTTGTTCTGGTGATCCATCCTGCGGCTGTTTGGGCATTGGACGAGGTTGGGCGCTATTTGGCTTTGGGGCATGGCTCCGTCTGGCTCCGGCGTATTGGGATTTTGCTTTGCGGTGCTGTGATTGCCAGCCGGGGCGGCTAGGGCCGCCTGGGCTCGACACGGGGAGTATAGCGGGCGGTAGGACTGCAACAACCCGTCGTCGAATCCTTCCGCCGCTATTGCTTGATGCGTCTTGCCACCATTGTTCTTCGGGCGGGGTCGGGGTTACCGGCCCGATCGACAGCCGAGGCTCGGCTGTTGGGCTCCAGTTCACGCGAGCGCCTCATCTCCCGTCTGACTTTTCTGATGTGCGCAGGTAGGTGCCGCCATGCCGTCCTGTCCGACTTCCTTTGGGTTCTGGGTTTCGAGCCGCGTGAACCGCGTTACTTCGTCGCTAAACGTTGCCCTCGCGCTTGGGCTTTGGTTGGTACCGTACTGCGCGGGGGGGCTCACTGTGGGAGGGCTTGTAGACAGCAGACGCAAGGTTGCCACTCCGGTGATTAAGCAGGCCATTGTTTGCCAAACCGGCATCACAACAGGCCCTTCGTCGGGCTGGCAGTACCACGGTCAAGCCGGCAGCAGGCGGCAGTACGATTCGCGCCCCGCCACATCGCGCTTGGCCATATGCGTTCACCTGCACAAAAAGTAATAAAGTCCCATCTTAGGTGCCTTGTGAGGACGCAGGTTGGAAACTTCGCAGCTGCAACTGTATGTCGCTCGCACGTGCAAAACCCGCACCATCGGTTCCGGGGGGGAATTAAGGTTATGATGTCTGTAATATAAATATCTGCAGCCAGAAGTTTGCGTACAATTCTTGTCGGGTGCCGTAGATCGTTGTGTACTGCTGTGGTCACGACAGGTAAGCACGTAGGCTTGATAAATTAATGGTTCAGCCCATTGGCCTTGGCCTTATGATTTGTGTTATCATTTTGTGCGCTCCTGCTGATGAGGATACATATTCGCCGTGGCGACTATATGTGATGAACTTCCTGGAGTCTGACTCAAACCACCAATATAGCTGTAGTAGACGGCCTGCCGGCCATCCTGCGAAACACCATACACAATTAAAAGGTTAAATTCTTTGCATACTTCTTTTGGTACCGGTATGTGCCGCAGCATGGTTTAAATTGGCTCTCAGACGCCCAGTGCCCTTCGGGCTTGGGTGAGGGCAGCCCACGCAGGACATGGATTTAGAAAGAATCTTGCTGAGAGGTGGTCCAATTGCGGTACTGCGGTCTCTCAGACTGTTCGGATTATTTGTCACCCTTGTCAGCGCGGGTACATCCGGACTAGGCACGGCAGCCATAACGCCAGCTACATCTTCTGCAACAAGTGCAGAAGGAACTTCAGGCTTGTGGGCCGAGGACATCTCCTGCTGGACAGGCGCATGCCTCGCCGCCGCCGTGGCGAACCCCATTGTGCGGCAAATAGTACTTCAGAATGACATTACGCTTAACAATAGTGACTGGGCTCCCTTCAGCTTGCCGCTCGTGGTGCACCGCAACCTTACCGTCGCCAGCCCTTCGTTGTACCTAACTTTCGTTTTGGACATGGCCTTCCTTGGACCCTACGTAAGACATGCGTGTGCGAGGGGATTGCAGCGGAGGGCGGCAGCGAGAGGCGCCCGGCGCATACCTTGGGTTTCAGCTGGTGCCGAACGCAACGGGTAAAACGCACCCTGCTCAACTGTCCTGCGCGAAAGGCCACATCCAAATATCTTACGTACAAGTATCTTACGTACTCCCGCCAGCCTCCCCAGCTTTACAGCATGCGGTTCTAAACCAAATGTACCGACGTGTTGCTTTTTCATACTCTGTTTTCCTTTCCAGTGCCGCCCCACATGGGTTTCCTCTCGTGAGGGTTTCCTCCGGCACATACAGGTTCCCTCCCAGCCACCAAACCAACCCCGCTGTGCGGCTCACGACTCGACCCCCACTGCTGCTGCTGCTGCCGCTGCCACTGTTGCTGCCCGCCTCGCCCCTGCTGACCTGTCCGCCACCTCGCCGCACTGGCTGGGACACGGGATCTCGTACGGCACCGGATACCTGCAGATCCGAATGGCCAACAACACCGCCATCAAGTTCCGGACGGTCGCCTTGAAGAATTTCCGGCGGGGCTCCCTCAGCCAGGCCCCCGGCTTAAGCATGCTCGATCCGCTGCCCCCTGGCGAGAACGCCTTCATAGCGCTGGAGAGCGCCTACATCATCTACGCACTGTGCCTACCGCCCAGCGTCGCTAGGTGGGTAGGGCCTCCCGGGGTTCCCATGCTGCGCGGATCGTATGGTAGTTGGACTGGATGGGAGCAACCGTTTTCCGGTAGTTAAGCTGGATGGGAGCAACCGTTGGAAGGTGTCGAACTTTACGTGCCATGGCTTGATAGATTGTTGCTCAGCTTGTCTTAACCCGGGGGGCCGCCACAGCTATACTGGGGTCGTACACATGCCGTACACAGGCCGTAAATCGCAACCCTCGCTGGGGTCGCCGCCACAGGGATTCTTCCATGCGCCTTCAGCGGATTCCGGAGGTCCCCGGCGTCAACCGCTACTCGTCGCCCGCGCCCTGGCCCGCCGACTGCACCCACGACACCACCGCACCCATCATTCGCCAGTGCTGGGATAGAGTGTCTCTGTACGAGGACTTCGCCGTGTACAGCTATGACGTGGACGAGGGTTCTGGCAGGCTCAATCGCAACGGCTACACGGTAGGGGGTGAGGGGGATGGAGGTGGTGGAGGTGGTGGAGGTGGTGGTGGTGGAGGTGGTGGAAGTGGAGGTGGAGGGTGTGGAGGTGGTGGTGGTGGTGGTGGTGGTGGTGGCGCTTATGATGTATGATGTGTCGCGGGCGCCGGCTTGCCGGCAGTCGGCGCCCTGCAGCCAGCTCTGCACACCGTCAAGGACCACTGGGGGGGCTGCAAGGTCCGCGTGTGGGGCCCACAGCGACACAGGGCCCCTCAGCGACCAGCAGGCGCGTGCACGTGGGCGAGTTGCCACCGCCACTACTGCGAAGGCATGGGCTGCGGCGGTACCTGTAGCCATAGCGCGCCCGAGGTGCTTACCTACCCCGCACCCCCATGTGCTGAACCCCGCCGGCCGCGCCTTCCAAAATCGGCAATCCCCTCCCCTCGCCTCCCTAACCGCCCCTCCCCTCGCCTCCCCAACCGGACAACCCCTCCCCGCAGATGATCGTCACCTATGTGTTCTCGCTGTGCGATGGCATACTGACGGAGGAGTGCATTGCCCGGCTCACTCCTGTGGGTTGCGAGCTGTACACGGCCTCACTGCTGACAGCACCGCACACTGCAGCCGCCGACCCCGCAGCCGCGCCTGGCGCCGGCGGAGGCGGCCGGAGGACCCTCGCCATCGCCCTTGGGTGCAGCCTCGGAGGTGCGGGCGGGCGAGGGAGGGGAGCACAGCGCGGGGGAAATACCCCGGACTGCCCACCACGTCTATCCCGTTTCGGCTTGCCCTTGTGGCCGTGATGGATGAGAAATCCAACACCCATTCCCAGTTGCCAGCCCGCCCCATTCGCATACCCTTACCCCCTCAGGCGTGGCGCTGCTCGGGCTGCTGGCCGGCCTCCTGGCCATGTATGTCGCAAAGCGGCGGCGGCGGCGACGAGACGGACCCGAGCTTAAGTCAGATGTTGGTGCCGGCGAGGAGTTGCGACAGCAGCAGCAGCAGCCGAAACATGAAGGTTGGTGTGGGTGGCCAGAGGGATACGGCAGCTGCAGTGTCCGTTCCCCCGCCAGTACTATCTCGCCCTTCACTTCGCAGCCCTTATCACCCGGCCCACGAGCTTGCGTAGGGTGTGGTGTGGTGTGGTGTGGTGTGGTGTGGTGTGGTGTGGTGTGGTGTGGCCAACACAACGGCCCCTCCCGCCCCCAGCCCCCCGTTTATTATATAACCCGCCGCCCCCCTGCCCCACCCCCCTCCCCGCGCAGAGACCCAGATCTGCGCCACCGGCGGCACTGTGAGCTTCGATGACCCGGTGGACGCCATACGCCTGACACGTCACTACTCTCCCCCCGCGGTGCCTGACGCCGCCTCCGGGGCGGACCCTGACGACGCCGTCGTCACTCCGCACACGCCCTTCCGCTCCGACCTGCTCCTCAACCTCCGACTGGTGGCGGCCTCAGCGGGGCGCCCTCCGGCCTCAGCGGGGGCCCCAGCGGTCGCGTCAGCGGGCAGCATCAGCCTCAGCCTTACGCCCTTGGACGGCAAAAGCGCGCAGCAGCAGCAGCAGCAGCGGCATTCGGGAGAGGGCGTGGCCGCCGAGGCGGGTGTGGCCCCCGCGGCAGCAGCAGCGGCAGCAGCCGCAACAGAGGCAGCTCCGGCGGGAGGGGATGAGCTCCAGGGAGGTTGCTGTGGGGCCGGCGGCGTGGAGGCGGGAAGCGACGAGGTCACGCTGCTGCCGGTGGTGCTGGGGAAGGGGTCGTTTGGGCGGGTGTACGAGGGCACGTACCGGGGGCAGCGTGTGGCGGTCAAGGTATTTTCGGACGCCGCGTACCCAGTGGACGACCCACAACCGGCGGGCGGCCCAGGGGGGGAGGCAGGGGGGGAGGCGCCGCCAGGAGACCCAGCGGAGCTTGCGCCGCAACCACCTGGGAAGCGGTCCCCGGGTGGGGTGCCGCCCGACGGCGGCGAGGCGCCGGACCCCCGGCTCGGGCAATCCACCGTCGTCCGAATGTTGCACCAGGAGGTGGAGGTGCTGGGTCGCTGCCAGCACCCCAACGTGGTGCGGCTGCTGGCGGCGTGCCTGACGCCGCCGCGGTTCTGCCTGGTGATGGAGCTCATGGAGACCAACCTGGAGGAGCTGGTGTACCGAGGCTACCGCAATAGGCTGCTGCCGCTGCCCACGGTACGGTGCCCTGCTGGCTGCTGCGTCGGTGTCGTGTGCTGCACGGTGTCGTGTGGTGCTGCACGGTGCCTAGCTGCTCATGCATGTGTGTGTGAGTGAGTGGCAGGTTCGGAGTTGCGCCTGTCCGGGGCCCCAGCACCCACCCACCGCGCCCTGTCTCGCTCCCTGGTGGGTCGCAGGTCCTGCACATCAGCGCCCAGATCTGTGAGGCCCTGCAGTACCTACACCCCACCATCGTGCACAGGGATCTCAAGGTAGGCGGGTCTGCTGGGAATGACACAGTGCGGTGTGGCATTAGGGGGACTGCAGCGGAGCCAGGAAGTGGGCGGACGTGCTCTGTGCGGGATTGAGGGGTGGGGTTCGGGAGGGAGCTGCTGGCTGGGATGGGTGGGTGAAATCAGCGGGCTGCCAACAAGTCATTAGCCGGGCGGCGTCAGCATCCACCAGGTGGTTGGTGTCGGATGTGATGACCTGGCGGAGATGTGATGTGGGGGATGTGGGCGCGGCCGGCGCGCTACTGCTGAGCGGCTTCCTCCCGCACCCGCCCTGGAGTCGAGCTCGTCTCACCACAACGTGTCTCCGCCGTTCTCCGCTGATCCGAGCGGGCCCCCTCTCTCCCCTCCCCCGCTGACGGGCTTCCGCTCATACCCCCCCGCTCCGTGCCCTCCTCACGGCCCCAGCCAGCAAACGTCCTCCTCAGAGGCGCCAACACGCCTTACCCGATAGCGAAGGTGGCGGTGAGTGCCAACCACTCTTCTGTCACACCCTGCTGCAGTTTTGTTCGGTGGGGCGCTGCGGAGCACGCTGCGTGATCGCGTCCCAGATCGCATGTGCCTTGGGTCGTATAGTATATCCCACACGCGTACGGTGCACAGAGACCCGGACGTTGTGTACCGCATGATTTACCCGCCGCCGTAGCTGTCGTATTACCGGCTACGCTGTGCAGCACGCATTGCCGTACTGCTGGTTGATTGACTCGCCGCCGCTTCTTGTGCCTTGGTGCTGGCTCCAGGATTTTGGTTTGTCGCGAATTCGGACCGCCACCCACCGAACCAAGACACCGGAGGCGGGCACGGTACGTCATCTCGCGATACCAGGGCCGTACACGCAGCAAGAGGGCAAATCGTACTCACTCCCCTGCCTGACGTACCTAATTACGGTTGCTTAGGATCACTGGTGACACATGTGCGAATCAGTGCTGGGCGGCTGTTGCGCTGGTGGGTGCGTTTCGCGGGCAAGTTCAGGCTGGCGAACCGCTGACTGCTCGGCGTGGGCATTGGCGGTGGGGCCCCGGGCTTAGGATGATGCGAAGATGGACATTAGCGACGTTTTCTTGCGAACACATGCGAAGATGTGCGTCCATCCCCATCGCATTCAGCCAGCGCCTCCCTCACCCAATTGCGCAACGCCCTCTGCGACCCCCGCCCCGCCCTGCCCTGCTGTCCCCTGCCGGCCGCCACCCCTGATGTCGCCGTTCTTGGCTCACCACCGCCGCGGCTTGGCGGCCTCACTCCGACACGTGCGGCTTCCGTTGACCTGGTCCGTCGGTTGGTCGGTCGGTTGGTGGTTGGCGCCTCCACTTCTCCGCCCGCCTTGCAGCCCGTGTACTTGGCACCAGGTATGTCTCCGCCCCTCCCGCATCAAAAGTAGCGGGATCAGGAGGGAGGGTGTTGGGTCAGGGCGCACTAGTAAAGCGAGGTGGCTCTACCTGTGCGTGACCTCTGCTGCAGCTCATCCACCTGGCCTGTGTTAAGCCGTATGCCGAAGTCGCCTCCAAAAATGCGGCAGTTGCCACGGCTGGGATTCCTGCCTTCTGAGCCGCACACCCCCTCCCACCTGCCCACCTGCCCGCCATGCGAAGAATGCTACGACGTCCGCAACGACGTCATCACGCACCATGCGGTGGGTTGGTTCGAGGGAAACCCGTGGGTGGGTGGGGGTGGGGGTGGTGGCGGCTGGTGGGGTAGAGATCCCGGGCGGGGGGAGCTCGCCGAGGACTCATGCGCACACGTCAATCAGCCAGCAGCGGCGGCAGCACTGAGGAGCGACGAGGGCCGCGGAGACCGCACCGATCGCATCAGCACTTCAGCCGGGGGGGACTCATGCGGCCCAGGCATAGCTCATGCGGCCCAGGCATAGCTCATGCGGCCCAGGCATAGCTCATGCGGCCCAGGCATAGCTCATGCGGCCCAGGCATAGCTCATGCGGCCCAGGCATAGCTCATGCGGCCCAGGCATAGCTCATGCGGCCCAGGCATAGCTCGCTCTTCGCTCGGGTGTGTGGTTGCACAAGTACGCCGTAGTGGGTGCACCCTACCTGCTTCGATTTAATACAGCGCCGGCCGGCTGGCTGCTGCTGCTGCCGGGCTCTAACGCTCTATTGCGGGCATCACTGCCGGCCAAACGAACGTGTGACGGTGCGCGAATCCATCGTGTGTGTATGTGTACGGACTGTGCATATGTGTACGGAATGTGTGTATGTGTACAGAATGTGTGTATGTGTACGGACTGTGTGTACGGATTCGCACGTGCAGGACATCTACGCCTTTGCGGTGCTGCTGTGGGCGATGCTGACTGGACAGGAGCCGTGGCAGGTGGGTGCGGTGGGGTTGCAAGAAAAAACCGTGTACGAAAGAAAAACCGTTTAGAACAGCCGTTTGGAGATGCATGCTGGGGAACTTGTTGAGTGGGTGGGCGGTGCTGATCAGACGGGCTATGTAACGATGAGCGGCCCCGTCTGACCGTGCGCGCCACACCCCATCGATACCAGCACTGCCGCCTGCCCGGCTACTCGTCCTCATCACCTTGCCAGCGGTCGTACGTCACCTCCTGCCGTACTGCCGTACTGATGCCTCACCCTCCGCTGCTGCCGCCGCAATGGTGTCGCTGCTGCCTGGCACCTGCCTGCCCGACAGAACTGCCCGCTGGTGGTGATGGCCTTCAACGTCTCGATGCGGCGGCAGCGGCCGCCCCTGGAGTTCCTCAGCGACCAGCGCTGCCCTCCCTCGCTCAAGCAGCTGGTGTGCCAGTGCTGGGAGCACGACCCGCTTAGGCGCCCGGCGGCAGCGGAGGTGCTCAAGCAGCTAATCCTGGTGCAGCAGCAGGTGCAGTAGAATGGTCCGGGAGAGCGGGGCGGGGTAGATGACTGAAGGTTGCTCGGGCTGGGGCACCGCTGGCTCCCCATGGGCGACCGACGCTTCCACTCCGTCCGTACATCCCTACTTTCGTCAAAGACAACACGTCGGCCCTCCAGCTCGTCCCGCAGCTGTTGCTATGCGTACATTACACAATATGCAGGAAGAGGCGGCATACAGCACCTAGCTACCTGCTGTACGCAATAAGGAAGGAGAAACGCGTACACTCAGAAAGCAGGAAAAGCAAATAGTGGCCCTGCATGCATGTAGCTGCTTGTTCATGTGCCGAAACCCGCGGTTACGTCATGAACGCGGCGCGGCGATGTCCTTTTCAACACGGGCCAGGAATGCGCGCTTGTTTGCATCAACATCAACATCTCGTCATTGCACTGATCCACCGCCATGGTTGCGCGCCATCCGGTATGTGCAGCTGTGAATGGACCTCTACGTATGACGACAACAACGAGGTGGCGGGGCTACCTCCGATGAGTCAACCCCGTGCTTTCGGAACAAAGTGGCTGGTGTGGTGGGAACATGGGGTGGTGGTCGTCCAGGGGCCGATTGGCCGTCACGGCCATACTACATGGCATATGCATTCATATTCTTTGGGGGGGTATATGAGAACCCGCGAATTCACGGCCGGCAAACCGAGGGCAGGCGCATAAACGTACAAACTCATCCATAATTACGAAGCAGCAGCCCGTGCTGAGGTGCTGAAAAGAAATGTATGTCCAAGCAACTGTGCATGCCTGCGTTTGGCCGTTCTGAATGCGTGCGTGGGGTGCGGGGTGCCAGGCGGCGGACACAATGTTTGCGGTCCGTGTGTGCATGTACGTGCCGCAGCGGCAGCTAATGCCTGCCGCTGCACCGCGCGCAAACACTATGAAATGCCTGCAGGGATCTCAGTAGGTGTGCTAGCAGCCGATGAACATAAGGCCTCAATGGCAATTTAGTTTGGAGTGAAGGGGCGACGGCTTCAGGGTGGCAGCTAGCAGAGGTGGCATTTCCCGGCAGCAGCAGCAGCAACATGCAGCTGCTCCTGCTTCCATAGGTAAGACTGTAGCAAGCATAAAACCAATGACCGAGGTTGGAGGCGGTTTGCATAGATGGGAGCGTGTTAGAGGATGCGTGTCCGTGGCAGTCGTGCACATGTTCTGTTCGCGAGCGATGCCCCACCCCATGTATGCCTGCCCGCACGAATGTGGCCATTGGCCATCGACAAGCGTGAGTATGTGTGTAGTCACTAAACGGGATCGGCACTCCCATGACAGCATTGCACCAATGTTTGTTTGTATCGCTCGTACTTGGGGTACTTGCTTTCTGTTTGCCCTACCTGCGTGTATGTACGTACACCGTATTGCTGACGGTTACACTGTGTTACCTAAGTTAAGTGTTATTTAAGTTGTTCGATTTCCATATCTAGTTATGGTAGTGCCGCTGACAAGTTTGTTAGGTGCCATGGTTGAGGCTTAGGGTCCGCCCCCCACATTTCAGTGTGGGCATAACCGAATCAGTGGTCGGTGATGAATAACCGAGCGCCGTAGGTGTTGGAGTCAAAGTTGCAACCCACGACAAGCACAGCAATCCGATGCCTCTGTAAACCTACGGTGCATAAACCAGCTCTTTGCCAAAACAGCAATGACATGATAGCATGATAACCCGTGACGACCTGCAGGTTATGATGCGGGCAAATATGCCTTAGACCTATGTACATATGCGGACATGCATGTCAACATGGGTACTGCAGTTTACGAGCAATAACCGTGCGTAAGTTGAGGACAAGTGTCGCCCAAGCATTGGTTGGACACCAGGTGTCCTTTTCCACGTCAAAACCGCACAGGGCGGTCCAAAATGACATTAAAAAACCCAGGCATTGCGCCTAGCCTTAAAAGATGTGTAACATCAACGGCAGTTTCAACTGTAAAGCGGTTGCTATGTCCAAGCCAGTGCAATGCGTGCATGGTCAATGCGTGTTTTTACTCGTAAGGTCAACTATTCGTCGTCCCGGTGCTCCACCGCCGCCACCTCCACCACCATTGATGGCCCTCTTTGGGCTCTACTTCTTCGCCTTGGATGCCTTCTTGATTGGGGTCGCCTTCTTAGCGGGGGTCGCCTTGCTTGGTGCCTTCTTCGCCGCCGCGGCAGCCTTCATGGGCTTGGCTTCCTGTGTGTCCAAGGTCCGGGGTGTCGATGACATACACAGACGAAAACGTAAGCGTTATTTCCTTTCACTCCCAGTAGATAGAGCAGTCGTGGGGACTCAGATGCGACACTGCACACTATATTGAAGGCGCACACTGCCTCTGTGCTTACCTTCTTGGGCGCGGCCTTCTTCGCCGCGGGCTTGGTCGCCTTTGGCGTTGCTGCCTTGGGTTGAGCCGCTCCCTGAAAGACGGGCGTTTGCGCAGTCAGACCCTACTCTGCGCGTACTCTTGTCGTCGCCCGGCCTTGATGGGGCAAGCTTTTGGATGGACCGCCTGCGCGGGAAGGGTTTCAGCGGCGCTCACCTTCTTCGGCTTTGGGACAACCTTGCTGGGCTTGCTGGCTTCCTTCTTAGGCTTCGCGACCGCCTTGGGCTTTGCGGGCTCCTTTTTGGGCTTGACGGCGGCCTTCGGCTTTGCAGCGGCCTTGGGCTTGGTGTCCTCCTTTTTCGGTTTTGGTGCGGCCTTCGTCTTCTTCTCCGTTTCTTCCTGCTAATCAAGAAGGAAAAATCACAGCGTGTTGACGATCTTCCTGGATCCACAGCATGTTGACGAATAAGCGAAGACGAATCTAGGGCCTGTCCGCAGAAGAGGACAGCGAACCCCGGGACGGCCGCAGATAAAGATGCCTTGCATCCAAACAGCATACGCAAGGGCGTCCCAGGCACATGATGCCGGACTCAGAGAATAGAACGCATCCCTTATGCGAAGGGTCGATTTTGCCGGGCCCATGCTTTCGTCCATGGTCACCTGCCGCTAATACAACCCGGTTATCTTCTTCACCTTTTTTTCCTCCTTCTTTGGCGCCGGAGGCTTTGAAGTCTGCGATTGAGAACAAGGCGAGGACGCGGGTTCATGCGAACACGTAAGCAAAAGGACGGCATCGAATTGAAAGGCGCAGGTATCTTCCTCCGACAGCGTGCGAGAGCCAGTACCGAGCAACCTTCATAGACCCATTCGCAAACATTGATCCTGGAACTGTCTGTTGCGTGACCGCGCCACGGAACCAGTGTCGCGGAACCCTCCACTCGTCGTCCCACCTTCGGCTTCGTCTTCTTGAGCTCCTCGCCGAGCTTAAATGAGGACTTCACCTTCACGAGCTTGCCCTGCTCAGCATATGTCTTCAGGTAATATGAGACCTTTTTCTTAAAGGTCGGGTCGTGGATGTCCTGCAAGCCATCGTTTGACGTGTCGAACTCTACTGAGCACACCCTGCCAATCCATCTCACCCACGAGACTCGTTTTCTGTGCTACAACGCTGGGGTTTGGAAGTTGGGAACAGCTAGAGTATCTGCAACCCGCACCTTGCCGTGGAGCTCCTCAATTTTCTTCGTGATCGCGGGGGTAGATGACCCCGTCCGGTCTTTTAGGGCTGCAATGGCTTCCGCGATCATGGTCAGATACGGAGGGTGCGTGGGCGGGGCCCGCGGCTTCTTAGCCTTCTCAGCCTTCTTTGCCTTCGCGCCTGGGGCCTCAGCAGGGTCGGCCATATCAACAATGAAGATAACAGAATTAATATGGTAAGGGGATGGACTAACGTCTGAATACAGGGGCTACAGTAAGGGAATGGGTAACAAAGCGATAGTCCATTGTAGACGCTATCCGCTCCCTTGACCCGGCGCCAGGCCCATGGGACCGACAGGATCCAAAAAAGGCCCACTTGGCTAGGGTGGTTCATTGCTGTATGCACGCATCGTGTCATCGTCCGCTATTGTTGGCCACTTTTACATGTTTGTTCTGTCAATTATGCGGGTGTCAAAGGCAATCGCAGCAGGAAAACCGTCGCGACACACCCTCCAACGACGCGCCGGACAACCGTCCGATGTTAAGGTCCTTTGCTTTAAATATTATTAATGCACATTATCCTAATTTTTTATGCGTAAGGATTTTAGTATGGCCGTAAAAATGACGGTGCGGCCCCTACCGCAGATCGTCCTCCGCACACCGTGAGTCGCGTTGAGCGCGTTGAGAGGTATCCAATTTTTTCCAACGTGGTTTATCGCAGCCAATTTATCGCAGCCGAAAATGATAACCCTGTGGACGTGACAGACAGCCTCGTTTTGACCCGTTCCGTCCCGTCCGCCTGCCGCTGCGGCTAGAAAAACTTTATGGGATGCCACCGTGCAGCTGGGGTTTCAGCACCGTCCGAGAACGAGAAGTACACTCTTCCGACAGGCGGACAACCCTTGGGGCCGGAACTCTCCTGACCTGTCCTGACCGCATAACTCACTGCTGGAAGATGAGCGTGGTCACAACAAATCGCTCTGGATGCTTTCTTAGGTAGACTGGCCTAACCATACTCTAATAGGGCTCCCCGCAACCTCAGGAGTCTCTTCTCCTTTATCGATTCATGTGCTTCTCTCTACCGCCACCTCGTGGCTCGTGTCCTGCAAACCTGACATGGGCTATCCGGGGCTGGGGCACGAAAAACGCCCTGAGACTCCATTGCGGGTGGTGCGCTGCCTCGCTCATCCTACTACCCCCCACCCCTGCCCGCGGACTGCTCCTGACCGACCCTGACTACCCCTGTCTGCCTCAGCCGGCACCGCACGGCACGTGCTACCCCCCCCCCTCGCTGCGCCCGCGCAGGGCCCCCCTCCGCACGCCGCCTAGCAGCCAACTCATCGGACGGACACTGCCGCTGACTCATACACAAGGGCACCCCCTGCCTGCCTTGGCGCGCCCTGCAGTACTACCGAAGCCTGGTCCGCCACTGCTTGCGCCAGGTCCTCCTGCCGCTCCCTCCGCGGCGCCCAGGCCCCCGGCAGCCCTGGCTCCCCCGGCTCCCGCACCGGGCAGGGTGCTGCGGCCTCCGGATCCAGGGCCACCACCCAGTCGCCTTCGCCACCGCCTCTGACACCGCTGCGACTGCTGTTGCGGTCGCCGCTGCAGCCCGACGACCCAGCTGCGGAGCTGTCAGCTGTCGGCATCGCCACCGTGCCGCTGGCAGCCGTGGCAGCAGCGGCCGCAGCAGCGGCCCTGGACTTGGCGGGTCGGGGCTTGACGACCGCCTTACACCGCCGCCGCACCTGCAGGCCTTGCTGCGGGCGGCCGTCGAGCTGGGCCTCCTGCAGCCCCTTGGCCCCGCTCGTGATCCGCTCCAGCTCGCGCTCCCGCTCGCGCTCCTGCTCGCGCTCCCGCTCGCGCTCCTGCTCATCCTGTCCGTCCTGGTGAAAAAAGCCACCGTCGCGGTAAGGCGAGGTGGTGAGAGGACGGTGGAGAAATTGCTGGACAGGCCGTTGTGGCAGTGCACTGCAGGTGCGCCATGCGACGCAGGGGGCGAGTGCTCCGCCGCGCACCTGGCCACCGAATGGTCCCGGCGATGTGTCAGGGACCCTCCCTCACCCAATGTCACTACGTAAAGCTAGGTACCTCTAGCGAACACGTGCAATGACATTGTATTTCCTCGTCACTTGATATATTGATATTTACACCCTCGTAAACTAATATTTACATGTAGGGGGAGCAGTACTTCAACTCTGTTAGACTACCTCTCGCGGGAATCGAAAGTTCCCCTCCGGATATCCCTTCCGCAAGGGGGATTTTTAGTTTAACGCAAGGGGGTAGTGCAACAGCGGTCGAAGATACCCCTTGAGAGGTAAGGGGCACTACGTCACCTGACCCGGCGCCTTACCCGCAAGAGATGCAGCTCGCGACGCAGCTGGTTGAGTACGAACGCCCCCCGGAGCGGCTGCTCGCACCGCGCATCAGTTGACAAAGCCGTTGCCGTGCAACCAGTCTCGCCGTACAAGTACTGCAGCAGCGCCGCGGCGTAGCTGCCGAAGGGTCCGAGCCCCAAGCGCGGTGCTGATGCCGCACCCGGGTCCGGGCGCTGGCCCTCACCGCTGCTGCTTGCGCCGCTCTGCGCCAGCCACCGTTGGCGCTCAGCTTCCGAGACCTGCACAGGGCCAGGCGGGAGCAGGGCGGGGGCCGGAGCGGGCGCCGCAACCATCGGTGCACGCGACGAAGGTGCTGGCCTGGACGAAGAGCGGGACAGGGGCTCCTGTACGATCCCGCGAGGCAGAGCACAGCGGTTCCCGCCCACGCACACCCATCCTCGACCTCGGCCCCCAGCACCGGCGTTGCAAGCACGCAAGCAGTTTGCGCATATGCAACGCGGCCGCGGCCTCCACTCCAACCGTCCACCGGTGCGCTCCCCGCCGCGCCGCCTACCCCCACCTGCAGCAGCTGCTCCAGCCCTGCCGGCGACATCTGCGGCGCCCACTCGGCAGCCAGCCGCTGCACGGTGCCCGCCAGAGCCGCAGCCTCGGCGGCGCGCTTCCGGGCGTCACTGCGGGAGGGGGCGTGGAGGTTGGCTCGTCTCGGGCTTTGAGCATGTAGCACATTTTAGCTACGTTTCTTCTTCCTACCCCGACGCCGACCCCGATCCCGACCCACCTTTCCCCTCGGACGTCCACCGTCTCCATGCCGTCCAGCAGCCGGATCAATTCCGCCTGGAGGCAGGCAGGGCGGTCACAGCATAATTTTTGTTGGCTGTAAGAAGCCGTGGTATATCACCGTTTGCAAACACCTCGTCGACGAGCCCCATCTTTCTATCCTCCCCCAGCCACCCGGTGCCACCCTCCCCCTGCCGGCACCCTGCAGGTCCATCCACCGTTCCTCCTCCTCCGCGGCATCACCAGCAACCCGCTCCCTCCCTCGTTAGCGGGACCCACCTGCAAGGGCTGCACGCTTGGAGGCAGCGAGATGCGGTCGTGAGGGCTCCAACTGATATGGAACTCCTCCTCGTCCTCGTCCTTACCCAGCTCTAACGCAGTGCCATCAGCTTCGACTTCGACCTCCGGCCACTGCTGCGGCTGCCCGAGCAGTAAAGGAGGTGACGGTGACGACATGGACGATGATGACAGCCAGGACGTGTGATCGGGCCGCTGTCGGGTGGCGGCTGGTGGAGGGGGGTACAGCGGCAGCCCGGGGCCGACCAGCTGGACGCGGCGAAGACCCAGATGGAGGGCCTCCTGGGGGGGTGAAGCGGTGGGGGCGCAAACGGTGGATGGGTGGCGGCAGCGCAGCCCCACGCCGGAGACAGGGCCGGCAGTGACCCGTCCAGGACGAGTACCCGGCACCCTGCGTGCCAGTTGCGACGACAGATCCGCCACCTCACGGGTTTTAAGAATCACATCATCACCAACAACCCACCACTGATTCGATTAGCTGACAAGGCACTTCAGCCAGCGACGCAGCCCAGTGTGTGGCCCACTCTTCCCTTCCTCCCCTCACACTCCGCCCCGCAGCCTCTCCATCCCGCCCTTCGTCCCACACGTACTTTGAGGCACACCAGCAGCGCCGTGTAGGGCCCCTCGTGGGGGTGGTCGCACGTCAAGACGCCCGCGGTGCAGGCGACCTGGGGGCGGCCCCGCGGGTTGGACCAGGAGGTCACCGGTTAACACACGAACGATGGCCGGCTGGGGGCGGAGCCTCGCGGGCGGGGGAGGGAATGACTTGTTTTGGTGTTACCACCTTTCGAAACAGACATCATACCCTCAGCAATGCTCCCCACCCCACCCCACCCCAAACGGCACCCACCATCGACTTGTCGGTCGGGTCCAGCAGCAGCGCCGAGTACTCGAGCAGCATAGAGGCGGACGCGGCTGGCATCGAGGATGAAGGGGGTGAAGATGACGAGGTGGTCGATGAGCGCGAGGAGGCGCCCGATGAAGGCAACGACTCCGCCCCTGAGGCTCTCCTCGCGTGGAAGGCCTTCGGAGGCAGCAGCCAGTGGGCAGCACCGCAGCCGTCAGGGTGGGCGGACAGCGTGTGGGGGTGCGCAGGCGGCCCGAGGCGACCTTGGACCCCCCCCAGACCTCCCGCGTACGAAGCGATATGACGCAGCAGCGCCCGCCAGTCGTGAGAAAGGCCGAGAGGGCGCCAGTACTAGGCCAAGCGCCAAACCAGGCACCTCCCTTACCCCATTCAGCGGCCCCACCACCTCCCCGCCACCCACCAGGATGTACTGCCGATCTGGGTCGGGCCGAGGGCTCCCGCTCAACGTCTCGAAGCTGTACGGCACTGGAGCAGGACCCGGTTCCGCTGGCGGCGACACGGCAGGCGCATACGCCGCGGCAGCGATTGAGGAAGTGGCGGCGGCGGGAGCCGCTCCCGCCACCTCACTCTTACGGGGCCGCCCCCGCTGCCGCTTCACTGGCTCAGCCCGACCTGATGGCGGCGGTGGCGCCACCGCCACCGCCGCCATCTGAGGCTCTGGCTGCATCACCTTCCTCGGCCGACCCCTGGGGCGCCTGAGCGGCTCCGGCAACGGTGCCGAGTCTCCTGTCCGCTGGGGGGCCTCCGAGGCGGTTTGCGGCCGCTGCGTGGCCCCCAGCGGCTCCGACGGGTCGCTAACAAAGCAGGACGGCGGCGACGAGCAAGATGCCGTCGTAGTGGCGGAGAGCGGCTGCGGGGGCTCCGTGCTGGCGGCGGAGGAGGAGGCGAAGCCGGAGGAATAGCCGTAGGATGAGGTGGTGGATGCGGCGATGGCGGAGTCCTGCGGCCAGGCACTGGTCGTGTGGTAGTGCTGGTGCTGCAGCATCAGGCCGGAGGGCCCCGAGGCCCCCAGTAGCGAGGTGAGGTAGCCCGGGGGGTCCGACGTCAGCGGAGCGGTCATCGGCGTAGGCGCCGGCAGCGGCCGCCCGCTGCTGAAGCTGCTGAAGCTGCCGCCGCCGCCGCCACCACTCCTGCTGGCGGACCCCGACCGCGACTCGGAAGGCCGCCGCCCGATGCCTGGGTTGACCGGCGGTGGCGGCACGGCGGCGGCGTCCCCGGCTGCCAGCGCGTGCTTCAGGTAGCTGGAGTGCGGCTGTGGGGGCAGCGGCAGCAGGAACTCGCCCTCAGCCTCGGCGTCGTAGTCCTCGCTGCCGCTGTGGCGCGGCTCGTCCGGGTACTGATACTGGTTCTGGAGCGGCAGCTCGTGCTGGTGTGGGTGTTGGTACTCCAGATCCCCGGGGGGCCCGGTCTGGAGCATCTGCTCGCTGAAGGCTGCCACGCCTTCGGGGGCCATGCCAGCAGCCGACATGTCCGTCTGCTGCAGCTGGGGGGGCTGCAGCAGCTGGTCCACGTAGCCGGGGCCAAAGGCAAAGGCTACTGCGTCTGCCTGGCAGCTGCGGAGGCAGGGAAGGGGGGAGGGTTGGTGGGCGGTGGACACGAGGGGAATGATCCCCGGCTTGCCGTTGCCCTTGCGGTCGGGACGAGCGCCCTACTGCCGGCCTGGACTGCAGGGCCCGGGGCAGTGGCCTGCTCCCTATCCCCTGCCCCGCCTTCCTTTCCCCCCCTCCTGCTCCGCCTTCCCTCCCGCCTCCCCGCTCCCCCGCCTGCCCGCAGTCTGCTCTCACTCGAACGAGCGGTGCTCCGCGTAGCGCCCGTTGATGGCCGCCTCCGCCTCCTGCAACGGAGTGAAGGAGGACGATGGCGGCGGGGGCAGTAGGCAGATAGCGCCGCTTCTCGCAGTGCTTGGGCAGCACCAGCACCGGATAGCACGTGTAACGACTTCGTCATGACCCACATGCCCATGGGCACAAGCGACGAAGTCGCGACCCACATGGCCAAGGGCCCACGGGACCGCACCTCGCCCCTCCCTGGAGAAGATAGCCCCGCACCTGCCAGGTGTTGTACACGCCGGGGCTGCCTCCCTCCACGAAGCGCACCGCGTACCACTTGCGGTAGTACTCCCGGGAGGGCGCCGACGGCACCGGCAGCACGATGGGGGAGGTCTCCCACGGCCGAGGAGCCACAGCCACCTCGGGTCCCTGTGCGCCGGAGTGCTGCTGCTGCTTGCCCTGGCGGCTGTGGCTGACGGGCTCCAACAGGGCTGCTTGCCTGGCCCTGTAGCCGACGGAGCCGCTCATGTCGGTGGCCATGGGGGCCTCAGCCGCCGCCTCGAGGACCAGCTGGCGCAGGTGGGAGAGCCCGGCGTCCTGCCAAGGATGGGACAGGACGTAGTATGTGTGGGGACGGCGGACGGTGTGTGGGGACTGGCTGCGAATCGAAGGCATTATCCCAGCGGTTTAGCGGATTATCCGATTTCCTTCTAGGCGACAATTACGTGAGGGGCAGCCTGGCGCTTCCTCAATATGCAATTCCAGGGGTTGACATGACGTTTGCGAATATGTAGTGAGTGCCCGATGACCGCTCACCTCTTCCTTGGCACGGATATCCAAGGTCCGAATCCATGTCAACGCCGCTAATTCGCTGGCAAAGCCCTTGTGCACGGCGTGGCTGTGCCCTAACACCAACTGCTTCACATGGTCCCAAGCCCGGTAGACTCCGCGTGCGTCTGCTGGTTGAAAAACAGCATACCACTTTCGTCTTGCATGTGTCACAACCAAGCTGCGAGGCTGCGCGTCCGGTAAGCGCGAAGACGAGGGGGCGGGAGCCCATGCCGGCGGCGCCTGGCCAACAAGCTGCCCATAATGTATTCCTTGCGGGTGAAGCGATCTACGACAAGATCGCGGCTGCACTACACGGTAGCCTTGGGACGGCCCCGTGGCAGCCGCCGACATTCTAGGTTGTGGTCGGCTTCACTGTAGGCTCCTCCCTGGCCAGCAGTGCAAACCTATAAGGAAAGATAACAATTGCACTGCTATGTTAATTCGCAAAGGCCTAGTATGGTGCTGTTAGTATGCGGAAGTGACAGGGTCGTTTCTCCCAGGGCTGCTGCCCCAGGCCCTAATGGTATCAATCTCCGCCTTTACTTCCTAATCACTTTAAGAGCATGCCTTTCGATGACGGAAACCGAAACTATTTGCATGCCATGCTTTGTCAGCATGCAGCCGCAGCCCTAGGACAGGCAAGCGCCGTGGACAGCGCCTGTCAGTACATGCCGGGACTGCCTTGGAAACGATTCGTGTACGAAGACGCACTCAGATCACTTCGGCTAAAGTGCTGGCCTCCTTGCTTGGGACTGCCGCCAACGGCATTTAACGGAACAGTCCGTAACAGTCCCGCAAGACAAACAACCAGCAGAAATTGCGCCTGCACCTCAGGTATTCCACATAAGCGAATCCTTTGCACATGCAACAAGCAGGTGCAATTGCAGCAAACTCGCAGTGCTTGCCCTATGACCGTTAACGATGAAACCTGGTCGCGTGTGGATCCTTTGCAACTGATTGGCGAGTACCAGCTGCGCCTCCCAGCACACGCACACTAGGTCAACGCGAAGTTTCACCTAGTCGAGCACCGTGACAAATGTGCGACAGACTCGGATCGCCTGGAGAATCCTGGAGTAGCCTGGAGGCCCAAGAAAACGCCCGCCAGGGCCCGCCTTGCCAACCACGGAAGCCAAGCGTCACGCCGCAGTGCTGCCGCCGCGTGGCTGCCCCAGGTGCGCCACCACCACCCTAGCCTCAGTCACTAAATCCTCTTGCAAAAGCCATTTTCACCTCCTTCAGTCCCCGCGGCCTCCTCTGCGCCCTGGTCAGTCCAGCAGCCCGCGGCCCGCATACGCCAATGCGAGCAGCGTCCGACGGAACTGCGAAACGTCCCCCGCCACCGACCCACGGGCCGCCAGCAATGGCCGACACTCCGTCACCCGGATCTTCGTCCTGTCGCCTGCCCTCTCCTGCCGCGGCCGACCCCGTCTAGCTGGCTTAGCGGCGGCGGCCGCATCGACTGCGGTGCTTTTGAGGACGGAGCTGGAGAGAGGTGCCTCCACCGCGGCGGCCGCGGCGGCTCGGGCCGCCAGCAGGGCGGTCTCACCCAGGTGCTGCGGTGGCGGGTGGCGGGGGAGGGGGCCGCGGGTCCGGGGTCTGACAGGGGAGCCGTTGTTGCGGGTCAGGTGCCTGCCATGCAGCGGGGCTGACCCAGATGAGCGGGGCTGACCCAGATGATGAGCGGGGCTGACCCAGATGAGCGGGGCTGACCCAGATGATGAGCGGGGCTGACCCAGATGAGCGGGGCTGACCCAGATGAGCGGGGCTGACCCAGATGAGCGGGGCTGACCCAGATGATGAGCGGGGCTGACCCAGATGAGCGGGGCTGACCCAGATGATGAGCGGGGCTGACCCAGATGACACGCAGCTAGCCATCAGACGGGTGATACCGTACATTCAGTGGCAGGGACGCCACCACCCCGCTTCCTTTCCCCTTCCGCTTCACTGCGGCGGCCACCACCCCGATGGCGTCCTTCGTCCAGCCCGTCGCATCTGCTGCCTGCGCGCCTAGCCCCCTGGCGCCACAGCCTGCCCTGCCAGGGGCTTCCACTGGGCGCACCCTCGCACCCACCCACCTGCACCGTGGGCGCCATCCGCTGCCTCCGCCGCTCGGCTGCGGTGTCTTCGGTCCCGTCGTCTGCGTCAGCGCCCAGCTGCTCCCGCGCCTCCCGCCTCTCTGCCTCCCCCTCGTCCGCCGCCTCCGCCACCGCCGCCTCGGCGTCCATGGCCAGGTTGGACAGCGCGTCAGCCACCGCGTTCTGTGCTCTGGCAGGATGTAGCCGTGTGGGAGCAGGAGGAGGGCAAGAGAAAAGCGGTGAGACGACAACGGAGGAGAGGCAACAGGAGGAGCTGCAAAGCTGGTGGAACTGACAACTGAACAAGGCCGTCAGTGCGAACGGATTGCGGATCCTAGCTACGGCAGGTTGCATCATGTATATGCCGTCTGGCCCGATGGTCAGCTGGACGATGCGCCGTACTCTCGTCGCCGCCCAGCAAGCGCGCCCCTGGCCCCAACCCACCGGGGCACGTGCGCCACTTCGAACGAGTCCAGGGAGGCCTGCAGCAGCGACACGCGGGCCGCCAGCGACTGCAGGTTGGCGTTGTTGACGCCGTAGCGGCCGGACACCTGGCAGCGGGCGTCGCACGATGTGATAGGGGATGGGGACGTAACTGTTATGGGCGGCAGGCGGAGATGAAATCCGTGGGACGGCAAGTCCGTCGCCATGCTCCCTCCCGACCCACGGGTGGGGAGGGCGGGAGGGAGCATGCAAACGGACATTTCGACCAGCTGATGCAGTCCCCTCATATGCGATGCCAACACACACCCCTGCTCGGCCAGTCCCCAGTGGAGCCCTCTTTCTGAACATTTTCGCGACCCATACCCGCCCTTCCCCTCCGCTTGGGTCGGAGCAAGCGGACACGCCCACCTGGCGGCACACCAGCTCTGAGTCACCCTGTACGACCAGGTGCCGTACGCCCATTTCGAGCGCCACCTGCACGAGTATGACGGTGGTGGCCGGTGGTGGGGGAGGTTCCATTGGCGTACGGGGCACGAACACGGGGTGTTCTTGCTGCAAATGTCGAACCTAGCCAGGTAATCCGACATCTCTTCCCTCCCTCGCTGATCCCGCCGCAGGCTCCCCTCATCACACCTGCATCCCCGCAGCCAGAGCGCTCCACTCCGCCACGTTGTTGCTGCTGGCGGTGAGCGGCCCCGCGACGTACTCCACGTGCCGCCCGCTGGAGGGGTCCACCAGCACGGCTCCGAAACCAGCGTCCCCGGGGTTGCGGCGGGAGCCCCCGTCAAACTCCTGCAGCGGCGGCAACGCGGCAGTCGGGTTAGGTAATGTCGCTGGGACAGGTCGGCTCGCAGGGACACGCAGGGCTTGGGAATTGGGAGCGGCAGGCAGTGGCGGTAAGGCGCACACAGAAGAGGCGGGCGCGAGACTGTTGGATCACGACGTAGGCTGTGACGTGATGACCCACAGGCCGGTAGGTAGCCTGCCCGCCGCCTCACCAGTCGGTACTCCCGGCTGGGGTCGATGGCGGCCCCCAGTGACCCAAAATCCAACAGCGACAACCGCTCTTCTGCCTTCGCATTGCGGCCCTTCCTTTTTGGTGCCGGTCCCTCCGCATTGGCGGCAGCGAATGAAGCGGCGCCCGCGCCCTGGGGCCCGGAGCTCGCGGTGGGAGGGCGCCGCAGCTGCTGCGGTGTTAGCGCCGCTCCCTCGTACGACTGATGCTGCTTCGCCGGCGGCACCTCCGCTCCACCATCATCATCCCGAACGCCAGCGGCATCGCCGGCAGCTGCCGTGTCAGGCGCCGCTGGCCGCCCCGATTGCTCCAGCTCCAGCGGGGTGGTCGGCCCGGCTGCTGCCGGCAGTGGTGCTCGACGCCTGGCGGCGCCCCCTCTTGCAGCGAAGGCCTCCGCCGCTGACAGGCGCCTGAACTTCCTGCGGGCGCAACCACCGTGGAGTGGAGTGGCGTCAAAACACGTACATCGAGGTAGTGGAGCGGGACCAGATGTATGGGACGCATTGTGGATGCTTAAAGGGAGGTAGTGAGGGGCGCGGCGAGATGGTGCGTCGGAGCCCTACTGCCCTATGCTGGCAGAGACACAGGCACAGGCGCGGACTGGCATGGGCGCCGTGAGGTGCCGCACATGGTACATGAAGCATGGCACTGGAGCGCAGGTCAGGTCACCCCGGTGTACTGCCACACACTGGGGCAGGTGGGCGGGACCCAGGACCCTCTCATGAGTTCCCCACCGTGATTGCATACACTGTGCATACACTAGGGCGGGGGGCAGGTGCGAGGACCTACTTGAACACAGCGCCGCTGACGCCGTCCACCACCGCACTGGCCTCACTCCACGACGTGAAGACGCCGGTCTGGAGGGCCGGGAGGGGCAGGGGTAGGGTGTTTGTGTGAGGATGGCGGTGGGCTGTCAAGCCGGCCCCTCACCTACCGGGCGCCTGCCAGGAGCAGCTTGTGAACGCCACCAAGTACGGGAGCCAGAGTTGGAACCCGCATTGGAGCAGTATTGGCCTACCTTCCTGCCCCTGGCCACTGCGTAGTAGACAGGGGGGCCCGCCTCCGACTCCGCCGGGGCTGGACCCTCCGCCTCACCGCCGCTCACATCATCGCCACCCATGAGGGCGGCAGCAGCGGTGGCGGCATCCCCCGGACTGGCCACCTCACGCTTTGGGCGGCCTGGTTTTCTCTTGGCGCCGGCGGCCCCTCCTGGCGACGCGCTATACTGCAAGAGGAAGGCCTCCGCTTCGGCCTTTGTCTTGAAGCGCCTGCGTGGAAGGAGGGGTAGGAAAGCCGCGCGTGGGTCAGCTAGCCGGAGTGCTGCGGTAGGACAGAGAAGGACCGCGGGATCAACAACTGTGGAAATGCATTACTGGTTGAAGGTAAGCACGGTGGGGGCCAGTACGGCCCATTAGGTAGCCCAAGTAGCCCTGGTCGTGTCAGGTCTGGTCGGCAGGTAGCCTTGCCGCAGCCATAACGGACGGCAAGGTCGCTGGCCCGCCCAGACCCATGCAACCCCCCACCCCGGCCCCACTGCCCGCACCCACTTGTACACCGGTCCCGAGGCGCCCTCTACCGCCGCCCTGGTCTCCGCCCAGGAGCGCATTAGGCCCACCTGCAACCAACACCAGGGAGGGGCCAGACCAAGGAGGGCGCGGGTGGGCATGGCGGGGACCAGCCGGGCCCGTCCCATCGTCATTGCCGCCCGGCATAATACATACACCTACATGCCCGCCCTGTCCTGCTGCAGCAGCTCCGAAACCCCACCGATTTCACTGCATGCGAACCGAACCCCGCCAAGCACCTCCATTACCATACACTGCCATTTCCGCTCTGGGTATCGCTGGTGCAATGACAAGTGCACATGTATTCGACACGTCCCCCGCCCCAGCGACTGCATGCAGCGCACATTCACCTTGTGCCCTTTCGCGACAGCGTAGTAGGGCTCCTTCGAGGCGCTCCCAAGCACCGCACCCGGATCCGCACCCTCTCCGCTAATGCTGGCGCCATCTGCTCCGCCTTCCCCCACTTCTCCTCCTGCTCGCCACGTGTCCTCCCCAGGGAGCCCCGCGGTGCTGGCGGCAGCTGCTGCACGGAGTGCTCGAGAGCTCACGAAATCCTGGGCGTCACTGTGCGAGCTAAATTTCCTGGGAGGAGAAAGTGAGCGATGGTGGCGGGGGGCGTTGTGGTGGGGTGGGGGCGCGGATTCACAGCCCAAGAAAGCAGAGGCGATCTCAGGGGCTGCCAGGAACCAGGCATTGGCAGATGAGGAGGGGGGCCGGCAAGGCCAGGGGCGAGGCCCCGTCCCTTCCGAGAGACGTCGATGATATACATATGAGGAGCGGCTATGAGAGGGTCATATCATCGGCCGGTCGGCCAGCCAGTCATCTCCAGCCATCGCATCACCTGATCCACCAGGCAAACCTGTACACTGGTGCAGTCCCCGCTCCTCCGTGCCCACCTGTACACAGCACCGCTGAAGCCATCCACCATACTCCTGGCTTTGTCCCAGGTGTAGAACACGCCCGTCTGTTGTCGTGTGGCGTAATCAGTGGTTTCAGAGCGCGAGGTGTTTGGTGCAGGGTGCGGGCCACGGATTGCCCGAATGCAACAATTTAATGGCAGTGATGGAGGAGGCCAGGGGGAGGAGGTTCAGATGCTGGTGACAGGCCTAGTGGCAGCCGGTGTATGGGCTGACACATGGGGGCGGGCTGTTGCTGCCGGTCACCGGCTGCTGGTGCTTCTGCGTCATGCCCACGGCCACAGCTGGCTGTGCAGGTGGGCGGGCTGGGGCCCACTACCCCACAAACCAGACCTGCAGGACTCCTGCTGGCGCCTTAGTGCCACAACGCAATGCGAGGCAGGCCGCCATAGCGACTGCTACCGTACCTGCCGCCCGGCAGCCACAGCATAGTAGCAGGCACCGCTGCTACTCCCAGGCCGGCCGGGGCCCCTCCGGGTGCTGCCAGCGGCATTGTCAGCGCCGCCACCGCTGCTGCTTGTTCCCTCATCCGCCGCCTCTGCTTCCATGTCGCCGCCTGAGGCCATGGCTATGATTTGAGCTGCTCGAGGGAGGAGGAAAGGGGGACCGTCTGGCCCGGTGCTGCCTGCCATCAGAAAACTGTGGTGGTTGGTGCAGAGGACACCGCCAGGGACCGGAGCGGGCGGCGTCCATCGCTTGAGATACGGAACCTTGGGGTTGCGAGGAGACACAAAATCTCCTAGCGCAAAAGTGGTCGTGCTGTGAGCCGAGCCACTTCGCACGGCCCAACAATGGGTGCGGGCCCAGCCGCGCCGTGCCCCGACAGCCCCTGCCGCAGCGGTGCATTGCGCAGAAGCGCAAGCTATGTAGGGCGGCGCCATCACTGGTGCTTGCAAGTGCTTCGCCGCAGCTGTGGGCAGCCCAGGAAGAACGAACTGGCTGGCAGTTTCCCCGGTGTGCCGAGACGCGTCAACCTTGGCGTTGGGCCGGAATGCCATATTCGAGGCAAGGGCTATGGGAGGAGAACCAGCACTGGGAATCCAGAAGTAAGGCGACGATAATCGCCACAGTGTGCAAGTGAGGGCTAGCTGATGCAACGCTCCCAAGCCCGGGCAAGTAAACATAAGTAGAACCTTTATTAATATAATACCAAAACGTCTTCCATTGCTTACCTACGCTGTTAGGCTCCGCTCGACTTGATCCTACCGTATTTCAAATGGGAAGGGAGCAAATACGAACAATAAGAATGCGTTTGGTCGTTGCCTCGTTGCCTCGTTGTCTGTTTCATCCAAATATATACAAGACGTCATTTGCAAACGCATGACGTTTGCCGCCTCACCTTACATCCAATTTACTTTGGAGCAGTTTCCTAGTAATTCCCCAAATTGACTTCCATGATCAGGCATGGCAATAGAACTGTCCGCTTGATTACCTCTTAATGGGCATCTATAATTGGTAACCAGGGAGCATCAACGACAGCGGGCAGATGGGTGAACTCAGCTCACCTATCCAGTCAGCCAGAGTGACCGTCCTAACGTAATCACCCACTGGTAGCAGCGTATTATGGCGGACGATATTAAGGTCATCAACGCAGGCGACCTGCTGAAGGGCGTCAAGCTCACATTCAAAGACGAGGCTCCAAACGAAATCAGCGCACATGCCGCACAGAAAGCGACTGCGAAAGGGGGTGAGCGCGCGCCAGGGTGGGGGATGCGGGGATGGGGCAGGGCTTACGTATTGGCGACCGTTGCGCAGCTGTGATGTGGGTCAAGGTGTGGACGATGTGCCGCGTCCAAACAGCCAAACTGTTTCGGCAGGGGGCAGCCCTCAGCGTTACCGAGTCGTTTTCATTTGGGTCGCAAGGGCGGGATCGGCATCAGGCTGGAGGGAAGCGGGCGCACGCATGATGTTGCAGAGACGGCGTGCGTGGCTGCTTAGCCAGCTGGCACGTGGTGCGAGCGGCAAGGAGACTGCACCTCGCAGTCCAGGGGCGGGTCGCACCAGCCTGGTCTGCTGGCGGCTCGCAGCAGCTGGCCCGGACATCCTCGCGAGGACAGAGGATGCAGGAGGGCGGGCTGGAGTGTGGCTGTGGGCGTGTAGCGCCGTGGGCCGACCGGCCGGGCGGCTGGCAACTCGCCCGCCGAACCCGTAGCCCATACGGCTGTCTCTGCCGCTCCCTGCCCCTGTCTGCCTGGCACGCTGCGCTAGCTCCTGCCCACCACGTCAAACTTAGAAGCCCCTTCTCCCGCGATTTTGTGTTTACGTGCGGGTGCGGGTGCAGGCGGTGCCTACCCAGACGGCACCGCCGC
Source organism: Yamagishiella unicocca (assembly GCA_003116995.1). NCBI lineage: Eukaryota > Viridiplantae > Chlorophyta > Chlorophyceae > Chlamydomonadales > Volvocaceae > Yamagishiella > Yamagishiella unicocca. Next base: position 389,953 of record BDSL01000078.1, read on the forward strand.
CACGGCCTCCGTCCCCGCCACCGCCGCGCCCTCTCCCCGCGGCGCCGCTGACTCGTCCGCCAGCCCGCTGGAGGACGTGGCCGTCTCCCTCGCCGAGCAGTTCCAAACCAGCAGCTGGCTGGTCCCCCCCGGCCAGCCCAACGACTGGCGTTTCATGCTGGCGGTGTGCAGGGCGGTGAGTGGCGCAGGCTGGAGTTCTCTACCCGGGGGCCGGGGCCAGCGGGCAGGCCGTACGGAGTCACGGGTCAATAGTGTGGGAGGAAGCGGCCGGTAGTCATATAGATCAGTACGGCAGCGCTCTCGGGATCCGTCTGGTTTCGTACGGCCTTCGATCTGCGATTGCTCCTTCGTGCTCGTGCTTCATGCTTTTGGGTCGGCCCGCTCCGCCCTAGGTCCCACGGCGGCACCGTGATGGTCCCACCCGGCTGGTCCCCTGCCCAGGTGCTGGTAGCCTGGTTCAACCCTGTGGAGACGTTCCCGCACCGGTTGCGGGTGGTGGAGGCGCTGGGGCGGGCGTTCGGAATGGACGAGGACTGCCTGGAGCAGGTGCGGAGCCTCGAGCAGGGAAGGGGAGGGCCGGGTGGCTTGGGGGACTGGGTCCGGGTCAGGGCGCCGGAGGAGTCGGGTATGGAGGGGCTCACTCAGGGCCGCCCCAGACCTCCTTCCTTCGTAGCAAAGTTAGGCTGGGGTGGTTTGGGCTGGGCGCCCGACCCCGCTGTCTTCTCCGACGCACACCTCCCACCCGGCTCCACCCCCCGCCCCCCCCCGGGTTACACGGGTATCTTCGCTACCCCCCTCGGGGCGCCCTGCCAGGTGGTGGCTGAGGCGCTGGTGGTGAACGCGCACGTGGCCCAGCAGCTGCAGCTGCAGCACGTGGCTCTGGCCTCCAACGTCTTCGCGGTGCGCGAGGAGTCGTTCTCAGCGGGCCAGGAGGCCAAGCTGGCGTACCAGATCTTCCGCAAGGAGGTGGGTGCGGCAGGGGCGGCGGCGCCGGGGGGTTGGGGCGGCTGGCCGGGTTGCCGTGGCTTGATTTGGTGTCAGTACGACACCATCGCCCTCCTTAAGTTGCGTGGGCGGTGTTGTAGATGAGTAACCGGTGTTGTGGGTCAGCCAGGTCGGGTGCGTGGGGCGTAGCGAGGAAAGCAGCGGTGCGTGGGTGGGGAGGCGCGAGGGCACAGGGGCCTGGCTGGGGTCCGCAGCGGCCCTCTACGGCAGCACCTCCCCTTTGCCTTGCTCCTGGTTGTTGTTGCCGCTGTCACGCTGGCGGCCACTGCGGCGCACCTGCAGGCCATGTTGGAGGCGGAGCAGCTGCTGCAGCAGCAGCTGGGGCTGTCGGAATTCAACGGGCTGCTGCAGGTCAAGGTGGTGGGCGCAACGGGGCTCAAGAGCAAGGGGTGAGACACGGCGGGCAGAAGAGGGTTCGAGGGAAACCCGTGGATGTCCGAAAAAACCGTTTAAAACAGAAGTTTTGAGATGCATGGGGCAGAAGAGGGAGGGGGCGAGTTGGGGCGGGTTAGGCACCGCAGGCAGCGACGCGCGCCCAGACCCCGATCGCATGGGCGGTGCACGTGGCTGTCGTACGGGCGGCTGCTGTCGGCGTTGGCGCCGCCTCCGCATCGGGTGCTGCTGCGTAGGCGCCCCCGTGCCGCAGTGCGACCCAGTGCGGCTAGCTGTGGGTCATCTCAATAGCATGCCGCAGAAGCATCAGCACCCGCCCCTCGCCTGCTGCCTGCGGTCCGCGCAGGAAGGGCGGCGCGGGCGCCAAGCAGCTGCGGCCCTACGCGGCGGTGTGGCTGGACGACCGGTCGGGCACACGGCGCAGCGACAAGCGCCTGACGGAGGTGGGCGGGGGTGTGTGGGGCGCTGGGCTGCTTGGGGAGCTGTGTGCTATGCCAGCTGTCCGGGCCCCTCTGGGGCACGCCTGTCCGCAAATCCCATCCAGCTAACCCATGTGGCCAGCCCCCGAGGCGTTGCAACCACCTTACTGTCGACACGCCCTGTCCGGTTCTTTTTTGTCCCCCCCCCCCAGGCCGCAACCGACCCGGAGCGGCCCACCTGGAACATTGAGCTGTCGCCCTTGCTGGTCACCGCACCGGATATGGAGCTGGTCGTACAGGTGCCGTACAGTCACGCCGCACACCTATGCCATATGCCGTACGCCGCGCGACGCCCCACCGCGCGGCCTGCACTCGGATGTGCCCTCTGGTGTCCCCGACCTCCCGACCTCCTCCCCAACCCAACCCAACCCCGCCATCGCGCTGCTGTGTCCGCCGGCGCAGATCCGGTGCGCCCAGCCCGGCTCCCGCCCCACCAGCAGCGGCCCGCTTGTGGGCAAGGTGGGGGTGCGGCTGGCGGGCCTCGCCCCGGGCCTCTCGCAGCAGGTGGAGCTGCGGGTGTACGGCCGCAGGGAGGCGAAGGCCCGCGGCGGGGGCGGCGGGGGCTTCCTGTGCGGCTGCTTCGGCGGCGGCGGCGCGAAGGAGGAGGAGGTTTCGGAGCCCACCGGCGCCAACGTGACGGAGCGGGTGGCCAGCGTGGGGCGGCTGGAGGACGCGGAGGGCGGCAGGTGGGGCCGGGCGGGCCCTATGCTGTTGGCGGAGGGATGTACAGCGGCGGTGGGTGTCTTGTGCACTCCACGTGGCTGCTGCTTCAGCGACCAGCTGCAGGGCCGACCTCGCGTCCATCGCGTTGCGTCCGTGCGCCCACTGGCGGCCTACCTGGCGGCCACCGCGCCCCTCTCCTCCACCGCACCGCCCCGCTCCCCCCCCTGCTCCCCCCCCTGCTCCCTCCCCCTGCTCCCCCCCTGCTTTCCCCCCCACCTGACCCCCCCCCGCTTCCCCCCTCCTCAGGGTGGTGTTCGACCCCTCCACCGCCATAACGAGCGGCGCCCAGGACGCGGAGGAGTGCGGCCGCCTGACGCTGCTGCTGCGCTACCTGCCAGAGTGGGTTGCGGCGGGCAGGGCAGGGCGGGGCGGGAGGAGAAAGGAGAGGGCCATGTAGCCGCTGGCGGTACCCTGCCGCACCGGCTTCCGCACCACCAGCACCTCCCACGTCGTGTCCTGAGGCGCTGCTGCCGCCCGCCCTGGCGGCCGCTGCCCCTCAGGCGCCGCGAGCGGGTGCGGCGGGTCGCGGAGCCCGCCGCCAGCACGGGGGGCCGCCACCACCGGACGCAATCCGCGCCGATCAAGAACGACCGGGTGCGTCCTTGGGGGAAGGAGTGGGGGTGTAGCCAGGTGCTGGTCCACTGCGGGTGCGCGTCGCAACACATGTGCCTTTAGGACGTGCCTGGGTTGGAGACACGATATACGGTTCTGGTCAAATCCCGGCCTGACGCCGCCTTTGTAAGCTCCGGCCCCTTTTGACTCCTGCCGCATCCGCCTCCGCCCTGACGCCACACCTCTCACCAGACTCACCCGACGCCTCGCGGTACTTCCATCGTCACCGCGGCGGAGGAGGCGGGGCCCTTCTGCGTGGGCGGCAGCGGGGGCCCGGGGGCCGTCGGGGACGACGTGCCCGGAGGGGGGCTGGTGCTGGGCCCCTCGCTGCAGGGGGTGGCGGGGGCGCTGGCGGCGAGTGTGGCCTCGCTGCACGCGCCGTTGCCGAGCAGCATGCGGCGGATACGGCGGTTCGACAGGTGAGCTGAGCTGACGCGAGGTGAGGGGAGAGGGGAGGGGGGAGGGCGGCTGGTTCCTGCTGCTGCCACCCCACTTCGGCACACCCGGTCTCCCCCTCGCACCCACCTCCAAGCACCCCCCCCCCGCCCCGCCCATCACGCCCTGCCCGTGAGCTCCCCCAGCCGCCAGCTGCACCCCGCCGGGGTGCTGGACCCCGGCACCGACTTCCACGAAACCTTCCGCAAGCTGGCGGCGGCGCTGCAGGCGCTGGCCAGGGACAAGGCGTCGGGGGTTGCGGACATACCTGACCCGGGTAGGGTCCAGGGAGGGTGCCGTTGGCAAGCGCAACCCCCTCGCCTCCCCTCCCTGTCCATTCCTGGCCTAGCCGTCCGTCCCAAGTCCACGCCACTCCACACACCACACCCTCCAAACCAAGCCCTAAACCCCAAAATCCCTAAACCCCAAACCCACCCACCCCGCAGGCATCCCTCTGACGGCTCTGGGCCCCCTTGGCGAGACCCTGGACGATTCCGGCCTGGAGGCCCCCCTGTCGCACTTCCTGTCCCGCGCTGTGGGCCCTCAGGGGCTGCCGCTGCTGCTGCTGTTCGCCAAGCTGTTCCGGGTGCGCCCCGCCACCCAGCAGCTGGCGCTGCTGCAGGCGCTGGTGGCGGAGGGGGCCTGGCAGCCGGACAGCCCGGGCTACCTGAGGCTGCTCAAGAAGCTGTGGGAGCCGGTCATGATGGTGGGTGGCGCATGTGACCTGCCGCTTGCGGATAGCGACGAGACATGGGAGCAGCCAGCGCCCGGGGGCGTCTGATGCTGGGTGGGACCGGAACGCAGGTGGCGGGGGGGAGCAGGCAGTGCCCCCTCCTCCGGCCCCTCCTCGTGCCAACATTGTTCAACCCTCCCGCCCCTCCCGCCGCCCGCAGTGGAACCGCAGCGGGCGTCTGACCCTGGTTGAGATGGAGGGGCTGGCGGGGTTGATGGCGGCCTTCCTGCAGCGCGCCTGCCCGCTGCTCGCCAACCACTACGAGGAGCTGCCGGGTGAGGAGGTGAGAGGCGGAGCGGATAGCGCCCAGCCAAGTCCCGTCCGCCTGAGCGCTACTGCTCCTGCCCGCAGACGCACGTCCCTCCCCCTGCCGCCCCGTCCCTCCTACCGCCCCGTCTCTTCCTCGCCGGACCTCCAATCCGCGCCCTCACATGCACATGCCCGTCGTGCCCTCCACCCCCCGCCGCCCCCCTTTTCCTGTATCGCGTAACCGGGTCCTCTCGCCCCGCCCCTCCCGCTCCCCTACCCTCAGGCCATCCCCTGCCTGGCGCTGCTGGTCGAGATGACCGGCTGGGCTCTCACGTGGGACCCCACCCGCCGCCCCGCGCTGCACCTGCTGGCGGAGCACATGCAGCGGGGCGCGGCGGCGGAGGCGGCTCGCACCGCGGAGCTGCGGCCCACCCACGACACGCTGGCGGCTGACGTGGAGGCGGCGGGGGTGGCGGCGGAGCGGGCGCTGGCAGACCTGGAGCAGGACCTCAGGCTGCAGGTGGGGGGCCGGCATGTAAACAGGTTACGCGACACGGACGGGGTTGCGAGGAAGACCCGTGTATGTGGAAGAACCGTTTAGAACCCACGTTTCGAGGTGCATGCGGAGAACTTGGTTAAGGAAACGAACAACGGAGGTCGTATGGATAGGGTGGGGGGGATGGGGGCGAGGGAGAGGAGGGGGCAGTGAGTGTATGTACGAGGTATACGAGTGCGGTGTGCCCCTGGTGGGTGCTGTGCAAACGGTGCAGAGGTGGATGGATGAGGGTAGGGGTGAGGGAGGGCCAGCACGGCGAGCACATGGTCTGCAGGTGGCAGCCCCAGCCGCGTACGAGTATCCGACCACTGGACCTCCCGCCTCCCCCCGAACCCACGCCCCTGCTCCCTCCCTGCTCCCTCCCTGCTCCCCCCCTGCTCCCTCCCTGCTCAGGAGGCGGTGCCGGGGCTGCGCGGCCTGGCTCGCACGCACTGCCGCACCCGCTACGACGCTCTCAGTGACTCCCTGGAGACCCTCTTCATGTACCGCCCCGGGAACTCCAAGGCCGCCAGCACCGCCCTGTGGCAGCTGGAGGTGGCGGTCGTGGCGCTGCACACGGCGATGCTGAGGTGGGGTGGGGGCTGAGAGGAGACCCGCGGGTGGGCACTGAATAGGCGGGTTGGGGGCGGCAAGGAAAACCCGCGGGTTGGGGGCGGAGACGGGGAGGGAAATGCCGCAGTCGGGTGGTCGCTGTAACCCGGCCCCCTGGTTGCCCCCTCCCACCTTCCCACCCACCTTCCCTCCCTGGACGGACTTGGCCACAGGAACCAGCTGGCCCGGCGGCAGCCCCGGCCCGTCCTCGGGCAGTCCCCGGTTCGAGCCCGGCGGAGAAACAGCGGCACTGACTGCGCCTCCTCCCCCGCCACCCCGCTCTCACACGGCGACCACGCCACCGAGGAGTCCGACGTCTCCCCCATCTCCATGGGCCTCACCGCCAGCGCGGGGGGCGCCCAGCCGCCCCGCCGCTCAGCCAACTCGGCCGACGTCAGCGGCGGCGGCGACGGCAAGGGCAGGGGCAAGGACGAGGAGGACGAGGAGGACCGCAGCTGGGAGCCGGTGGTGCTGTTCGACTTGGAGGCGGCCATGGCGGAGGCGCTCGCGGAGTGGGCGGATATGGGAGGTGGGGCTGGGGGGCATGGGAGGTTTCGAGGAAGACCCGTGGATGGGAGGTGGATGGGAGGTGGGGCGGGGGGGCATGGGAGATGGGGTCGCGTCCCGGGCATCTACGTAACATAATTTGGGGTTGAGTTCGCAGATGCAATGCGGATCCACCAACGCCGCGGACGCCCACCTGACCTGCCTGCACTACACCTGCTCCAGGGGAGGACCTCAAGCGCCAGGTGGTGCGGCTACTGGAGCGGGACCCCTTGTGGCCTCCGCCGCTGGCGCCACCTGCTCCAGGGGGGCCCGGCGGCGCCCAGGGGGCCCCGGCGGCGGCTGGCGGGGGTGTAGGTGGCGGTGCGGACTCGCGCGGCGGCCCAACCGCCTCCGGCGGCGGCGCCAAGGGCCACACGCCCCGTGTCCCCGCCGGCGGTGGCGGTGGCACCCGGCAGAACGCCTCGGGCGGTCCCGCCAAGGGGCTGGTGGTCGGGGCGCTGCTGGGCAGCGGTGCTGGGGACAGCGCGGTGGAGCTGTTCAGGATGCTGCAGGTCGGAGGGTGTGTCCTGTGTGGGGCGCTGGGGGCGGGGTCGGAGGCTCGGGAGCTGGCAGGCGGGGCTGCGGGAGCCCTGCAGCCGTAGTCACCAACAAGCCGAGCTAGGCTGGACGGGGTGGCTGCTGTAAATGCAGTCGTTGCCGTGCGTCTGTGACCACAGTCCCCGACATCCGCATCTCCTGGCTGGGATCCTGCTGAAACCCCGCTGCCTGCCCCCCATAGCCTCACAAACCCTCCCTTCTGTCTCACGTTCTCCGGCTCCCGTGGGACCTAACCCGACCGAAACCCACTTCGCACCTCTCCCCCCCCTTGCTCCCCCCCCCCTCACAGGTGTACCTGGATGTCAGTGTGGAGCGGGCGCTGGGCGGCGGCGAGCAGCGGCCCGTGCTGATGGGCCCCTCCATCGCGGGGACGGTGGTGTCGTGCATCCGCATCTACCTGCACCACTGCATGAGGGCGTGGGAGGAGGTGGGTGGCGAGCAGGTGGAGGGGAGGGCGGACCGGGGGAAGGGAGGGGAGGAGAGGGGGGCCGAGCGCGGTTGGAGGAGTCGTGAGAGTTACAGGGGTTGGCGTCTGGCGGTTGCGGTGGGGTCAGTGCAGGGGCGGCGTTCCACGGCGGGGCGCTCCGGAACCAGCCCAAGTGCCTGCCGTACCTCAGCTGCGGCCCCCGCCTCCTCACCTCCGTGCCTCCTTCCCTCCCCTCCGCTGGCCGTACATTCAGATCATGCTGATCCGCACCATGCCCGGAGACACCCCGGGTCACGCCGCGGGCCACCGGCACGCGCGAACCATCTCCGACCGCTTCCTGTACGCCATCGGCGCCACCCCGGGAGCCGGATCGGCCGCCGCCGCCGCTGCGGCCACCGCCGCGGCGGCGCAGGCGTGTGGGACGGGGCCGGCGACGTCGCTGCACACCCCCATCGGCCTGCCGCCGACCGGTCGCAGCAGCGCCGCCGCCGTGGCGATCGCCAACAGCGTCAGCGGTGTCCGCACGCACGCCGGTCCCTCCATGCCGGAGTTCGGGGTGCTGCCCTCGGGGGCCACACCCGTCATGGCGGCCATGATGGCGGCGGCGAGCCAGATGGGCGGGTCGGTGAGCGTCGCCAGCACCTCCGTCACGCCGTACAAGCGGGTGCACCGGCGAGCCGCCACTGCGACGGACAACGACGCGCTCTCCGTCTTCGCGCCGGGTGTGTGGGGGGGGGCGGGCGGGAGTGGCGTGAAAACCGGTGACACGAAAACGATAAGATAGTGGGCGCATGGTCGGCGGGGGGGGGGGGTAGAATATAATCTGCGAATCCGCGGCCGACGGTGGAGTGTGGGGGGGGGAGGGCTTGTGGGAGGGGTGTTTTTTGTGATATTGGGGGTCACGGGTGCCCACACGCTGGCAGGGGCGGCTGGCCTGGTGGGAGGGCAAGGTGACGGTGGCGCACTGGGACGTGCGCGGCGGGTTGCGCAGCAGCGTGCGGTTGCTGCCCTCTTGAGCTGGCAGCCAACCAACCCCGATCCGCCCCTTCTACCCAATCCCTCCGCTGCCCAAACCGTGGATGCTTCCCGGCAGTACCGCCACCTATCGCCGGCCGCGCTGCCGGCGGCGTCCCGCTGCCCCCCGTCCCATCCAACGGTGGCACCCCCGTCGGCTCGGCCATGCCGCCCGCCACGCTTCTGGCGCTGGCTTCGGAGCCGGGCCTGGTGGCCTGCAGCCCGCTGGTGCTAGTGCGGAACACGCTGGCGGCGGTGGCGGAGGGCGCGGAGGCGCTGGAGGAGACCTTGGGCGTGCTGGCGCCGCGGCCGCCGTTGGTGACGAGCAGGGCGGCGGCGGCAGGGGGGGGGAAGCCCAACCGTCGCGCCCCGAACGCTGCCGCCGCTGACGGGGCCGACGGCGACGCGCGGCCCCGGGGCGGCACGCAACCGCACAAGCCCCCCGCGGGGAGCGCCAAGTGAGTGCCGGCGTTGATGCGGGTGGGGGTGGGGGTGGCATGAAAACCGTTTACGCGACAGGGATAGGATAGTTGGCGCATGGTCGTCGGACACCGGGTTTGTGGCCGCATGCTGCAGCACTGGGACTGACTACCTGCAAACTTTTGGAGGCGGCCTGTCGGGGCTGTGGTGGTGGTGGGGGGGGGGGCGGGCGCCCGGCCCCAGCTGCAGCGCTGCAATGACGGTCCTCCGAAACCACGACCCTTCCTGCCGGCCGCAGGAGCTCCTTGCCCGCACCGGGCCCCCCCGCGGCGGGCCCCATGCCCGCCTTCTTGACCCGCGCCTCCACCGAGCTGCGCCACGCGCTGACGCAGGCCGCCGAGCAGTGCCTGACCTCCTACCGCGTGGCGCTGCGGACGGCGCTGCTGCGGGGGCTGCTGGGGGCCCTCGACGCAAGCGGCAACTCGCCGCCGTCCCGCAAGGTACCTCAGGGAAGGGGCCCACAGGGGGACAGAGAGAGCAGCGGGCGCCTCCGAGAAAAGAGGCACAGGGGAGAGAGAGAGCAGCGGGGGCCACAGGGGGGAAGAGGCCAGCGGGGACCTTGTCGAGGCCGCTTCTCAACAGCGGGAGGAGCGGCGGGTGATGGTAGGGTAGTTGCGGGTAGTTGCGGGCATCACCACCACGAAGCGTCGTTTGACCGTTAGCGAGCTATGCTCCGGAACCCGGGGAGCATAAGCGACATCCGTTGTTCCGCCGACGCGATCCAGCTCGCTCCGACCCACTTGGCCCACCGCACCCTGGCCTCCTGGCGCGGTGTCAGGCGCTGGAGGGCCTCCTCAGCGCCCTCCACGAGGAGCTGCTGTGTGTGGCCAAGGGGGTCAAGCAGGTGGCGGTGGCGGGGTCCATGGTGCTGGCGGCGTGGCAGGCGGCGGTGCTGTGCGTGAGGGCGCTGGCGCTGCACCAGGCGGGGTTCAGGCCCATCAAGGAGGAGGTGCGAGGGGGCGGGGGAACCGGGGTACGAAGGGACAAGCCGTAGGAGATGGTGCGGGGGAGGGGGGAAGGAGAGGAGAGGAAAGACGAGGTCCGAGCATGGGGGGTTGGGAGGAAGCCTGTGGGTCGGGTCGGCACTGGGGCATGGGGGGTGAAGGGGGCCGCAGGGGTCTCCTAGGGTTGGTGGGGTTGGAGGTGATGCGGTTGTGCGGTGGAGGCTCCTCTTACCCACCCCTCCTCTTACCCACCCCTCCTCTTACCCACCCCTCCTCTTACCCACCCCTCCTCTTACCCACCCCTCCTCTTACCCACCCCTCCTCTTACCCGCCCCTCCTCGCCCCTGCAGGAGGCCGACCTGCTGAGAGAGTACCTCATCAGCCTGCAGGTGAGATGGGGGTGGGTGGGGACCAGCGGGGGCAGTGCTGGGGGCGGGGACCGGCGTGTTTGAGGGTCCTCAGCCCGCCACCACCTGGTCCCGGCAGGATGGCTGCCGGTGGTGTTGTGACCTAAGGGGGGTTGGGAGGAAGACACTTTAATGCGAGAAAAACCGCTTAGAACAGACGTTTCGAGGTGCATGCTGAAGACCTAAGGGGGAGGGGCAGCAGACGCCCACTGCAGGTGGCGGCAGCGAGGCTGCGCCCGCACGGCAGGAAGACGCCCACCAACCCCACACTAAGCCCAACACCGTCAATCATGGCCCTGGGTTCCAATCGTGCGCTGCATCCGAGGCATCACCAAGCGGGAATCTCCGGTATACGGCGCGTCAAGGTTCGGATGGTTGGCAACGTGCCTGAACCCCTTGGGACTCCCTCCACCGCCGGTGCCGGCTGCCCGCAGGACATGTTTGGGGAGGTGATGTCCGAGCACCTCATCCCCCGGACCGCCGCATCCAACTCGGCCGCCGCGGCCGGCGGCGGCAGCGCGCACGGGGCCTCCTCGGGCCCCGTGACCCTGCCCGAGGAGCTGCTGACCGCTGACGCCCGCGCCTCCAGCACCGCCTACCCCTCCGCGCTGCTGCAGTGCGTCTCCGCCTCCAGCCAGGACCTGAAGGATATGTACAGTGCGCAGGTGGGCTGGTATAGAACCCGGGGCGGGGTTTCGAGGGAGACCCGTGGATGCCCGAAAAACCCCGGGGCGGGGGGGGGTACAATTACAGAACCGGTAACGCGACTGGGGAAATGTAGTGGGTGCATGCGTGTGTGTGGGGGGGGGTGGGGAGGGGAGCGATGCGTGTGGCGGCACAGGAGGAAGAGGAGGAAGACGGCTAGTTGGAGGACGGTTTGAACACGCGGTTAAAGGCGCAGATGCTCTGTCGCCCATTGCACCCCTGGCCCGCCCGTTCCGCGCCTACCCCCAGATGAGCTGCCTCCAGCAGCTAGATGGGCTGGTGGATGACGGTAAGCGGACGGGGAGGGGGCAAGAGACGTCTGCAGAAGGGCGGCAGCGGGAGGGGCAGTGGGTGGGGAGGGCAGAGAGGAAGGGAGGAGCGTGAAGAGGAGGGAGGAGGGCAAGCGGGGGAGGCGCAGCAGGCCTGCAGCTGCCGTGGGCGCAGCGGGTACTAGGCAGTGGCTGGTGCAGCGTGGTGCTTGCATACGGTGCCATTTGTGTGTGACATACACATACAAGGTGGCAGCCTCAAGTACAGCCCCGGGAGGAACACACCCAACCCCTCCCCATACACACTCCCTCCTGCCCCACCCGCCCGGGGTGCGCCTCCGCCCCGTCTCCCTGCCGCGCCTCTCCGCTTGACCACCAGCTTCACCGCCCTCGGTTTGTCGGCCGTGGATTCGCGGATCCTTTTATAAACCCCCCCCTCCCGCACCAGACGGCGCGCTGGCTGGCCACCAGGTGACGCTGCTGGACGTGCTGAGGCTGCTGCGCCAGCGCCGCCGCACGGACGCCGCAGCCAACGCCTTCGTGACGGAGCAGCTGCGTCTGGCGGGAAGCAACGTGATGCAGGTGGGCCGAGAATGCGGGGGCCGGCCGGGGTTGTATGTGTAGGGGAGTGTATTCCACCCGGGGGTATGTTTGAGGCTGCCACTATGTGTGTGTATGTGCAAGGTGCGGAGGTGCTGGGGGGGTGTCGCCGGTCTCTCTCCTACGCTCTCCTACGCAAAACACCGTGCCATTGCCCCCCCTTTGCCCCTTCGCGGATTCTCTTATCCAACCCCCCTTTGCCCCTCTCCTTGCAGGTCCTGTTCGGCCTCCGCTCCAGCGAGCGCCTCATCGCCACCGCCACCTGCACCATGGCGCCGCCCTCCGCGGGCACCGCCCCCCTCGCCTCCGCGCTGTTCGGCTCCGCCCACAGCGTGCAGGTCGGGCGCGAGGGGTGGCTGTACGTCACCCCCCGCGTGCTGGCGTACAGCACCCTGCTGGCGGGGGACCTGCGGGGCACCACGGACGCAACCTACATCATAAAACTGAAGGTGGGCGAGCGGCTGGAGGGGCCAGGAGGCGGATGAGGGCGGGTCGGGGCCAGGAGGCGGGGCCGGGGAGACACCTACAAGCGGACGGGGCGTTGGGAGAGAGGTGTCGAATGTGGCGCGGGTCGCAGGACCACCACCTCCCTATTATTCGTCCCTCTCCTTCCCCATTTGACACCCCCCCCCCCGACACACGCACACACACACATACATCGCCCGGCCGTGCAGGACGTGTGCGAGGTGGCGCGGGGGGAGGCCGCCGACTCGCTGGTCGTACTGACAAACGGTGAGCCACATCAATGCGGAGGCTGGCGAGAGGACCCGGTTACAATTGGAGGGGGTTTGAGGAAGACCCGTGGATGCGAGTAAAACCCGTTTAGGACAGACGTTTTAAGATGCATGCATTGGAAGGGGGCCGTGAGTGAGAAGACATACACACGTGTGAGATCCAGCGTAGCGTTGGAGCGGTGTGGTGCCGCCAGTCGGCGGGCCGTGTCTGCCCCCCTGTTGCGTCGCGAGCCCTCCCTGCCCCCCTGGCTCCTGCCCCCTCCCACCGCAGGCGGCGACCTGTACCAGCTGAACGGGTTTGGCCCCGGCGAGCGCGACCGCGTGTGCGACCTCATCAACGGCAACCCCAGCGCCAGCCTCGCGCCGGGGCCCGCAGTGACCCCAACCCCCTCCGCCGCAGCGGCCAGCGGCACCAGCCGCCACGGCTCCCCTCGCCGCTCCTCAGGGGGACACGGCCACTCCGTCACAGCGGCGGCGGCAGGCGCCATCTCCTCCGCAGTCTCTGCCGCCGCCTCCCACCTGGGCCTGCCGCACAGCCTGCCCAAGCCGCCGTCCCATGCCGCCAACCTGTCAGCCATGGCGGCGCCCACCTCCGCTGCCGCCGCGCCGTCGTTCTCCTCGGCAGCACTGAGCACCCCCGGCACCGCGGGCCCGCCAGCCGCCGGACCTCAGGGAGGCCCCCTGGCACGTACCAGCCTCAAGGGCGCGGCCGCGACAGCGACAATACCGTATGCCACCGCAGCCGCCGCAGCCGCCAACCTGGTCGCCGCCGCAGCCACAGCCGTGAGCAGTACCACGGCCGCCAGCGGCGCCAACGGCGGCGGTGGCGCCGCCTCCTCGCTCGCCCCCCGTCCCGCCGAGAGCGGCGCGCTCCCGCTCCTGTCCACCCCCTGCCACCTGGTCAACGTGCTGCGCAACAAGGACGGCGTGCTGCACCTGTACGCCACACGCCTGGAGTTCGTGTGCCCCGCCGACCCGGGGGTCAGTCGCTCCATGGCGCTGGCCGCCATCAACAACGTAAGCCAGCGGCCTGCCGGCTGGGGCGGCGGCTCGGTGCTGGTCCTGTCTCTGGAGGGAGACAAGGCGCCCGTGGTGTTCGGGGGCATCAGCGACGCGCTGCTGGCCACGCTCAAGCAGAACATTTCGGAGCTGTGCTTCTCGAGCGGCTAGCTGGCGAGCTAGCAGGCGAGGGATGGCTGTGTCGGGAGATTCGCGGAGGACGGGTGGGTGGGGTTGGGGGGGAGGACGCGCCCTCCGATGGCCTCCAATGAGGAGTCATTGAGACATGTAGCATTCATTCTTGTGTTTTGGGGGGGTGCCAGGGGATGGTGGGTGGGAGGGCCAGTCGTGCCGTCCGGTGTGTTCCGTTCGGGGCGCAACGGCGGTGGAGGGGCAGGAGGCGGAGAGGCGAAGGTATGGTCGAGGAGGCTACGAGGTCTGCTGGCAGACTGCGGAACGTCGCAGGGTGCGGCGGCGGCTGGCCAGGCAGGGGGGCGCGTGGGGCGTGTTTACTTTTACTAGGATGCAAGTTGACGGCGGAGAGGCGCGGTCTAAGTGGGGGCCCCTGCTGCGGGCGCCGCGCGGAGCCGCGCGCCCGCCGGCATTGCTCCTCTGGTCAGCCTCGCCTGCACCACTAGCTGGCTTTGTGGCTGTTGGAAACGTTACGGAAATGGACGCGCATTGCGTCAATTGGTTTCCGTAGCTGGCTGGCTGGCTGGAGAATATTATGCAAGTGCAGACGCCTGGCAACTGAATCGCTGTCGTTTTGCACGGGCAGAGGTTTCCGGGCGACGCAGGTCGCCGAGGTCTAGGGGCGGCATTTTAATGGCAAGTAGGTGGGGAGCCGTGGACATTGCCGCTGCCAGAGCTGCGTCGTCGTGGCGCAGGCGAGGGTGAACGGGCGAGGGTAAGTTTTCAGGCCGCTGCTGGGAAGCTGCCGTGCCCGCCCGACATACAGACGACGTCGGATGTTGAGCCAAGGTGGTGGTGACACCGCCAGGGTGCGACTTTTCATGTAGGAAATTACGCCTTTACGGCCATGACCATAGAGAAGAAAAACGTTACGTTGTTGTCAAGATTTGATGGTGGTCCGTTGTCGGAACCAGAATTACGTTTTCAGCCACGTGCTGCCGTCTGGTTGCCTGTATACAAAGCTGAATTGCGAAAGCTGGACTTATCCAAAGTCAGGCCGGGACCATTGCTCATGATCACACGATTACACGGGCCTTTGCGAACAGCGCGCACTGGCGGATCCATACATGCAGATCGTCACAACCTCCTGCTGGATAGCATAGTCTGCCCTTAATTGCATAATAGGAATCGGAACCGATTCACCTTTTTCACTCGTCCCAGGTCGTCCGGTCGTTAGGCCGGACGAGCAGGGACGACCAGAAATTGAACCTGTCGACGCTGGGCCAAGGCGCTGCGATGAGGAACGCGCCATGCTTACGTTATTTCCGGTGATGATTTTTAAGTGGCGTTTGCATGTCGTGTTCGCAGAAGATGTATGGTTCCCTGTCGGTTCGTATGCACAGTAAAAATGAGAGTCGAAACCGCCAATCGAGATATTTTCGACTAAGTTGCGGCATGCCATAAACGAAATGCTTACCCAAGGATCCTCGCCTGGGGATGTCATATGATTTGGCATATTTTAGGTTCAAAGGGGGGCCCAACACAGCGTTGACGGTCCACTGGTAGCAAAGCTTGGAAAGAAGGCAATAATAAGTATGGGCGTTCTCGATTGTATACGCCTTAGGCCTCTGCTTTCCTTGGAGAAGGGCATGCGTGATGGTGGAATTGCTGACGCCGATGAAGATGCAGCGCCCATGCTCTCCGACGTCGCCCAGGTGCGCCACACTCATCGGCGACGGAGACGCATTTCTGACATGCTTCTCATACTAATCTGACAAACTAATCGTCTCCGCTGTGAGCAGTGCGCCGACCGACTTGTTAACGACTTGCCAGCGCTGGCGCTTCCGCCATGCGCATGGGCACAAAACATATATGCTACACTCGACTGCATCCAAGCTGGATTGTCAGCTGAGCAATGCCAGTACGTGGTTCGGGAGTTGAGAAGTTAAACTGCAGTAGTGCAAATGTCCGTTGCCATTTCCACGTGGTGACCGAGCGAATTTCCAACCACCACTTGCTTCGCAGCCTGGCAATATTTTCGAGCTCAAGCGAGCTGGCGTTCATCATCAGCAGCTCGGTGGCAGCCGCGACCAGGTCGGACCCCAGCGTGCGAGGTGGCGCCCAGCCGGCGGTGCTGGAGGACTCCGGCTCGCTCTGGTCGAACCTGCAGCAGGTGTGGCTGCTGGGTCGGGAGGAACCGCCGCGTTAAGGAGCCTTGGCGGCGACTTCTTATTGGGCGGAGAGTTTGTTCGTTGGGCCTTTGCCGGGCGGGTGCTAAGCAAAAACGCGTAAGCTGGGCTGATAAAGAGCTACTCAAGCGCGGCCTGAGGATGCGGGCGCCATTGTTAGTAATGACTTCCGATGGTCTAAATTCCGAATTCCATCTCCTGGGAGCATCGCCCTCACGTGCTTATACATACCAACCCCGCTTCAGCGATCTGGACGTAAGCGATGCTCGCCTTTTTTGGCAGAGCGAAGTGCCTTTTTAGGACACCCGCGCTTGTATTGCACGACACGGCACCACGTCGCCCAGGCAATCATCCAGCCAGTCAGCCAGCCAGCCATGTCCACCCGAAGTCCCACCCTCACATAGCCATAGGTTGCGTCTGACCTCCAGCCCCCCTTCTGTCCGCGCCCATAGGCCTCGGGCAGCGAGCCCGTGTTGCTGACGTGCGAGGGAGACGCGGAGTCGCTTGGCTACATGTCGGCATCGGCCAACAGGGACGCCGGCGGCCACCCGAAGAAGGGCAAGGCGGCGCTGTTGTCGTCGCCCCCCGCGGCTACCGTTGCCGTGCGGCGGGGGGACCTCCTGGCGCTGCCCTTCTCCACTCGGGGCCGCCTGGTGGGCGCCCTGCTGGTGGGGTGGGGCGACAGGGAGTTCAGGGCCGCCGAGCCGGCAAAGGCGACGAAGACGAAGCGGAAGCAGCCGCAGCAGCTCCAGCCGCAGCAGCCGCGGGCCCAGCAGCTCAGCCGCGATGACGTGTGTGCGCTGGAGCGGATGGCCCGGTTCGTGCTGTACGGCATGTTTGCGCAGCCGGAACACGCCGCCTACCTTTCGCAGGTGGGTGGCTGGGGTTCATTTCTTGGTACATCAGGTCTAGGGCGGAGTGGGTGGGGTCGGCGCAGGCGCGCATACGGTATCGTGATCGAGTTTGTGGAAGGGCGACCACTGCACTGAACCCGCTGGCTCTTACCTCCTGCCCCTCCCTCCCCCCTCCCCCCTCCCCCCTCCTGAGACCCCAGGTCGCCGACGCCCTTGTGGCGCTGCAGCGCGCCTCCACCGTCCAGCAGCTCATGACGGCAGCGCTGGTGGCGGTGCGCGACCTGCTCTACTTCCGCACCTCCCTGGAGCTCAACCCCGTGCTCGCAGTGGCGCACGGGCCCGGCTGCCCGGCGGCGCTCTTCGCGCTGCGCGACATGCCCCTCGCGCCCCCCTCAACATCCTCTCCCGGGGTTGGCGGCGGCAGGACGTTGTCCCGCGGCGAATTCGGGCGGCTGTCCGCCCCCCTGCGCTCAAGAACCTGCTCCGGCAGCCCCAGCCCCGTCAAGATCCACGCCAACAGCTGGGCCTGGCTGTCAGGCGGGAGCTGCCCGGAGCTGCGCACCAGCGTCCCCAGCCGCTGGTCGGCGGAGAAACCGCAGGTGCGTGTCGTACGACATTGTGGGTATCACGTGGTCGACAGTGGTACGACATTAGATAGGTGGGTGGCTTATGCGGGGTGCAAGGCCTTACAGCTTACGCCTGGCGCCACCCCGTTGTCACCCCCCCACCCCCACCCCGTTGTCACCCCCCCACCCCCACCCCGTTGTCACCCCCCCACCCCCACCCCGTTGTCACCCCCCCACCCCACCCCGTTGTCACCCCCCCACCCCCACCCCGTTGTCACCCCCCCACCCCCACCCCGTTGTCACCCCCCCACCCCCACCCCGTTGTCACCCCCCCCCCCACCCCGTTGTCACCCCCCCACCCCCACCCCGTTGTCACCCCCCCACCCCCACCCCGTTGTCACCCCCCCACCCCCACCCCGTTGTCACCCCCCACCCCACCCCGTTGTCACCCCCCCCCCCACCCCGTTGTCACCCCCCCCCCCACCCCGTTGTCACCCCCCCCCCCCCCCGTTGTCACCCCCCACCCCCACCCCGTTGTCACCCCCCCACCCCCACCCCGTTGTCACCCCACCCCCACCCGCCTGCACACCGGGAGGCGCAGGTGCGAGCCATCAGCGCCCCCCTCAGCCATACACTGCTGCTGGAGGCCGTACGGCACAAGGGCCGCTGCTCCTTCGAAGCGCTCGCCTGGCCGCCGCAGCCCCTGCCCGACCGGGACCAGCAGCTGGGCACTGGCAGCTCCCGAACCCCCACCGCCATGCCCAGCCGCTTCACCACCCAAATCGTTCCGGACGCCGCGGCACTGGTGCTAGACGCAACGGCGCCCTGCGGCGACGTGCAGCTGTGCGGCCGGCTGGCGGGGATGCTGCGGGTTGGGTCGCTGGTGCTGTGCATGGAGCCGCCGCCCACGGCGCCGGCTCCGTCTCCCATGTTGGCGGGACGTGGCGGCGGCAATGGCCGGCAGCAGCGGCAGCGCGCCGATGCGGCCCCCGGGCAAGAGGCGCCCCGGATGTACTCGGGGCTTCTGGACTCCCCCTCACCGCCCGGGGGTCCCGCTCCGGGCACCCTGGCATCCGGCACCGGCAGCGGCCACAACTTCAGCTCGCGTCGCCTGACGTCATGCCTCGAGGACGAACTGCAGCTGGAAGCCAACGACGCCGAGCCCGGCCAGCAGCCCAAGCCAAGCCGGGTAGCCACCTGCCCGCCTGCTTTGCTGCAGGCCGTTCCGGTCCCGCAGATGGGTGTGTACGCCATAAGCGCAGAGGTGCTGCCGGTCCGGGTGCTGCAGGTGGGTGGCTGGGTGGGTGCCTGGCTGGGTGGGTGCCTGGCTGCTGGTTGGGTGTCTGGCTGGGTGGCTGACAGAGTGTGTGGCTTGGTTGCCGGAAGTAGCAGGGGCGGTGTCCCAGGGCCCTGGGAATCGTTTCCGTCTTTGTTTTCCACAGGATGTTGCCCCTCATACGTTTGTTTCTGCCCGCGACTGCTGGCTCACAGGCCTTGTCTTCGGAGCTGGAGGCCCTACTGCGGGTGAGCCCGGGGCGGGGCCCGGGATGCATTTGTGTGTGTGTGCGCAGGCGGGAGGATCCAGCATCAGCATCAGGATCACCCGTCATCCTTCACCCTTCACCCTCCAATCCTCAACACCCTTCAACCTCGCCCTCATGGCTGCCCATCCTCCCCTCCTCTCTCCTCCGCCCGCCCCGCACTCTCGCTCCCACAGCTGGTGCTGGGCAGCTGCCATCACGTGCTGGGCGGCAGGCTGGCCGCCGAGTGGGAGACCTTGCGGGCCCCGCTGCTGGGGCTCGGCCAGGACTCGCAGCCGGCAACCGGCTGCCCCGGTCTCATCCGGCCCGCCTCCCCCATGCCCACCCGACCCAACCTGCGCCAGTCCCTCTCCGACAGCTCCCTCGCGCCCGGATACCGCCGTGCCAACCCCGCCGTCCCTGGCGGCGGCGAGGGGAGCACCGCGCACGTCGCTGCAGCCCGCCAAGCCATTCCTGGCTGCGAGCAAGTCACTGCCGGTGCGGAGGAGGCGCCGCAGCAGCGGCTGCAGGGAGCTCGCGCAGTGTCGCCCCCCGTGGGCCTGGGTCTGAGCCTGTTCAAGGGCACCCGGATGCAGTCCGCGCGCCGCTTCCTCGTCTCACGCTTCGCCGCAAGCGCCCTGACCTCCGCCTCGCCGCCCGGCTCCAGCACCGGCTCCCTGGCGGCGCAGCTGCCCCCGCCCTCCCCCCCGGCGGTGCAGGAGGCCGCACCGCATGTGGGTGCGGTCCTCACCGGCGTCAGCGAGCAGGGTGTAGGCCGCAGCGGCCGTCTGACGCTCAGCCCCGGCACCAGCACCAGCGGCGACTCCGCGATGGACCTGTCCACCATGTCATCACTCGACCTGAGCCAGGAAGACGGACAGGGCGGGGGGGCGGCGGCGGGCTGGAACCCCCTCCTGACGCTCGACCCAACCACCGTCCAGCTGCTGTCGACGACGACGAACCAGGGTGGGTGCGCGGGGGGATGGCGCCGCGCGTGTATTTTCAGCGGCGAGGACGCGTACGGTGCTTGCGGTGAGGACACGTGGGCGGGGACAGCTTTGCGTTGCTGGTGTGGCTCGGTGTGCTGGTCGTTGCCTTGCGCTGACGAGCAGGCGGTGAGTTGGTTTGCACTCAGCCTCCATGGGCTGGCTGGCGGCTTCGTCGGTGCGGTGTGCAGTCGCCGCTACTCGCCGTACTCATCTACCCGGCTGCCGTACCTATCTGCTCCCTCCCCCGCCGGCCGGTGCGCTGCCTGCCCTCCCAGCTGCTCCAGGTGAAGACATCGCCCCCCTCCTGGTACCCCGGACGCTCCGCGGCATATCTCAGGCGATCTTCAACACCACTCCCACCCTCGTGTTTGAGGTGTGCCGGGTTGCGCGCGACCCAGCAGCAGCCGGGTGCACGCGACCCCAGCAGCAGGCGGCCGGGGCACTGGCTCCGACACCCCATGACTGCGAGCTGCCCCCCCAGGCGTGGAGGCACGGGGCTGCCAAGCGAGGTGGCCGGCCTGGGTGCCCACCTCCTGACTCCCCTCGGCTGCCAGCTGCAACATGCATGGAACACCCATCCAGTCGTCCTCCCCGTGCGTGCCTTCCACTGCCGTACAACGCAACCCTCTCCCCCCCCCTCGCAGCCCGTGGCCAGTGTGTCCCCCCTGGCCCTGCTGGTGGACACGCTGGCGGCCAGTCTGCATGTGGCGGCGGCGGTGCTGCCGGGGGGCGCCGCAGCCGCCGGAGGGGGCGGTGTGCCGTTGCCGCAGCACATGACCCTGCAGGGGGCATGTGCGGGCGGCCCGACCGGGTGAGTGCCGGGAGCAGCAACGGGCACACCGCACCTGTTAGGACACAGACGCGCATCATCGAGCCTCCGTTTCCCTCCCCTCCCGGCCGTCCGTCTGTCTGTCTGTCTGTCTGTCTGTCTGTCTGTCTGTCTGTCTGTCCGTCTGTCTATCTGTCCGTCTATCTGTCTGTCTGCGGGCTCACAATCACAGCCGTGTGCATGACCACACGTCCGGTCCTGTTCTGGGCGGCACGCCGCCCAGCCGCCCATGCGGTCGCCACCATCACCATTACCACCACCACCACCAGTATCACCGCCCACCTCCTCAACACCACCCAGCAGAAACGGCCCTTCCAGCTCCAGCTCCACCTCCGTGGCGGCAAGGGCGCTGCCGTACAGGTCAGACCTCAAGGCGCTCAAGGTACGTGCGTGCGTACACGGCGACCCATGGGTCGAATCAGCGGCTCCGCGACACATCATTGACTCATGTGCACCTCGCTTGCCCACGCGCCAACCAACACCCGGACATCACGTGAGCCCATGTGGTTTACCTCGATCATGTGGTTTACCTTTACGCGAACACACGCGGCGGGCCCCCTCCACCGAGATGGCCCCGGTCCCTACCCGGCAGCTTACACACCACCCACCGCAACCCACATGCGTGCCCCCCCTCCCTCCGTTACAGCTGCTGGAGACCCTGGGCCGCGGCGGGCAGGGCGTGGTGTTGCGTGGCTGCTGGGGGGGCCTGCAGGCGGCCGTCAAGTGCATTGTGCAGCCCTCTAGCGGGCAGCCGCCGCACCAGCAGACGAGCAACAACAACAACGACAACAACAACAACAACAATAACAACATCGGCGGCGGCGGTGGCAGCGGCGGTGGCAGCGGCGGTGGCAGCGGCGGTGGCGGCGGCGGCTCGGCCAGCAAGGGTGCTGGCGCTGCTGATGCGCGGAGTCCTTGCGGCGGCGGGCCGGTCCAGGAGCAGCAGGGCTCCGTTAATGTGCGTGTGGGCGGGCAGGCAGGCAGCTGGGGACGGGGAAGCTGCTGACAGTCGTTGTGTAGGTGTGTCATTTATTACAGCACAAGCCGAGGAATGTGCATCTGTGGTTATTTATTCGTATGTTTTGCGTCGGGCTGGAGGGGGACTGCACCCAGCGACACAGCTCCATCTCCCGTCGGGCCGCGTCAACCGGGTGAGTGATGCCCACACACCCGCCTACCTGCTGCTGACGTCAGCCCCCGCCGCCCTTGTCCCTCACCTCCCCAGCAGGGCAAGAGGCGGCTGCTCCGTTGCGCCTGGGAGCTGGCGGTCACACCCACGTTGTCGCACCCGAACATCGTGCAGGTGGGCGGGTGGGGGGGAACCGACCTTATCTGACGGGACAGTCATCGGCCCGCCTCCCCGCCGCGACGTGTATGCAGGCGGGACCCCACAGCCCCAACTTACATACCGAAGCCCTTTCTGCTGTTGTGCGGATAGCGCTCTGGAGGGAGCTCACATCGGTGACGTCACCTGTCCCATAATATTGTTTATGTGCACCCTCTTAAAGGGGCATGTATCCGCGCACTTTCGGCGGCAATACCGGGCCGCGCCGCAGTACGGCACTCAACCCGAGGTGGCGGCCTCCCCCCAACCCGCCTGCTGCCACCTCCCCTACCTGCCTGCTGCATCTCATCCCATCCCTCCTGCCCCCGCGCCCTCGCCACTACCCCGCCACTCCTGACCCCGACCGGGTTTCGAACACACACACGCAGGCGTACGCGGTTTTCACGGACACGGCGATCATCCGCGTGACGGAGGGGTGAGGGATGGAGGGGGGTCCAGGGAGGGAGGGAGGCTTAGGGATGGGGGTCCAGGGAGGGATGGGCCAGTGCCGGGGATTCCTCCTCTTTCCTGTTTCCTCTGTACCCCCCTCTTACCCCATTCGTCCCGCCTCCCCGTACCCGCAGGCGGCCCTCCACCCGCTCCCACCTCGCCACCCACCCGCAGCCCGAGGGGCCCACACACCTGCGCATCGTGCACGGCAACGACCAGATCCTCAAGGGCCTCGGACATGCGGGTGAGCGGGGCTATCCATATGTCTATCCATGTGCCTACCTGTTTATCTACCTGTCTATCTATCTGTCTGTCTATCTGCCTATCACGTCTGTCTATCTACCTGTGTGCCTACCTGTCTATCTACCTGTCTGTCGGTGGCTGGTTGAGCTGGTTGCTTGGTAGCTAGGTGATATGAGGCGGCCGGTGGCCGGCGGACGGAGTTGCTGATTGCTTGGCTGGGCCCGACTGTCATTTCTGGGCAGGGCCTGAACTGTTGTTTGGTGGGATTAACGACCGCATTCATCCGCCGCCACCAGCCGCCAGCAGTCGTCCACCTGACTGGAGCCGCCCCTGACTTCCCCTTTACTGACCCCCCCTACGTGTTGGTTCGCAGTGCCGCTGTACAGCGTCCTGTGCCTCGAGGTGCGGCTCGCGGCTGTTAGGCAAGGAGGCCGTCATGGCAGCAGCAGGACCCGCACTGAGGCCGCTGTAGCTGCACTACCTGCTGTTCCCGCTGCTGCTGCTGCTGCTGCCGCTGCCCGGCGCTAAGCTGCACCTCCTGCCACCATGCAGCCGACAAGTGGCCCAACCTCAGATCGCCCCTACCCTTATTTCATGCATTGACTCCCCCTCCCCGCTTCCTTTCCACTGCTGCCCAGTTCTGCGACGCCGGCACACTGCTGTCCGAGTGCAAGGCGGGCGCGTTCCGAACCCAGACGCCCCAGGCGGCGGACAGCGACTGCGCCGCGGCCTCACCGCCCGGCCGGGCAGCGAGGCCGCTACCTGGGACGAAGCGGCTCGAAACTGGTGCTGTGGCGGCGGCGGCTTGGACGTCTCGTCCCTCCCTGGTGTCCCTGTACACCAGCCTGCTCGAGGTGGCTCTGGCGCTGAGGCACCTGGAGTCCCGCCGCCTGGTGCACGGAGGTGCGTGTGTGTGCGGCTTTGTTGTGCCGTACGTGCGGTTAGCTGATCTGGGTGGTTGGCTAGGCCGGTGGCTGGGCCGCCGTGGTTTGCTTGGTGGTGCTAGCTGCCGCTGCTGCTGCCCTGCCTGTCCCGCCAATGGGTAGGCCTCCCAACCGGCTGCTGCCCCTGGCGCGCTCGCTGCATTCATTCAACATCTAATCCCTCGCCACAACCACCGCCACCGCCACCGCTGCTCCCCTCCTGCCCGTCAGACCTCAAGCCCGCCAACGTGTTGCTCAAGAGCAGCAGCCGCGACCCGCGGGGGTGGACGTGCAAGGTACGACAGTCAGTGCTGCCTGCGTGCGTGCACACACCGTACGTATGCCCCTACGTATGCCCCTACGTACGTCGCCGTACGTACCGTACGCCGCTGCTCGTCATCATCACGTGCGCTGTGCCACGTCACATCTCGCAGCTGCGGTCGGGCCTGCAGCACCACTCCTCTTGGGCCTTACCCCCCCACCCCCGCCCCCCACCCCACGTCGCCCAACCTCGTACACACAGCTGAGCGACTTCGGTTGCGCCCGACTGCTGACGGAGGCGGAGCTCGCGGCCGGGGGCGTACGACAGTCACACCCGTCCGGCACATTGCCGTATATGGCGCCCGGTGAGTTTCGTTTGTTTGGTGGCGGCATTGCGTAGGCAGGAGGGTAACGCGGGCGAGACGGACAAGCACCGCCGCTAAAAGCCCTTGCTTGCCTGGCGACTGCTGGAGATACAGTTGGCCGTGCGCGTTCGGTCGTGTGCCCCTGCGGGCTGCCAACCCGGCGACACGCACGTCCTGAGTTTGCTTTGTTTCTTGTTTTTCGCGCAGAGCTGCTGGTCGCTGAAGGGCTGCAGGGCTTCCATAGTGACATCTACGCCTTCGGAATAATGATGTGAGAGACCAGGGCACGCGGGGGCCTTATGGTTATCTGCATAGGGAGCCTAGGATCGCAGGCTGTTGGGTAACACCCGTGACCGTATGTATGCCCCTGTGTGACCATGACTGATGAAACCGGCGTGCGGGCAGTGATCTCACGGTGCATGGCACGACAGACACGCCGGCACCCGCATGGCGATGATCAGGCGCCTAATTAAGCTCGGGCTGCCCGCCGATGGTGCCCAGGTGGGAGCTGCTGTACGGGACGCAGCCGTACGTCGGAATGGATCCTGCCACGCTGCCGGCGCTGGTCGTACGACAGGGAATGCGGCCCGCATTCGACTGGCAGGCGCCCCCCGACTACATGTACGTCATGGCGGGCGGCGGGCGGCAAGGCGCCCCTGGCTAGCTAGCTAGGCCCCCCGGCGCGTGTAGGCAGGCTTTGCGGCTAGGCGAAACGCTATAGGCATTATTTAATTCCTCTGCGTGCGTGCGCGTCCGCTGCACTTTGTTGGCCGCCCTGCCCCCCTCGTGCGGCACCCCGCGGCGTCAGATGGACACACGGGGGCAGATTCTTGCGGGGTGACCACCCTAGGCGGCGAGGCTGACCCCTCCCATCCGCCAGTCCCAGCTACTGACGCTGCACGCCGTACGTCCCATCCCATCCTTCGGTAGCTGCCCCAGCCGCCACCTACCTCAGCCCCGCCCACCTCCCCCCCACTCACCTCCCCCCCGCCCGCCCGCAGCACCCTGGCCTCCCAGTGCTGGTCCCGACTGCCCGTCGCTCGGCCCAGCGCCGCGCAGGTGGTGGAGAGGCTGCAGGTAGGGCTGGACCGGCGGGCCGGGTGCGGAGGGAGGGAAGGAGGGAGGCAGGGACGGGAGCCCGGTTGCCCGGATGGGTGATGACGGGTTTGGGTGGTCTGGGCTTGAAACCCCGAACTGCTCAAACGTTGTGTGATGTGATGTGGTGAGGTGTGATGCCTAGCATTGTGTACCCACATCGCCTACCTCACCGCATATAAATGCGCCAGCAAGCGCTAGTTCAAAGCTGATGAGCTAGCCCGAACGCGCGCCATCCGCCTCCGCCTCCGCCTCCACAGGGGATCCTGACACGGGCCAAGGCGGCGGCCTGATTGAGGCGATGCGGCGGCGAGCGAGGCAGTCATCACCTCCCTGGCAGCTGTGGGTAGCTGTACGGCGTTCGTTGCGGATTGGGTCCCCGTCGCGCGCAGCGATGCATGCCGCGACATGTGCGAGACCGGCCTCTGCTCTTACGTGAAATTGCTGGTCAGCAGACAGCCTGGAGATGTCCTAGTTCATGCCAATTTGCTGCGGGTCGTCGTCGTCATCGTCGTTATCATCATCTCACCTGGGTCGCTACCCGAGCCGTCGTGGACCGACGTGTTGCTGGTTGAATGGTTGGCCGACGCTGTTCGGAGTGAGGGCAATTCGTTGATGAAATACATTCATGCATGAAAAAGTGATTCATGACTTACCAGTGCAAGGGCACCAAGGGCCCACGGGTATGAAAAGGAAGACCGTACGAAGGGGTGTGGCTCGCGGCGGGCTGGTCCGAAAAATTTAAGGGCGCTAAGTTCACTCACTTTTCTGCTGCAATTCTCCAAGAGCGAACGAACGATATAAATGTCACGCACATGGATCGATGGGGAGATGGGCGGAAGGGCTGCGGTTTGGGGGTTGGATGAAGGAGGGGCGGCACGAGGACGCAGTGCGCTGCTGCGCTAGTCGCCTGGGTGGTCACGCAAGTACTGGCTGGCTCGATAGGGCAGCATGCGAGAGTTTCCGTTTTTACTGCATGTCCCCTTCCCCATTGCCGGGTTGGCGGGAGACAGGAGTTCACAATTGCCGGGGGTGATGACAGTGCGGGTGGGCGGCGGCGGCCGCCTGTCGATCTGTCGCCCGAGGCTTCATTACACACAGCCAGTCGAGGCTTGACTTCTGCCACTGGTGTCCGTTCCTGAGCTGGTGTCATCATCGCCATCTAGGTACATATGCATACAACCACCCACTGGGGCCGTTTTGGGGTTTGGTGATTGTTTGTTTCGGGACGGTCATCACTGCCGAGCGTTGTTGTTGTGACGGCTACAGTGCCGAGTGTGTTTAGATCTCTGCGCGTAGCGTTCGTGTTGCCGCCGTGCTTGTGATGCTTACTTAGCTGCACTCGTGACTTGCCTCATTCGTTCCGTGACGCCTGCGCCTGCTGTCGCAATGTGTGCTTGCCAGCGGGCGCCGGTTGCTGTGTGTGCGTGCGCTCTACCTGAGCTGCCTGTCCGTCTGCTGCTGCCTGCCTGCCTAGCTTCGGTGTGGTCGGCACACACAGCGGGAGCAGCAGTGGCACAGATCCCTGTTCTGTTGTTACTTGGCATAAACGAAGGCACCAGGATTTACACTGCTATGTGTTTTTTGGTTGGGAGCGTACGGAGCCCGTTGTACCTATGAAGGCTTCCGCATCCCTTTTTCCTCATAACTGAAGTTGGGAAGACTCGATTGGAGATTTTGCAGAAAGTTTGGGCGCTGCTGCTTGCTGCTGGTGATGGTGCACGTGTGGGCCCAATAAGTTATGCTGCTACACGTCGGCGGTCGGACGGACTGGCGCCGTTGACCTGTGTGTGGCCAAATGAATTGCTCGGGCGCCTTTGGCAGCAGCCCGCTGTGCCAAATGTGCGGCCACAAGCAGTGCGGCTCGCTGGCTACGTGCGCTGGCCAGGCGTGCGGTGTGGTGAGGTGGTGGGGCTGGTGGCGCGCGCCATCCATAATGTGAGGGACGGTGGACGATAGGAACACAGCAGCTGGAAGCGAGTCGGCCCGATTGCGGATTGCTGCTGTTTGAATCAATCCATGGCACTATCTGACAGCAGTAGTGGGATAAGGAAGTGCGTGAGCGCGACCGAAATGGTGAGTAGCCACTGCCCACGGACATGAATGGATACCTCACGACGTGCATACGCTTGTGCACACTGCGAGTGACGGGGCCGAGGTAGCTAGAGACGCGTACTTATGTGGTTAAGCCGGGCCATCTGTCCTTCATTCGGGTTGAGCGATGTCGCCGTCGTGTGTGTTACTAATGATAGATGCCACGTGTGCGAGCCCTTACTTGGTTGCGCGCGTCTACCCCTCGTGGCGGTGGCTGCCCCGGTCTGGATGGAACAACTGCATTAATATTTGCAGTAGCACGGAGCTATTTTCGTAGAATGTGTCGCGCTTACACATTCAGGCACGTGCTGAGATGCCGAACTCTTGTATCTGCGATGTATAGATGCTTGCGCGGTGTTTTTCGCGCGCGTTACATGGAAGCTAAGAAAGCTGAAAGGGCATAGAGGCTCAAGAGCTGGGCACGCCTGTATGCGGTGGCGGCAGCGAGTTGTCAGCTATGTGGCGTAGGTCGACTACGAACTGAATTAATGCTACATATACTTTGCGAGTTTGCGCCCACCGTGGGCCATTTACACTCTAGCTACATGCTTACACGCAAGCTCCTCGGCTGCTGCGTTAGAGGGCTGCCAATTAAACAATCACGTAGGGATGGTGCCGTTGGGCAGGACGAGCGAGGCTGTTGCTAAATACTACTATTCAACTAGGGCACGGCTCTGACGCCATAAAGGGATAGTTAAGTATGGGTGCATGCGGGGGGATGGTTGCTTGGTCGATTTTGCACCCATTCTTGCTAGCAGGGGTGCCCGGTCGTCCAGTGCAGACGTTTTCCCGGTGGATCCCTTTATGTTACCTTGAATCTTTTTACTTATTAGTTGTGGAGTACTTGTTAGTTCCGGGCCATCGCTCGCATGAGTTCGTTGCCGGCCGGCTACACTGTCATCGTGCACAGCACTCGTCCATTTTGTTCCTGGGCTACATGCATCCGACGAGCCGTTTGCTCGTTCTGCGGGTGCTTCTGCGCGGAACATGTAGCAGATGCCGCGGCAGCCTGTTGTAAGCAATTACATGCTTTAAGCGGGGGAGGGAGGGACTCCGCATTCCTGCATGCGTGTGAACCACGCGGTGCGGTGCACGCGCCCCCGTGGTTCACGTGGTGCATGCGCGCGCCCGCCAACAAGGCCGCCCGCCATTGGTTGGCCTCATCATTTGCTTGGCTAGGCCGACGAGGGCTGTGCCGCCCTGGTCGGCAGGTCGTGCTTATTATGACGCAGTAGCTAGATACGGCAGATACGTTCCAAGTAAACGCAGCGACCAAGATTTTTTGTGGCTGGTGTCCTGCCTACCGGTCATGGTATAACGAGTGGGTGATCTGTGTATCTTGCCCTCATTGCACGTGTCTTTCCGCACGGCCGTACATTTGGACATGCCAGCATAATCAAGGCCCGCATATACGAGCACTATTGGGGGGTTACTAGTTAATGTTACAGTTGGCCCCAGACCCAAAGGTAGAGCCATCGGGCACATCACCTGACACTTTGTGTCTTCCCACGTGTCATACAAATTAGGACAGTACCGGTTGCAAGCGCGTTGCACGACCAACCTTTGTTCGCCACCCTCTAGATCTGAACTGCTGCCTGCTCTTCCCTGCTTCATAATGGTGACCCCTTCCTTTATTCACCTACGAGATGCGGACTTCTGAAGCACCGAGTACGAAAGCGCCTATACTTCCCACCCAGGCATGTAGAGCAAGCTACAGGCGGCGACACTACACCAAGCAGCTGCCGTATGTACGAAATTTGACTGGATCGTGTCGGTGCTGGCAGACGCACCATTGCCCGCTTGGCTGCCACTACGACGGACTCAACCGCCCCACACAGTCTTATATTTACCCAGCTGGAACCCCATCACCCTTTAGATGTGGCAATCGGGTATATGATAATGTTACTAGCCTCAGTAAGCCATAAACAAGCGTGAGTCCCAACTGCCTTCTTGTTGCCTATAGGGTTGCCTATATGGGAGACTTAGCCAGGCGGAATACAGGCCAACTGCAATGCGCTGGAGCTGTATGGGATCCATATGGCTCGCTGAACGGGTCTGCTGCACATATACCGCCGTACACTCCGGGGGAGCTGGGGACGGCTCCAACACTCCACTGCATGCCGCCCCCGGGTCGACACATCACACTACAGGCACTGGTGGCCAGACTCCATGGTCGCGATGACACGGTTGCGAGCAGCGATGGCAGAGGGGCCCACGGGGGCTGTGCTTTGTCGCTCGGCATTCGGGGTCGTCTGGCCTGTGCAGGTCGAACCCAAACGGATTTACAGTTCCAACGAGCAGTGAAACCTAGACCGATGTACCAGGTGGGCATATTTGTCGTCAAGCCGTCGCCTTGGACCTCTTTCCGACGCGAGAGCCCCGCCCGCTCACTGCTACCGTCGTTGCCGCGACTGCTAAAGCTACACGCTTCGTGCTGCTGGCCTTTACGGGCTTGACCTCGCCACCGCCCACGGCCTCAGCAACGGGGGCCGTGCCATTCGGCTACTCCTCGTTCACCGGTTCGGCCGCCTTCTTCGGCTGCTGCTTGTTCGCGGGCCTCACACGCTTGGTGCTCCGGGGAGCGGCGGCAGCGGTAGCAGCCGTTTCCTGCTTGCTCTCATCCATGGCCGCTTCTCGCCGCTTTGACGCCGCGCCACGGCCTCCGATCCCGGCCTGAGCCGTTGCAGCCTTCGAACGCCGCGGCACCTTTACCTCCTCCTCTGCTTCCTCCTCCGCTTCCTCCTCCTCGTCATCGTCCTGTGCTGTCCGCTTGTTTCTTGCTCCCCGACTCCGACCGCCATTTGCTCCCTTAGTCGCCGCCCGGGACCCCGCCCCCTTCGCGCGCCCAGCCGCCGCCTTTCCGATCCCTTTCGCCTTTGGCTCAGGGGCAGAGCCAGGCTCCTGCTGCTGCGCCGCCGCAAGCATCGCCTCCCGGCTCCAGCCGGTTATGCTCTTGGTGGGCTCGAAACTCCGGCGGTGTACGGCAGACGGTCCGTGCGCGCGGATGGCCTCCATGTGCGCGGGTACACCGTACCCTTTGTGCTGCGCGAAGCCGTACTGCGGGTACTGCGCGTCCAGTTCCAGCATGAGCCTATCTCGGGTCACCTGGGTGGCGAGGTAAGGGGGCAGGTGGCACCTGGGTGGCGAGGTAAGGGGGCAGGTGGCACCTGGGTGGCGAGGTAAGGGGGCAGGTGGCACCTGGGTGGCGAGGTAAGGGGGCAGGTGGCACCTGGGTGGCGAGGTAAGGGGGCAGGTGGCACCTGGGTGGCGAGGTAAGGGGGCAGGTGGCACCTGGGTGGCGAGGTAAGGGGGCAGGTGGCACCTGGGTGGCGAGGTAAGGGGGCAGGTGGCACCTGGGTGGCGAGGTAAGGGGGCAGGTGGCACCTGGGTGGCGAGGTAAGGGGGCAGGTGGCACCTGGGTGGCGAGGTAAGGGGGCAGGTGGCACCTGGGTGGCGAGGTAAGGGGGCAGGTGGCACCTGGGTGGCGAGGTAAGGGGGCAGGTGGCACCTGGGTGGCGAGGTAAGGGGGCAGGTGGCACCTGGGTGGCGAGGTAAGGGGGCAGGTGGCACCTGGGTGGCGAGGTAAGGGGGCAGGTGGCACCTGGGTGGCGAGGTAAGGGGGCAGGTGGCACCTGGGTGGCGAGGTAAGGGGGCAGGTGGCACCTGGGTGGCGAGGTAAGGGGGCAGGTGGCACCTGGGTGGCGAGGTAAGGGGGCAGGTGGCACCTGGGTGGCGAGGTAAGGGGGCAGGTGGCACCTGGGTGGCGATGTAAGGGGGCAGGTGGCACCTGGGTGGCGAGGTAAGGGGGCAGGTGGCACCTGGGTGGCGAGGTAAGGGGGCAGGTGGCACCTGGGTGGCGATGTAAGGGGGCAGGTGGCACCTGGGTGGCGATGTAAGGGGGCAGGTGGCACCTGGGTGGCGAGGTAAGGGGGCAGGTGGCACCTGGGTGGCGAGGTAAGGGGGCAGGTGGCACCTGGGTGGCGATGTAAGGGGGCAGGTGGCACCTGGGTGGCGATGTAAGGGGGCAGGTGGCACCTGGGTGGCGAGGTAAGGGGGCAGGTGGCACCTGGGTGGCGAGGTAAGGGGGCAGGTGGCACCTGGGTGGCGAGGTAAGGGGGCAGGTGGCACCTGGGTGGCGAGGTAAGGGGGCAGGTGGCACCTGGGTGGCGAGGTAAGGGGGCAGGTGGCACCTGGGTGGCGAGGTAAGGGGGCAGGTGGCACCTGGGTGGCGAGGTAAGGGGGCAGGTGGCACCTGGGTGGCGAGGTAAGGGGGCAGGTGGCACCTGGGTGGCGAGGTAAGGGGGCAGGTGGCACCTGGGTGGCGAGGTAAGGGGGCAGGTGGCACCTGGGTGGCGAGGTAAGGGGGCAGGTGGCACCTGGGTGGCGATGTAAGGGGTGGTGCTGGGAGTGCCGCTAGATTGGAGCCGCAAGCCGCCGCGCCACCTGGCCCCACCTTCGCAATGCAGCTGGCTGCGGCGATGCAGCAGCACGTTGCGTCGCCCTTGACCACGGTGCGGGCGGGCACGGGCAGGTCCGCGGGCATCCTGCTTGGGCCCAGGGAGTGAGCTCCGGCGGGCGGGCGGACAGGACGGGGGCAGCATGGGAGACGGGGGTGTCGGAGTCCGAGGCAGCTCCGGTTGGTCCTGGCCCTCCCAGCGACGCAACCCCTCTCGGCGACTCCGTCATCGATGCCAGGGGAGGTTTGTTAAGTGCAGTTGCGCGAAGGGTTGTTGTACGGAGGAGGCGGACAAGGATTCCGTACCGCGAATCCGCGCCCACACCTGCCCCTTTGTCATCGATACCACCCACCTGTTTCCGTCCACCAGCAGGAAATCAAGCGCCGGCGCTGAGGCCGCCGCTCCGCCGTTGCCTCCCGGCCCCGCCGTGCCGCCTCCCTCGCCATGCGCTGCCAGCAGCTGCACAGCGGACTGGCGCATCGCGCCAAGCGCCGCCTGGTGGTGTGGGTTGAGGGGTTGTGTGAACACGGGAACAACGCATTGGCGATGTGCGGTTGTGGCTGGCTGCTGTATGAGCGGGCAGCGGAGGAAGCGAGGACCCGTGGGATGGATTGGGCGGGTGGATGGGCGGCAGCGTCCTCCATGCGCGGTGCGTCCCTGAGTCAGGTTGCTTGGAATGACGTGGAACAGCTACCCAATCCCACCGCGTGTCGGTTTCGTCCGCCCACGCTCTGGTGGCCCCGCTTCGCGGCCCCTCCGCCACCTGCCTGGAGGATGTTGATGCGGTCGATCTCCTGGTGGTCCAACACGGAGCTGCGAACCAGCGGCAGCATGCGGCAGCAACCAAATGGCACCAGGGAGGACGCTCGTGAAGTGAAAAGGGAGAAGGAGAAAGTGCTGGTAGGAGAACTGAATGGAACACGCGCGGCCCCTCCACATGGGGTTGGGGACGGGGCGGCTGAGGGGAGCGCCGGAAGCAGTGCGGCCAGCAGAGGAACGGATGTCCACACTGGCGTGTGAGGGCGGCGACGACCACTTGAATGCGGGACGCAATCCCACGCGCCTCGCGAAACCCCACGCACACCCGGCCGCAACAACACGCTACCAGCGGCACGGAGGCCTACGCGCCGCAACCCACTTCCGACCAACGACTCACACTGCCCACTTGACCCGTGGGTCGTTCACGAGGCGCTCGTAAATCGCCTCCCGTTCCTCCTCGCTGATCGCCTTGCTGTCGTTTAGCCCCGGAGGCAGCTGCCACGATGTGTCCGTCCGGGGCGGCAGCACCACCACCGCCGCCACCACGGGCCCGGCCAGGGGCCCCCGACCCGCCTCGTCTGCGCCGCCCACCGCCACATAGCCCTCCGCCTGATGGGCCGGGACATCGCGACAGCAATCAATGGCAGCGAGCACTGGAAGCCGGTTGTGAGCCCGCTCTCCAGGACGCCTAGCTGCTGTGTCCCACTGGCAGGGTGCCCAGCTTCCTCCCGTCCTGGAGCCGGGCCCCCGAGTCCATGCGGGACCCTTCCAACGCTACAGGAACCATCGGCTCTGCGTCTGACGCCGAGAGCTGGTCAGCAGGTGAGGCCTGGCCAACTAACTAACTGACAAGCGGGAGGCTGACCCCGGGTCGGCCCCTCCAGGATACACCCGTTCCTTTGCCCCCCCCCTCCAGCATGCGCCCGCATCCTCGCTGTCCGCCGACCATGCGCCCATTATCTTGTCGTTTTTCGTGTCACCGGTCTCACACCACCCCCCCACACACCATACTCCCCTCCTCGCCCCACTCACCTGCAGCTGCGCCTCCATGTCGCGGGTGGGTCCGGACCGGGAGGCGGCGGCGGCACTTTTGCGCTTGGCGGCCGGGCCGCGGGCCTGAAGCGGAGGAGGCGGAGGGCCGGGACAGCAGTGACAGACGATACTGACGATGGTAAAGTCAGGTGGGGCCGACATACGCGGGGTCGCTTCGCGGGGTCACCTCCAGCCGCATACCGGGCCGGGGTGGTAGCTAGGTGGCGGATAGGCGCCGCCGCTCACCCGCTTGGGCAGGTGGACCGCAGGGGCAGCGCCGCGTTCCGCCTCGTCACCTCCGCCGACGTCATCTTCGCCGCCAGCGCCGACGGCAGCACGTACCAGCTCCTTGCCATCCTCTTCCGATTCGTGTTGCTCCTGTTGTTCCTCCTGCCCATCTGCAGGTGCTGAGGCTCCGTCAGCAGCAGCACCGACCCCCTTGAGCTGCCGTTTGCGGGACGGTGCCGCGCCCGCGGCCGTCGTACCAGCTGCGACGCTCGGTGCAGCCTTGCCGTGTGGGTCCTGCGCAAGTTCCACGCTTTCGAGCTCTTTCCCTAGTTGCGGCCTCCCCTCCTCCTGCGGCTTCTTCTTCTTTTGTCGCCTCCGCCCAGCAGCCGTCACCGCATCTACGCCTGCCGAGTCCGTGACAGCGTCTTTCTCTAGCTCCGAAACCTCTCCTTGTGGTTGTTGCCGTTTGCTACGGCGCCCTGGTGCGGCCTCCCGGGGCCTGTCCAGACGGGTGCGGGGGAATCCAAGAGGGGTACGAGAAAGTCCTTACTTTGCGGGCTCATGGCGAGCTAGCACATTGGTCCGTACGTCGTTCCCCAGACTGGCCTTCCGTATGGTGCTCATTAGCGCCGTACCCCCACCCCCGGACATGCCCGGTTATTTTCTGTAATGCCCGATATAGGTCAGGCAGCATGCGGCACAACATGCAGAGCAGGTGATAAGAGGGTCAGGGTGCTGGAGCTTGCATTTGCTAGGTAGAAGAGGAGGAGGAGGCGGGTGCATAAGGGCACAATACGGGTGCCCTAGGGCATTGAAAAGGGCGATGGGTAACACGGAAGCAGCAACACGTACCCGATCGCGTTGGCAGCGTCGCCCGTCTCAGCCACAGGTTCCTTCTTTGCCGCCTCCACCTTTCCAGCTCCACGAGCAGAGCGGCGGCCAACGGCTCGCTGCCGGATTGGGGAACTCATGCTAAGGAACAGGCTGCCGCGTCGGACTGTGGCGTGTTGCTGTCGGGCCGAATCACGTGGTGGGCAGGAATAGCTTCAGATTACTAAAAGCTGGGTTGTTGGGGCTGGTGAACGATTCTGCAGAGCGTAGAGGTACTGGATGCGGTGAATAAATCAAAAGCAACAGTCCGCAGGTAACAATAAATGTTAAAGATCAGTGCACTTACCATGACAGGTAAGGGATGTAGCTGAACATAATTCCTTTTTATAATAACACTTATTACGTGGACGCCGGGCACATTCTCTCCGCTGTCATCTGCAATTCAAACAGTACGGGACTGCGCATTTGGCATTTCGCATGGATGGGAGGACGGCCAAGTTTCCCATCTACCATCAATTTGTCTGACCCAAGTGCAAATAGAATCTACCATATTCACGCAAGCAGCGTCTCGGCTGTTTTTCGCGGCCGTCCCTCCGGCGCATGGCAACTCCGTAAGCGTCACAGCTTGCTCATTCCGACCCTGTTTGGCATCAATCGCTATAGATCTGCCTTTCGATTCGGATCTGCCGCAACTCCTTTGTGTCGGGGGTGCTCGGTAGGAAATGTTGTCACTAGGAGCGAACCATGGGCTCAGCAATGGTCGGGCCCGACGTTACGGAGTCCAGCAGCGGCATGTAGGCTCAAGGTCAAATTTGATTGCATCGTGCTTGGCATCTGGTCGTGGACGTGTCGGGCGGCTGCTAGTGAGGGCTGACGCAGCGCCATCGGCTGCGGCGAGCGTCAAGACTCCTGGCGCTGGCAAGGTGATCTGCATCGGCGAAGCCCTATTCGGTACGCAGTGCTGTTCAGGAGCTGCTTAGGCGGCGTCCAACGATGTAGTCCCGGTCTCCCAGATTTTGCTCCCTCTGACTCGTGCTCCAGTGTCCACTCCGCAACCAGTCTTCGTTACTGCCCCCCTCCTCGCTTTTCCCACCGCTAACATTGCTGGCTCCGGCCCCCACCAGATCTAATCGCCGATCAGAAGGGTCTCCCGCGTGACAAGGTCAAGTCCTGGACCCCCTACGCCGGCGGCGCCCCCTGCAACGTGGCCACCGCCGCTGCCCGGCTTGGGCTGGATGTGACGTTCGTGACGGCGCTGGGGGACGACGAGCGGGGGGAGCAGCTGCTGGCGGTGTGCCGGGGTGGGTGGCTGGCCGGGGCAGGAAGGCGGGAACGAGGGCCGTATTGGGCGGGCAGGCGGGCGGGCAGGTGGGTGGCCCACATTCCGGATCGTCAGATGTGGGTGTCGCGTGCGTGTGGTGTTCGAGGGGAGCCGGTAGCAGGTGGCACAGGCAACTTAGCTCGGTCTCGCCACTCCCCTTCCACCTCGTTTCGCATACCATTGCCCGAAAGAGCTCGCATCCCAAACCCAATTCCAAACCCACATCCAACCCACATCCAACCCACACATCCAACCCACATCCAAAATCACTTGCAACCCACATCACAACAGGCATCCAAACACACATGCAAGCACATATCCAAGCCCCCGCCATTCCTCTCACAACCGTCACCCAACCCCGGCCCCCCACAGAGCGCGGCGTGAAGCTCCACGCCGTCCAGCGCCTGGCCGGCCGCCCCACCCGGGACGTGTACGTGGTGCGGGACGCCACCGGTGACCGCGAGTTCGCTGGCTTCGGACTACCGGGCACCGGGGAGGGCTACGCGGACGCCTTCATCGACCCGGAGGCGCTGCCACTGGATGAGCTCAAGGTGGGGACCAACAGGGGCCCCACGGGTGGTGCTGTCCGGCCGCCCTGCGCTTGGCATCCGGCGCATCACAGCACACAGCCCCTCGCTCCGACCATCGGATACTTGGTGCCCTCCTACACCGCCTTCTGGTCCCCTCGTCGCGTCCTCAACTAGCCGTGTGGTCACACTTAGCCGCCGACTCCCCTCAACCCACATCCTGCCCCTGGCCCTGTCCGCCTCCCACTGCCGGCTCAAACACCCCCCCTGCCAGCCCGGCTCCGTGCTGGTGACGGGCACGCTGGGGCTGTCCTACCCGGTCACTGAGGCGGCGCTGCGGCGGGCGGTGGCGGCGGCCCGCACCGCCGGCGCCACCGTGTTGATCGACGTCAACTGGAGGCCCGTGTTCTGGAGCGACACGGAGGTGCTCAGTGAGGGGGAGGGGGCTGAGGCATTAGGGTGCTGGCTGAGCATTTCGATGCGGCAAAGGTTGGGGTGGGTCAGGGCGGCAAGGCAAGGTACCGATAGAGGGATCTTGCACAGCAGCGCGCCCTGGACGGAAGTCCTTCCCCGACCATCCAATCAGCGCTGGCCTCAGCCCTTGCCCCCATTACACCTCAGGCCCACCTGCACCTACTTATCCCCTCCCCGTCCCCTTCAAGCTGCCGCCTCCTCGCCATCCTGCCCCCCCCTTTGCACCGACCATGCGCCAACTATCCTGTCCCGTCGCGTAAAACGGTTTTTACACACACCCCTTGCAGGCGGCGAAGCCGGTCATCCTGGACTACCTGCAGGTGGGCTACCGCGGCGGGGGGGTCAGGCCCTGCGTGCCTGGTCGTCGCTGGGGCCGGGGAATACTGGGCTGAACCCTGCCAGCTGCTGAGCTATCACCCGTCCCTCTTGAAACCCTGCGCCGCGGCTTCCTTATCCCCGCTGGCCCTGTTCGCCGCCTACCGCAGCTCGCCGACGTGATCAAGTTGAGCGATGCGGACCTGGAGGCGCTGCTGGGGATGAAGCTATCCCTGGCGCTGATCAACCCGGGGGCGGTGAGGGGGGTAGGGAGTGAGACAGGGAAGGCGCGCAGATGAGGACCCATGGCAAGAGTTAGGGATGTAGGGGAGTATGCGAGGAGGGGAGGGAGGATGATTTGGGAGGTCTACACAGTGGCTGAGCCGGGGGTGACGTGGCGACTGGCGTGGACGCCCCGTCCCTTGCTGGCCCCGCCAACGGTGCACCTCTTCCCCATGCCAGGTCGCGGAGCGCTTCCCCAACGCCCGCGGGGTGCTCGTCACTGCGGGCCAGGAGGGCGCCGCCTACTACTTCCGGAGCCCCAACAAGGGAGAGCACAGTGGGGTGGTGCCCGCCTTCGATGTGAGGGCGGGAGCTGGGGCGGGCAGGGGGGCAGGCTGGGCGCCGGGGAGAGGAAGGCGTGCACGGATGCGATGACGCGGGATTGGCACCTTGGTGGTGAAGGTACCACCAATAGGCAATTTCAATAGCACTGATGGTCAATGGCGGTGGAACGAGACGTCATAACCCACATTTACGGTAATAGGGGGGCGCGTGTCCAGCGCAGCGGCGATCGGGTTGCCTACTGGCTGTTGCGCTGTATACGCCTGCGCCTCGCTCCTGCACAGCCGGTTGCGCACCCCCTCCCCCCCGGCCCTCTTGTGTTTCCGCTCTGACCTTCCCGCACCCGTGCTGCCCAGGTGGGGGTCACGGACACCACGGGTGCGGGCGACGCCTTCACGGCGGGCTTCATTGTCAAAATGGTTCAGGTGAGAGGGACAGGGCGGGAAGGCCGGCTGAGCCGGCGGGCGGGAGGGCTGACGAGGAGGGGGCACAGGGCGCGCCTCACGCAGCCACGGGAACCACTAAGGGCTGTTGGGCCCGGATGCGTAACTCCTGCCTTGTCCTTGATTGCCACGTTGCCCCTGGTACACCTGGTGGCAGGCGGGCGGGCTGGAGGCGCTGGCAGCCAACCCCCGGCTGCTCAAGGTGCGGCGGCAGACGGGGTTGGAAAAGGGCCAGGGGAAACATGGTGGGGCGGGGTCGATGAGGGTGCGTAGGAGCCTGCGGGTTGAGCCTAGGACGCTGCTGGATGTATCGGTACGACAGCGCGGCGGATGGCTGAACCTCGGTTATTGCTGGCGCTGCTGCCGGATTGGTGCAAGATGATGTATGCCGACGATGGTGGTACTGGGTCAGGCCTGGCTTGCAACGCCTGGTGCCCCCTGCCAGCATCCCGACAACGTGCTTGCTTCTCGCGCTGCTGCTGCTGCTGCTGCGATCGCCACGTCTCCATGCGGCCTGGATGCTCCAGTACCGTAGCCCTGCGTCCCTCGTCGCAGTCTCTTTAATCTTTGCACCCCACCGGCAGGAGGCGGTGGTGTTCGCCAGCGCGGCGGGTGCCAGCACATGTACCCGCGCCGGCGCCATCGAGGGACAGCCCACCCTGGAGATGGTTGAGGACTTGTACGAGATGAGCAAGAAGTGGTACAACTTCTGGTAAACGCGCTGGTACAACTGGTGAACGGGTTGCCGCAGCATGGTAGGGCACAACAGACATGGATAGTGCAACACCTCATGGGAGGGCGCATAGTAAGGGGTACGGCTGCAGCGAAGTACATAAGCACTTGTTCAGGCATGTCGGGTGGCGCAGGATGGCGATTGCAAAGGGCGCAAGAGCCCCGTTGGCGGGCGAGTAGGAGGGACGGTCGGAGGCGGATGTTTCCTCGCTGAGGCTTTGATCACCTCGCGTGGATAGGGTGGAGGACTGGGGCAGCAGGTGCTGTGGACCGGACTGGTGAGATCGGAAGGGCACCGGAATGAGGTGGCACGAGGGCAAATTGCAGTAGGTGGACAATGGCAAGGGGCTGATGGCCGCCGGGAGGAAAATAACAGAACTAGGTCGGCCGATGTACACAGGCCGGGCCCCGCGCTGTGTACCATGTACTGCTGAGCGTAGCCTGTGTACGCCACGATATGTTCCAAGGGCAGAAGGCAGCGGCGGTTGCATCCCTTCGCGTCTGTGTCTCCCCTGCCCTCCCCTCGCGGCAAAGAACCGTAGTGGGAGACGCTGCCACGATGTGGCGCAGCAGCCAGCAGCAAGGCTTGGTTCAACAGTGTCGGTCTCGTTGCGCTGACAGGCGCCGATGACCGAAGGAACCAGCTCTTCCGTCGTACCTCCCGTAGGAAGGCCGCAACCACACGGCCCAGCGGCGGGCATTCTCGCGACCAAAGTCGCTCATCAGGCACAGATCGGCTGAGATAGGAGTATCAGGGCGCATCGGTTGACGCGTGTTAAACATGGGTGAAGACAGAACAACGCTTTTGTGATGGATTTCTCGCAGTCAGTAACCTATCAAGCAGAGTGCGGCGCATAGGCCCGCGCTTGAGGGATTCGTGGATATGGTGGTGGGTGCTCATATGGTAAATATGGGATGGTAATATCCTGTCAACTGTCCGCGCATCATGCAGCGCAGCATGTACGACCACCGTTTCGAAACTTTGGCTGACAGCCACACATGTATGCTGAAAGTTGTTGGCATCTAAGCAACCGCGACAGGATATTTTAACTGAAGCTTGCTTCGTCTTAAGCGTTCTCAAGGTTAATAGTCTCTCGCTTGCTCCGTGGTGATGGTAGTACCTTCATCGCGGGAGTCCAGACCCCAAGTAATATTTACAAAGGGTAGTACTTAATTTAGCTTGGAAGGATGGGAAAATCACAGAAGGACACAGGCAGTCGGAGATGGGCCATAGTGCCTGGAGGCAAGCCGCTTGCTATCGAAAAACGTATGATCGTCGCCGCTTCAG
The DNA here is from genome assembly GCA_003116995.1 of Yamagishiella unicocca. Classification (NCBI taxonomy): domain Eukaryota; kingdom Viridiplantae; phylum Chlorophyta; class Chlorophyceae; order Chlamydomonadales; family Volvocaceae; genus Yamagishiella; species Yamagishiella unicocca. The sequence continues at coordinate 430,217 of BDSL01000078.1, forward strand.
CACGCGAGATCTTAAAATGTTATTCCCTGGATACCGTCAAAAACCGTGATCGGGCTGCGCCCTTTGGCCTGGATGAGGCTGTGTTATCAGCCAAACTGGGCGCAGCGTCGATCAGAGTCCCCAGCAAGCGATTTGCCTCCCTACTTACTGGAAGCGGCGTCTTTATACAGTCTAATGGATGTTTCGCCTTCAATCCCAAGCATGCTGCGGCTGACTTGCCGAGCGACTTGTACACCCTGGACGCCAACGACGCCTTTTCGCGCTTCCTGCGCAAGCCGCCTCCTACCGCAGGCGGCACGGCGCCGCATGCACACAGGACGGGTGCACCCGAGCCCAAGCAAGCAGCGCAACCCAAATCAGCGGTAGCGCAACCCAGATCAGCGGCAGCCCAACCCGTCCCCACACCGGCGCAACCCCTCCCCAAGGCCGCGCAACCCCTGCCAACCCCCGCGCAACCCCTCCCCAAGCCACTGCAACCCCCTCCCGCGGTGGCGCCTCAGCCCCTCCCCAAGCCATCTCCGGTACAACCCGCACACACCTGGCAGAGCGTCCCTGAGGCCGGCTTGGTAGCGCTGTGCCGTCACGGCTCCCTTCTGGACGCCAGCCAGCGCCGCGTGGTGGCCTTAGCCGCCCAGTCGGTCCTCACCGCCTTCCGCGCACAGGGCTCCAGACACAGCCGCCGGTCGACCTTCGGGCAGAGCCTGCCGGAGCTCACCGCGGCGGTACGGCAGCCGCCGGGGTCCGCACCCAGCCCCAACGACCTGGCGAAGCTGCTGGTCAACTCGGGGGTGTTTCGAGTGAGCAGGCGGGCCACCGGCAAGGTGGCGGTGCTGGAATCCATGGACAAGTCGGTGGGGGCGGGGGCACCGTGGACCTACCTGCCGGCGGACTTGTACGCGATGGAGCCGAGGGAGGCATATGAGCGCCTGATGAGGGGGCCACCGGGATACGTAGCAGCGGCGCCGGTGCCGGTGGCGATGGCCACTGGTGCAGGTACCGCCGCTACGGGCGACACCCCGACGGTTGCGCCGGCGGCGACGGTTGTGATGAGGACGGCGGCGGCTGACGCGGTGCCGTCGGGGGGTGTTGTGGCGGCGGGTGCCGCAGCGGCGATGGCTGCGACCCCTGCAGCTGCAGCGGCGACCAGGGCGGGCCTCTTGCAGGTTCAGGGGGGACCGCCCACTGGCGGGGCGCGGTCGCAAGTGGCAGAGTGGCACCTGCGGGCGGAGGCGGAGCAGCGCGGACCTGGCCGCATGGCGGCGGCCCCGCAACCCAGGTGGTGCCCGCCGGCGAGTGGCCAGCAGGGCGAGAGAGCTGGCGAAAACCAAGCGGTGGCGGCGGCAAGCTGGCTGCCGCTGCTTCAGGCGGCGCCCATGCGGCTGGACATCGACGCCGACGGGCGCGGCCGGGTGGCTGCGCCCGGCCCTGCGGCGGGACCGGCGGGACGCCCGCTGGCGGCACGCGCTGGCGCGGCTGCCCCACCCGCACCCTCCGGCGTCCGCCCTTCGTCCGGCACCCGGCAAGCTGGGGCTCAGGGGGTCAGTGAGGGCGCTGACAGCCTGCTGGACGACTTCCTGCAGGTGCTGCCTCGCAGGTGCGGCGGGGTCTAGGCAGCAGAGGGACGCGAGGGCAACGGGGCTGGTAAGGCTGTCTACAAGGGTGGGTCAAGGTGGTGGGGGGCTGAACCGCGGCCCCCTCACCCTCTCTTGCGCCTGATTGCCCGTCCGCCTCATTACCCGCTCGCTTTCCGCGGCTTTGTGTGTTGCGCCTCCTCAGCTGTTCCTCTCTGGGTCGGATTAATGCACAGGCTGCGGAAAAAAGTGAGCCGCTGCGCGACCACCGGCGGTGGCGGCAGCGAAGGAGATAGCGACCGTGACAACGGCACCCGTGGCGGTTCCACGGGTCGGCCCGGCGCCAGTGGGCGTTACCTGGTGGACATGGCGCTGGACAGCGGCCGGGCGGTGCGGCTGGCCTTCTCGGATGGCAGCAAGGAGCTGCTGGAGGGCTACAAGGTGAGCGCACAGCGGCACCCGGGGTTCGCACGCTGACGTGCCACGGAGGGGGAAATGGCGTGCTCACGCGGGGAGTCGTTCTGAGCAGTCAGTCGGTTGGGTGAGAGCTGGGTGCACCGGCATTAAGGAATGCACGTCGTCTGCGGAGTGGGTGGGTTGGGAGAATCGCGGCTGTGGAGTAGCTCTGACCAACAGCAGCGCTTTCGCTCCCCCCTCCGTCAGCCGGGGTTGCACCACTCCACCTCTGAGTGCCTCCTGGGCTCCCGGCCCCCTCCCCAGGCGTCCATCCCCAAGGCACTGCAGGCGCTGCAGCGCTACCTGCAGCGGCGCGAGGCGGACGACGACGAGGCGGCGGGGGGTCCGGCCGGCAGCGCGGACACCAACAACGGCAGCGCCCCCGGCAGGACCGGCGGCCGGGGCAACAAGCGGTCGAGGGTGGACTCGGCCGGCAGCGAGCCGGGCGACAGCGAGGGTGAGTGCTGTAAGTCTCTGGGTCGGAGACAACATGAGCGCTCCGGAGCCCGCTCTACACCGCATTCGCTCCTCCCACACCACCTGTCGGTACAGTAACTTGGTGTTGGTGCGCATCGCATGCACATCGCTGCCCCCTGGCCCCCCAGAGCCCGCCACCACCAGGAGGCGCACCGGCAGCTCCGGTCGCGAGCCCGGTGACCAGCAGCACCCAGGGCCGGCTGCCACAGACGCAAACAGCATCACCTCCCGCCTGTTTGGCAACGACAACCGCTGCTGCCCTCCAGGCACTCTTCACAGGTCGGTGGTGGGTCGGGCGCATCCAAGCGCGTCTCAGCGCGGAACAACACTGCCGCTCGCCTCACTGCACCTCCAGCCAACCGCCCTACCGCGCCCGCTGCCCCCGCTGTCCACCCCAGGATAAGCGCTTTGCGCAACCCGCTGGACGGTTCCGTGTACGGCTTGACGTACCGCGTGGGACGACACCTGTCCGGAGTGGCCCGGGTGCTGAGGGACGTGCTCACGGATCTGGCGGGGCGCGGCAGGCGGGCGGGCGGGCAGCAGCAGCACCAGCCGCACCCGCACCCGCAGCCCTTCTCCGCCGGCGGCCCGGGAAGCGGGGCACGTGGAAACGGCAGCTTCGCCCGGGGCCTAAGCGGGTAGGTCTGCTTATTTGAGCTGGCCATGGCTTGGTCAACATGGCTGCTTGGCCATCGTCTCAAACCAGTCAATAGCGCCCGTGTGCGAACCCGCTTGGCGCATTGAAAGCCGTGCGGCACCTGCATCGCGACCCCCTCCCCAGCTAACCGCCAGGGGACACCGCCGGGTCGTCCTTCGTCGTGTCCGCCGTCCTCGGCCCCTCCCTCCCTCCCCGCCGGGCTCCGTTTCTGCTCCCCGTCTCCAATGTCGTGTAACCGGGTCTTCTCGTACCCCGCCGGGTTCCAGGTCCCTGCTGCTGCTGGGTCGCCCCGGCAGTGGCAAGACGACGCTACTGCGCGACATCGCCCGGCTGCTGGCTGACGACCTGCAGTTGAGCGTGGTGGTCATAGACACCAGCAACGAAATTGCGGGTAGGCGGGCAGACGCAGAGACGTGGGCGAACTGGGCAAAGCGAGTGAAGGGGACCCAGCTAGCAAGGTGGGCCCGGCAAGGCAGGGGGCCTGCAACGCTCACCTCCCGAGAGTAGACTCTGACGCCGCTGGCTCCCACCCCCGCCGCCCTTGCGCTGTCTTGTCTGCTGCCTGTTGTGGCGGCCGCAGGGGGCGACGTGCGGCCTCACTCGTGCATCGGCAGCGCCCGGCGGGTCATGGTGGGGGAGCGGGGGGAGCTGCACCGCGTGATGCTGGAGGCGGTGCAGAATCACGGCCCCGAGGTCATCATAGTGGACGAGATCGCGAACAAGCAGGTGGGGGGAAAGGAGGCAGCAGCGGGCGCGCCGGCAGCAGGAACATGGTGCATCTCCCACTGGACCCAGAGCGGCGCCTGGAGCCCTGGCCATCTGGCCACCCAGCCGGTCCTCAGCTCCTACGTTCGCATGCGGCACTGTCCGTTGCCGGAGAGATGTCCATCCGGACCTCCCCGGGTCATTCCGGAGGTTGGCTGCCCGTCGCTCACATCACACCTGGGGGGGTAGCACTGTGGTTGCCACCATCGCCGTGCTCACGCAGTTGCGTCGCCTCTCCTGCCGCCTGCCGCCGCCTCCACCGCTGCAGGAGGTTGACGCCGCCCGCACCATCTCCCAGCGCGGGGTGATGCTGGTGGCCACCGTCCACGGCACTGACCTGGGCTCCCTGCTGCACAACTCGGAGCTCAATCCGCTGGTGGGGGGGCTGCAGGTGAGGCAGGGCGCGACTGGTGCCCACAGCATCGCGCGCGAGGGAGAGATTCGACAATGGGTGTCTGGAACGCATTGGCCAAGGACAGAGCGGCGTGCCTAAGAGCTCACGTGGCAGCCTCGTGTCCTCCGACGCACGTGATCATGTGTTGGTCGCAGGCCGTCACGTTGGGCGACGAGCTGGCCAGGAGCAGCAACGGTGGCGCCAAGACCCGCACGGAGCGGCGGGGTGCGCCCACCTTCAGGTGCGGCCAGCAGTGGGCGCCGACAAACGCACGGCCGGGCATCACATGCCCAACTAATCGTGTTCACATCCTTCCACACCATTTCTGGCGCTCTGGTGACCTTGTGCCTGCCGCCCTGCTGCTCGGCTGCTGCTGCTGTATTGCCCCCAACAGGACGCTCGTGGAGGTGATGGGTGGCGGCAGGTCAGTCCGCCAGAGGCGTGCCGTACCGCCTGACAGCACCACCTCCGACCCAAATCCATCGTCTTGACTGTGTCCCGCCTAGTCCTGCATCATGTCACCACCGCCACCCTCCCCCTCCGCCTTCCCGTGTCTCCCTCGGCGCCGGTGAACCTCACATCTGGTGCCTGAGTTCCGCCCCTGCCTGCTGCCGCACCTCCCGGCAGGCTGCGGCTGCGACCCGACGTGGCGTCAAGCGTCGATGTGCTGCTGGGGACCACGCCCGGCGCTGGCAGGGCGCAGCTGCCGCAGCAGCAGCACTGGCACCCGGCTAACGGGCAGGGACAGCAGCACCGGCATCAGCACCAGCATCAACGGCACCAACAGAACCAGCACCGGCCTCCTTGCCCGCCGCCGGGGGCTGCGGCGCAGCCCCCGCAGCAGCAGCCAGGGAGCCTCCTGGTGTCCACTCGCCAGGCGGCCAGCGGTGGCGGGCAGCTGGGCGAGGGTGACATGCTGCCTCCCCTGGAGCAGCTGCGGTGGACGGAGCTGGAGTGCAGGGGGGCGCCGGCGGCCGGCAGCAGAGCGCAGCACCAGGTGCACGTGCGGCTGCTGCGGCCGGGCGATCCCGTGCAAGATGACGCCTGATCCTGACTGGCGAGGCTGGCACGTGTGCGATACGGTATGCGGCGATTGGCGCTTGGTTGAACTGATGCAGCGGTATGTGTGTATGGTGTAACGTCGTGGTGGGTCGCCGCGTACCACCCACCGCGCGCAAGTGCGATGTTTTGGGAGCTCGTACTCGGCTGCCGCAGGAGTGGAACGTTGCCGGGAGGTGCAGCGGCGACTGTGATACTGCCGCCGTGGGGTGTCGCCGTTGCCTGATTTCACATTCAAAGGCGTGCTGTCGCGGAGAGGGTTGGTCTGCTTCGCACCTGACGGCTTCTCCTCGGAAATGGCGACACGCCATTTGTGGTGGATGTGTATGGATGCTCGCTCTGTACGATTACGCTGTGTATAGGATTATTAAATTTCGAATTGCTGGAGCCAAATGGCGGGATCTTGCGTCCACCCAGTCCGGGGGAGCTCGGTGCGGTATGTGAGAAGCGACGGCGCAAGTTTCTTCTTGTACGATGGTTAATGGTGGTCATGTGCTCACAGACCCACCCTCCAGACGTCCCAACGTCACCCGCCGTCCAAGCCAAAATCCGAGCAGCCCAGGCAGAGAAGTACCCTGCCTGCCAACTGCCTAGCGGGCGCCGCACTTGCCCCTGTCGCGCCTCCTTGGTTATCGACTTACAACGTCAGCCTAGCTTCCCCCATAAGTTCGTTTGAAGTGCATTCGTCTCCCCCTGCTACCGCCTCCTGTCTGCGACCGTCCTTTTCAGGACACTTCGCCAAGTGAAATAAATATGCATCAGCTGGCTTGCATCCCTGGGTCGTCTCAGAGCCGCCGAGCCCGTTTTATTCCCGCCGCGTACAGCTCCAGATGAAGCCGCGGGCTCCGCAACATCAGCAGCTCAAGGCTGTCCGGCGCCTCCTCCAGCACCCGGTGCGCGTTGTTCAGGTAGTAGTCCTTCAGCCCCGCCAGCAGCTCCACGAAGCAGTGCTGCTCCGCCCACAGCAGGTCGTCCACCACGGAGGCGGGCCCGGTGGCCGCCAGCAGCTGCTGCTGCGCGTGTCGGCTGGCTGCGGGCAGCAGCAGCCGGTCCGCCAGCTCCGCCAGCGGCCGCAGCAGGGGCGCGGGGAAGTCCATGGCGGCCGAGTACAGGTAGCGCAGCAGCAGCGAGAAGGCGTCCGGGTCCGCATCCTGCAGCGCCAGCTGCATGGGCCCGGACCAGGCAGCGGCAACAGAGGCCGAGACCGCGATGAGGCTTTAGGGTGCGGCCGGCGCGCGCACCAGGGAGTGCACGGAATGCAAGAGGCGCACAACGAGCTGCGTGCACCGCCTCCCCCTTACACCCACAGGACGGTTCCCACGCAAGATCCTGCATGCCCCGAACACGACCCTTCAGGCGGCCCGCCCCTGCCCAATGCATTCGCCACACAGCCACACCCCGCTCGTGCTCCCCACCTCCCTCCTCTGGACCCATACACACCTTGTTGCCGCCGCTGTCCGCAAAGCCGCTCTGGAAGAGCCTCCGGAAGTACTCGCAGCGCGCGCCCAGGATGGCTCGATGGCAGGGGAAGGAGCGCTCCCCCACCGCCACCGTCACGTCCGCAGCAGCCCCCGCGGGGGCGTCATCCAGCAGCGCACTCAGGTCCGCAGCCAGCCCCCCCAGCCCCGGCATACCGGGCAGCCCCACAGCGGCCGCGGCGGCGGCTACCTCCTTGGCTGCTGTCGGCAGCGACGGCTGCAGCCCCGGCCCCAGCCTCAGCAGCTGCACCCGGGTTCCGTCCCACGAGTGCACCGCCAGCCAGCCATGCGGCAGGATCGCCATCACGAACTCCGAGCCGGAGATCTCAAAGTCCACCGCGAATGTTGTCACCAGGCCGCAGGGCCACACGATCCGCAGGCATGGCTCGACTGGGGTCAGGGAGGGTCAGAGGGGCGGGATTGGGAACAGGACAGCCCAGGTCGGCATCCGTAGGCTGGCGTTTATTGATCGAGCCCGCAGCCTGGCAAGCCGTCGGCGCCGAGACCAGCCCTGAAACCATCTCCAGCCCTGAAACCATCTCCAGCCCTGAAACCATCTCCAGCCCTGAAACCATCACTGCCAACCTTCCCACCCCTCCCTCCCCGACCACACCCACCGTCATGTGGCTCGCGTTCAACGACTATCACCCGCCCCGCCGCGTCGACCATCATGTAGGTGATGTGGCCGAAGCGGGCGGAGCTGCAGCTGGCCCCGCCGCTGTCCCCGCTGCTGGCTGCCCCGCTCGCCGCGCCGCTGCTGTCGCCCGGTCCGCTGCCCCCGCCGCTGCCGCTGCCGGCCACCAGTCCGTCGGCCCGCTGGTTCTCCCCCTCTTGACCCGCCAGCAGCACCGGCGCCAGGTGCTCGGGCAGCGGGTCCGGCGGCTCGTGGCTATCCGGCAAGTCGGCGGAGGGGAGAGGGTTGGTCGTGTACGGCAGCGCATTATGCCTGCCGGGGGAAGTGGTGCGGGCGGTGCCAGCAGGAGGGGGGAGGATGCCGCCGTGGATGGATGGGTAGTGGGGAGATGGATCCTGGGGACGCAGGTGGGTGGTTGCGGTCGCAAGCTGGAGGGCACGGGGTGCTGCTGTGAAGGTTGGACGTGAGGGAGATGGCAGGGCGGAGGCAAGAGGAGGTGGAGCAGGGGGGGGCAGCAGCTTTGTGGGCATGAGAGAACGCGAGGGCCCTCTACAGAGGTCTATGGCGTACTGCAAGTTACTGCCTCGACTACGGCCGGACCCTGCCCAGTTTCGGAGCTGCCCACAGGCTCCAAGCCTCCAGCGCACCACAGCACTCACTCCCTGCCAGTGTCCTTAGAAACGCCCGCCTTACTTGTAGATGGCTGTCTTCGTAGCAACATACATGCGCTGCTGTTTAGAAAACTCGAGAGCCACCGCCCATAGGTTGCCCGCGTATTCATGGGGGAGGGTGGTGACGATGGGTGACGGCGTGCCGCTTGGACTGCCGGGAGGTGGAAGGACCACGCGGCGGACCCTGCTGCTGCCGCAATCCTTGATGAGCAAGCTGCCGTGTCCATCAGCTGCCATGCAAAAGGGTCGGTCCACGCGGGCATCGGCCCCAGGCCCATCAATCGACTCTTCTTCTCCCGCAATGCCCGCGAGGAGCGAAACCGTGTTCTCATTTCCTGTCAGATCAAGCTGCAGTATGGTCGCCTTTGTGCCAAGGTACACAAGTCCGGTTGCTGCGTCGCAAGTCGCGCGCCAAAATTCGTCGTCCTCGCCCAAGTTGAAAGGCACAAGGTAACCATCTTTAATGCGTCGCTGTCGCAACTCTAATGGGGGCCCAAGCTTTAACCGGGAGGCCACATCGCTATCGTCTATGGAAGCACACGCGGCTAGGCCCAGTAAAGGATGGATACCTGCGTCCGTCAGAACTAAAACGTGCGGCTCGCCAGCATCATCAGGCCGCGTAACTATCGCGCGAACACCATTGTCAGGATCGAGTCGCACCACTACCATAACTGCACCTGCATTTGTCGTGAGGGCCGCCCTGATCACAGTAGTTGCTTAAAGAAGTGAAGCAATTTAATAATTTTACGTCATCTCGGCATGGGAACGGCTTTTGCTTTTCAACTGCACGACGGTTCAAAACGGTGAACACATGGTGTGCACCGATTCGGCGATTCCCTTAGTTGAAATAACAGTGCTAGCGGATACGAACTGTCGAACCCGTCCCCCACATGCTCCCCTTCGTGCCGTTGATCTTTGTTGCGGAATGGCTCAGCGAAGTCCCAAACTACCATTGCGGTGGTACCTGGTGGAAGGATGCACGACTGGCGACAGGTCACTAGTGCTCCGCACGGTTTTACACGAGGTGTGCCACGGGACGTACCGCCGCGAGCTTCCCGTCATGCACTCCATTTACCAGTCAATTCCTAGCGGTCGTGCAATGCCTTCCAACGCCCGGCTGCAACGTCAGGCGCCGTGGGCCATACAAGCCCTAGCATATGCATAGACGCGCTCGCGTGGGGACGATGCATTGCGTTGGGTGTGTTTGGTCTCCTCTGGTTGTCCATATAAGCAGTACAGGTGTTCTTGCTCGAGCTAATCATGAGGTGGCGCTAGCTACAAGGCTAGATTCTTACAGCATTGAACGGCCAAATCGAAGGCCCTTGGACACGACTGCTGCTTCCCGCCCCCGCCAAGGCAACAACGGCACGACGAGTTACCACGCCATCCATTATACAGGGCACCAGCAGTAAGCACGCGAGTAAGGGGCCGCCAACGGCTGCTCCCGCCATCTCCTGCTGGGCCCTCACAAATGGTACAATCGTCACGAAAAAGCGGCGGGAGTAAGGCTGACAGGTAGTCACCACATTGAAAAATACATAGTAGCACCTCCCACACGCCTAAAAAAATAACACGGTTCGCTAAGAACTCTCGGCCGGATACGCGCCTCGCTGGTCCCCGTCGAACCAATGAGAACCGCTGCCTTGATGGTCGCACCCACACACTTGCGCAGCTCATCGCAGCTGCGTGGGGGAGCAAGCAGTGCCAGCCAGCCAGCTTGAACAGCGCAGCAGAAGCCGCGGCGTGACGTGAGAAAGAAAAGACAAGCCGGTCGCGCAGCCAGCACTGTAACCGCCTCTATTCTTGTCGTGCGAAATTCGTTGGCCCGCGCTTCCATCATGCATCATGTGTTCGCGGCAATAGGTTCGTGAGCGTCTCTGTGCACCGCCACCCATCCACCTGCCTAGCAAAACCACTGCATCGCAACCCTCACAGCCTTAAACTCGCTCCTGATGAGTCCTGCATCTAGGCAAAGCTGCAACTAACAACCAACTACCTGTACCGTATACTTATTCATCTCCCGCACATCCAAACGCCACGCTGCGACGGACTCGCCGCTCGCGCATCTGCCCGCCGCCCGTCGCCCTTCTACCGCCAAACGCCGTCGCCATATTCGCGACCCAATGCAGATCCGGAGGCGAGTAACCTCGTCATTTCAATCTGCTGACTAGCTAGCCCTGCCTACCTTATACAAGGATCTAAGACAGCCGTGCTGTCAGTCGCACTATCATTGAGTCGGGCCGAGCCCGGGCATGTGTACGGCGACAGCCCCCTATTTTGCACACCGTTGCCGGTGCGGTCCTTACCTCGCGGCTGTCAGATCCACGCCTGGCGCCCCCGGCAGACCCTCCTTGCTGTCCTGCCACTACCGTGCCGGCCCGTCCCTCCCTCCCTCTGCAGTATGGCAGCTGCTGCCAGCTGCCGAGGCGTCATCATGATCTCTCCTCGTCCCGTGGTGGCCTCAGATGGTACAGCCAGCTGGTGCCCTGATCGCCGCCTGCCTTGCTGCTGCCGCCGGTGCACTCACGTAGGGGAGTTGCGTTGGACCCTGCTGACGGCGCCGCCGCATGTCCGCCAACCAGACCCTCCGTGGCTCTAGTCCCGCCGTCCCCCGCCCCCACCCCGCCTCACGTGCGCACACACCTGCCCTAAACCTTATGCCCCACCAGGCCCCGCTCAGTGCCGTACCAGGGTGCTGTCTGTGCGCCAGTCGAATGCCCCCGACTTGTGCGCGCGGAACGGCCCCGTGAACGCCGCACTGCCCGCCAGCCGCGCCGTGTGAGGGCCCGAGCCCACGCTGCCGGAGCTGCTGACGGTGTGGTGGCTGCGCGCTGACAGGTTCCGGACGCCGCTGCCGCCGCTGCCACCGCCGCCGCCGGTGGCAGCGGATGCCCGCGCCGCTGAAGCCGCCGCCCGGACGGACCCGTGGTCGTGCGCGGCTACCACTGCCGCCGCGTCCGCCTGGGAGCCGCTGCCGCCGAAGCGGTCGCTGGGCTGCGGCGACACAAGCGGGTCCACGAAGACGCGGTACGTGCGGCGCCGGGGCCCTCCCACCGACGTGGGCGGCGCATAGGACCCTGGCCCCAGGTGCGCTGTCTCGTCGGGTCCGCGCACTGAGGCCACACGGGAGGCTCGCTGGTCGGCGGTGCGCTCCGGAGGCAGCATCGTCATCCGGGGCTGCGGGAGGGGGGAGGGGTAGGTGGTGAGGGGCTGCCAGCTGGGGGCCGCCGTGGGGTGGCGGCTGTCCTTCATACGGCACGACACGACACGACACGACACGACACGACACGACACGACACGACACGACACGACACGACACGACACGACACGACACGGCACGGCCCTTCCCTCCCTTCCTCCCTCCCTTCCTCTGCCTGGCGGCGTACCCAATCAGACGTACTGACGCACCGCCCTCCACCCGCCCCAGGCACAATGCCCTCGCCCCAGCCGCCCGCCCGTCCTAAGGCCATGCACGCACCTCTTTGCTGGTGAACGCCACGCCGTGTGGGTTTCGGAGCGAGGCCCGGAGCGACATGTCCAGCGGCCTCCCCGCCATGTCGGTCGGGAGGTCGCTGCTGAAGGGCGCCTCAGGGGCGTGTGAACCCGCACCCGCACCCGCACCCGTGCCGGCGCCCACCCCCACCGCGGCCATGACCCGCGCATGGTTGTGGCGCCAGTCCGCCGCGTCCGGCCGCCGGTCCATGCTGAGGTCCCAGGAGGGGGCTCGGTCGGCGCCGGGCTGAAAAGAGCGGCGGAGCGGAGGGGGAGAGCGGCGGTCAAGGGACCGCAGGAGGGAATATACACACATACCGGTAGTAAAAAGGGACGGGGTCCAGGAGGCGAGGGTCGAGGATGTGGCTAGGCCGCAAAGCAAAGCCAGGGCCAAGAGCTGTTTGCTACCCGTGCTGCAGCTCCGTCACCCCGATGCCCAACTTACAACGAACTCCGGGGAGATGTACACGGCGTCCGGTCCGCCTTGCCGTACCCAGGTTGCGCTGCTGGGCCGCTCCGGAGCCATGAAGGCCGCGCTGGCCCGGTAGGGGTCCCGCTGCGGCGTGGCGCTGGACACGTGCGAATCCGCCGGCAGCTGACCCACGCCAGGCACCGCACGCTCCACGCCGTACGCCCCCGGTCCCACGTGGTCGGCGTGCGGCTCATCCAGATGGGCGTAGCGGGTGTCGTTGGCCACCAGGCTGCGCGCCGTGGCGGACTTCGGCCGGCCCGACCGCATCGTCCCACATGTGTTAATCGACCGTGCCATCTCGGAGGCCATGCTTAGAGCGACATTGCCAGCGCCGGTGCCCGAGAAATCGTAGCGTGTGTGCGTGGAGGTGTCGATGGAACGCACATGGCTGCGAGCTTCCCCGAGTTGGCCGTCCAGGCCGTTTAAGAAGTTGGGCATGCGTATTTTGCCATCGAACACAAAGCGAGGTGTGGCGGCCTGGAATTGGACGGTCTGCGCACGGAAAGGAGTGGGCTCGGGCTGGATAGATGGCGAGGCCAGGCCATCAGCACAAAACTACCTCAACAACGCGTCACGCACAACTTGGACTTGTTCTAGGTCGTGCATTTTGATACCATTTAATTGTAAGTAACGCAAATTACTTACAGGTGTATGCCTCGGACTGGCCTCTCGGCTTGCTTTCATCTGGTCCGGGCTAGGTTCCCTGTTCCATGTGCGCACCATTCTTTGTAAGGATGGCAGAATAAAAGAACACGGGGAGCGACGACTGCACTACAAGAAAATTGAAGACCGCAAACAAGGCATTTCAATGTTTTACGATAAGTTTAGTGGCTCGATTCAGATCCTCTGTCTACGTCTTTGCTGTCGATGGTACTGAAGTTGAGGGGGCGCCCTTCGAGCACATGCCGTGAACCGTACATACCTGGGGAAGCATGCCGTATCTCATCATTTCTCCCCTACTCTTGTGAAGGGGTAGGAGGTCTGTATATGTCTTAGGCACAGGGATTGAAGCTGCAAGCCGGTCCGTGAGAGCTGTCACTAGCGGCTAGGTGCAAATTTATGTACGTTGAGCACTTCCATTTTTATCGATTGAATTTTACTTAATGGTGACGCCTGTAAGTACGCCTTTGGATAGTACGGAAGCGGCGACTGTAGACTTGCAAGGGCTTCGCGGCGGCCGGACTGCAGTTTGCAGACCACGGCCCAAGCTCAGTGCATTTTGACGACCAAACCCATGGTACATTCGGTGCGTTCGTGCTTGGTGGCGCCCAGGCCGCCTGAGCCCAGCACCTGCCGTCATCTGTCGGCTGAGGACACGACGCAATCGCTGCGCCCCATGCCTTATCGCTACTTGGCGCAACGCCGCGCCCACATAACAGCAGTGCTCGTGAACGCGGCGGCCATGAGCGGTGCATCGGCGAGTCGCGGATTGGCGGGTCCGGGTTCGGGGCCAGGCTACCACCGCCGACAGCCTGCACCGACCATCACCACCGAGGCTGCGGCACCTGCACCCCTAGCACGCCGGACCTCACCTGCCTTGCCTTCCCCCCTCGACGAGCTAGGTGGCGGCGCCCGCGATTGCGGTGGCATCAGCCCCTCGCCGGCTGCGGCAGCCTCGCCGCCAGTCGCAGCGGCCCCGCAGCAGCAGGCCCCGCCCCCCCCGGCAGGCCTGCAGGACCCCTCAGCCCCCCGCACCGCGGCCCTCCCGGCCCCCCGGCGCTACCGCTGGCGCCACCTGACGGACTCCGACTCCGACACCCCTGAGGCGGCTCGGAGCGCTGCCGGCGGCGGCACCAGCTCCCCGGACAGCACCCCCTCGGTCAACGGAGCGGCCACGTCAGCGCCCGCGGCAGGCGCTGCGGCAAGCAGCATGAGGGGAGGGCGCGGAGGTCCCTCTCAGATGTCGGCTACGGCCCTATTCTCCTCCCCCGCCACACCTGCCCCCGCCAGCAGCGCCAGCAGCGGTGGCAGCCACCAGGGCGGCGGGCCTTATCCCGACACCGGGGGGCTGGACTCCGGCCGGGCCGCCCGCACGCGCCCTCGTACCCGGCATGTAGGCAGAGGCCGCACAGGCCCCAGACCCGCACGGGACCAGCACGCAGGCGGGTCCTCGCGCCAGCCCCATCCCCAGCCCCCGTCCCCGCCGCGGCGCCGCAGCTCCCGGGCCCCCACCGCCTCGCAGCTGACGGTCGCCCTGACGTCCAGCCCCTCCCTGCAGCACCTGCTGGCCCGGCTGGACCAACTAGGGGCGCTGCGGCCGGCTGCCCCCGCCCCCGCCGCCGGGGTGGCTGCAGCAGGGGCCGCCGAGGGGCGGCCGCCCTCCGCTGCTAGAGGGGCCCGGAGGCAGGCCCTCAACGCCGTACAGCTGTGCGCCGCCATGACCACCGCTGAGCGCCTGGCCAGCAGCGGCGGCCCCGTACCTCGCGGCCCCCACCTGGGGCTGCTGTCGCCGCCCTGCCGGCCGCTGTCCAGCCGCGACTCGTCCGCGCTGGCTGCCCTCCTGGCGGCGCACTCGGAGGTGCTGGCGGACTCGCAGCCGCAGGAGATGGCGGCGACGCTGTGGGCGGCAGCCCGGATGAGGCTGAGGCTGCCGGCGGCGGTTCTGGAGCCCACCCTGGAGGCGGTGTGGATGTGGGACCCGGCGGATCCAACGGCCAACCGCCAGCCTGCCGCCAGTGGCAGCGGCGGAGAGGGGCCGGACGCCGCGGGCGGCGGCGGCGGGCGGTCTCGGGGTTGGTGCCGTGACGTGATGGGTCCGCGGGAGGTGTGTCTGCTGCTGTACGCGGTGTCGGTGCTGCGACCCGGCTACCTGCGCCGCAACGCGGGGGGCTTCGTGGAGGCGCTGGACAGCTACGAGGCGGGGGCCGCCGGGCGGATGGGGGGCCCCGGGGGGGGAGCAGGAGGGCGAGGAGGCGGAGGGGGCCTGGCGGCGGAGCAGGTTGTGGGGGTGGTGGCGGCGCTGGCTCGTGCGGACGCCTGGCTGGACGAGGAGGGTCAGGAGTTCGTGCTGCAGGTGGGGCGGGGGGATGCGGCGGGATGGGTGCGGGAGGAGCAGGGGCTGGAGAAGGGGTAATGTTGGTTTCCGGACTCCAGCGGCCAAACAAGACCCCAGAACGCTGTGGGGAGACGCTTGCCCCCGGTTTCCCCTCGTGAGCCTCCTGCACCGCCCGCAAACCTTACCCCCCCGCCCAACCCTCACCCGCAGGCCGTCTCCTCCCGCCTGGCCTCCTTCTCCACCCCGCAGCTCACCTCCCTGCTGGCCGCCTCGCAAACCTGGCCCCCACTGGGTGCGCCCCTGCACGACCGCCTGCTGGGGTCCTTGCTGCAGCGCCTGGCGGAGGAGCAGCGGCGATACCTGGAGCTGAAGCGGCTGACGAGGGAGCAGCAGCAGCAGGAACGACAACAGCAGCAGCAGGAGCAGCAGCAGGAACGACAACAGAAAGGAGGACAGAAGCGACCAGTGGGACGACAGCAGGACACAGGAGCGGCAGGAGCAGGAGCCACCGCCGCCGCCGAGCATGACATGATGCTGCGACCGGTAGCGGTGCCGGCGGCGGCGGCGGCGGCGGTGGCGTCTGCCGGCTCGACCGCTCGCGCGCTGGTCACTGCCCTCCGCAGCTGCCTGCACCCCGGCACCGGCGAGATGAGGGTGCACGGCAGTGTGGTCAGCGGGCTGCTGAGGCAGGTACGGCACCGCGCTGCGGCCCTCAACCCCCGCGACGTGTGTGAGGGGCTAAGGCTGCTGGCGGATCTGCGGGGGCACCGCGCGGGGGTGGCGGCGTGGAACGAGGGGCTGCGGGCGCTGCTGGGCCGCTGGACGGCGCTGCTGCGGCTGGAGGCGGAGGAGGAGGCGGAGGAGGCGGAGCAGGAGGAGCAGGAGGAGCCGCGGGCGGCAGCGGTGTTGGCTCCGGGGCGGCAGGAGGGCGTTCGGGGCAGGAGCAACGGAAGCGTGTGGGAGAGGACGCGAGGACAGCAGTCCAGGGAGGGCCTAGCAGCGGCAGCGGGGGCGGCGGCGCTGTCAGTGACGGCGATGGATGCGGAGGTTCCCGAGGAAGGTGGAGCGAGCGCTGAGGCGGAGGCGGTCGAGGTGGGTTGCGGGAGGCCAGGGGGAAAATGAGACGAGGGGGCCGGGGCGGCCTGCAGCCAGGTTCCTTGCAAGGGGGCGTATCGTGAGAAATGCAATGTGATGTTACCCGCCACCGGCCCTGGCGCAGCTGCCCACCAGGTCCTGCAGCACACATTAAACCCCTCGCCGCTCACGCCACCACCACCGCCAGCATAGGTATCATTCCCGACCCCTTGTCCGCTCCCCTGCCTTTCCTCCCCCTTCTCCTACATAGGGCCCCGACAGCACTGCCCGCAGCGCCGCGGCCCGCACCTTCGCCGCCAGCCTGCACGCGGTGTCCCGCCTGGGGCTGCGGCTGCAGCCGGAGGAGGCGGGGGCTGCGGCCGCCGCTGCCGCCGCACTGGCGCCGCACATGGCCCGCCTGGCGGACTGCTGCATGGTGCTCACGGCGCTGGCGGGGGGGGCCGTGGGGCCGGGGACAGGGGAGGACGGCGCGGAGGCTGGGGGGGGCAGGCGGGTGCCGCAGCGGCAGCAGCGGGAAGGCGAGGGGCGGCGGCAGGGGCTGGCGCACGGGAGCACTGCCGAGGCGTCTGCTGCCCAGGAGGCGCTGGGTTGGCAGTGGCTCGACGGCAGCGGCGTGGAGCGCTTGGGACCTCGCGGGCGCAGGGCGGCGCGGCTGGTTCTGGAGCGGGCTGCCGTACACCTCCGGCGGCATGGGGAGGGATACGGCGACATGGGCCGGAGGCCTGGTCCGAGTGGCCCCAGTGCTGGCCCCACCCCGGGGGAGCTGGCCTGCATGGTCCGGGCAGCTGCCGCGCTGGGGGCCTGGCCGCCTGACCGCTGGTGGCGCACGTGGGAGGCTGGTGCCCGGGGGGCGCTGCCGCTGTCTGTGCAGCCGCCCTCTGGCCCGGGAGCTGGCGGCGGCCCTGAGCCAACCGCTGGAAGGGTGCAGGGAGTGGCTGGAGGGGTGCAGGGAGCGGCGGCTTTGTTCACCGCCGCTGAGGCGACTGACGTGCTGCACAGCCTGGCGCAGCTGGTGCACCTGCGCTCGCGGGGGGCGGCTGCGGAGGCGCCCGTCAGGCGGCGGCGGCTCCGGCGCCGAGGGACCAGGGGGCGGTCCGCAAGGCCTGACGCGACAGGTGCCGTACCCGCAGGGGACGAGGCTGGGGCCCAGGCGGGCAGCAGTGGGGGGCCACAGGCAGCAGCCAGCGCCTCAGGAACGGCTGCGGCCCCCACTGCGGCCCCCACTGCGGCCCCCCCGCCCACCACCACCACGGCACCGTTGAGCCGGGAGGTGCTGCGGGCGCTGCTCGCGGTGGCGTGCTGGCGTGTGGGCCTGCAGCCGCAGCGCCGCGCACCCGTTGCGGCTGCGGTGGCTGCGGGCGGGCCCCGCAGCGGCCCCAGCGCCGGCAGACACATCGCCGCCGGCAGTGGAGGCGGCTCAGCCGCACGGCGGAACCAGGGCCGCAGCGGCAGGCGTGACCCCATGGATCCCGGACCCATGACCACCTACCAGTTGGCCTGGGCGGTGGCGCGGCTGCGGCTGCTGAGCCCACGGGAGGTGGCGCTGTGGGGCCCAAGGCTGGAGGCGGCGGCGCCGCGCGCCCTCCCCCTGCTGACGCCGCGCAAGCAGGTGCTGATGCTGCGGAGCCTGCACCGCGCCTTCCGGGGGGCGGCGCTGCCGCTGCCGCCGGAGCTGGCGGAGGCGTGGCTGGCGAGCTTCCAAGCCAGCATGGGCCGCGCGCGCGCGGCGACGCTGTCGTACGCCGCCGCCGCCATGTCGGAGGCGCAGCTGAGTGCGCCCTCCGGCTGGCTGGCTGGCTTCAGGGCGGCTGTGCGGTCCCAGGCGGCGGACCTGGGGCTGAGGGAGGTGGCGGCGCTGGTGGCGGGGCTGAGGTTGCACCGCCGGCAGCCGCAGCAGCAGCAGCAGCAGGAGCAGCCGGTGCAGTACGACCGGGGCAATGCGGGGCTGGCGCGGATGCTACTGCTGGTGGGTGAACGGGGCTTGTGGCTGGGGAGGGGTTAGGGGCGAGTACGTGTTAGGCGGTTGCGAGTGGGGTGGGGGTTGCGCACGGGTGGGTCCTCGGACGGAGTCGTGTGCCCTGGGTGGGGGGATGGACCCCGTACCAGTGGGCTCCCAGCCATCATCGGCTAGCATGGACTGCGACCTGCACCAGCGGCATGCGGTGTGCCACCACAGCGGCCGCCGCTGCGGCTGCAACTGCGGATGCGCCTGGCGACGGGAAGCCCCGGCTTGCAGGGCGCCACCCAACCCAACCCAACCCGGTCCCCGGCCCAACTCCACCGCAATGCCCCGCCGCCGCAGGTGCTGCGCCGCAAGCTGTCCGCGTCCGCGGCCCCCGAACCCGGCACGCCAACAACCGTAGCTGCGCAGCCGTCCAAGCCAAGGCGGGGCAGCCAGAGCCGGATACGCAGCGCGCCGCAGATGAACGAAGCCGAGCGCCTCGTGGCCCGGCGCCTGTGTGCGCTGCTGGCGAGGGGCGCGGCTGCTGCAGGGGATGAGCAGTCCGGGAGGCGCGCGCCCGCACCCCTTCCGCCCGCTGCGGGGTTGTCTACCCGCCAGGCGCCGCCTGCTGCTGGGGCGGCCGACCTCGTCGCGCCCTCTGTGGTGGTACTGGCTCCGAGACCGCTTTTAACCATCCGGGCCGTGGAAAGGGAGGGCAGGCCTCTGCGGTTGTCGCAGCGGCCGGAGCAAGTGCCGTCGAGGTGGTGAGGGAGCGGCGGTGAGGGAGTGGGCCGAGGGGCCGCCCTGCAGGAGGCGGCGTGTACGGAAGCGTCACAGCACAGCTACTTAGCGGGAGGGGCAGGCAGCGATACAACCCTAGGGAGGGTTGGTAGGGGAGCTACCAGAACGTGTTAGTAATGCTGTAATCGGTGCAGTGCGTACAGGTGCCGTATTGCGATCGCTAGGTAGGGCGGCACAGTGGTAGGACGGGCAATGCGAAAAGGTGGGAGCAGGTGTATGTCAAGGTGATAAGCTTCATAACGAGCGGCTGCCACCACGAGGCAGTTGAAGCGGAGGTTGCCGACAAGAAAGCCGGACGCAGCGGTTGGTGTGAGTCATAGCGCCCGGGTACCCTGCTATGACGAATGACATGGGGGGGAGGGTTAGGGAGAACCGTGTACTCGGGGCGCCAGTGAAATCCTTGCTCTGGTTAGTCACTGCTGATGAGGAGCTGACCTTACAATCGCCGCATTCGGTACACCGCTACGCGGGTCGCACACCGCCCCCGATAGCGACTGCCGCCGTGTTCCTGGTGTGTTATGCAATAGCTCCCGCCGACTTCCCGGTATGAGACGGAGACAGATGCATATCCGGACAGAGCCCTCAGGCAGGGCGAGAACCCTAGTATTCCCTGCCCTGTAGTCTCTGTACTGAATGGCGGTTACCATGAGTTACGGCGGGCTTCAAATTCGGAAGTGGGGAATCCTGGGTACATCGCCGAGCACAGGGGGCGCAGTGGTCCATCCTCGCACCGCGTCGCCCTCCCAGCAACAGCAATAGCCGCGCAGTAACTTGGGTATTTGCCTGACTTTGTTTGCCCCACCGTGATGCTGGGTTGTCGCGACACGGTACGGGCCTTGCGCCCCGCCGTACTGAATGTGAGTGCTAGTGTGTCTACTGAGTACAGAAACGAAATCGTGTAGGCCTGCAACCCCACTCTTATTGCGAGACTCTCCTTCGGTGATATAAGTTGTAAACAGGATTGAATGGGCCCGCCGGATTGATTGGAGGGTACCGGGCAGTGTGTAGCCGTTAGTACTACTGTACGGCCAAGCCTGGCCTAGCTGTGAGTGTCGGGGGCAAGCAGGAAGGCGACACTCCGACACAGCCGTTCGTTTACCAGGTGTTGAATCCTGTCCTGGATGCTATTAAACAACGCGGACAGTAGGGACCATCGCGGAGGCCAAGTTGTTAACTTGGAGTTTGCGCGACCTGGCGGTAGCAGCAGACAGACACGCACCGACAGGCGCTCGAAAGTACAGCACATAGACATTTGGCTGCCCGTGTGCGCCGCGATACCTCGGGAGTTGCCTATGATATCAAATATGACTGGTTGCAAACCGGGAAGGGGTACCGCAGCATAGTCTTTTCTGGCCTCGAAAGCCGCAGTTGGGTCCATCCCTACCTGTAGTCGAGAGCCGATTCGAGATTTCGCCGCGATAGTCCCAAAAACATAACAATGCAATGAGTTTATGATAGTGGCGATGTTGCATGGAACTGCGCCACATTCGGAAGCTGCTTGGCAGCGGCTACATGGCAGCAAGGAAGTCGCCGACGAGACGTCCGTTATTGACGAAGTTGTAAAAGGCTGTGTGCTCTGCGAATTGAGTGGTCGCATCACCAAGCATGGAGCATCGTCACCATAGGAATAACACGTACAGACGGTAGGGTCGCACACGTCGGACATGTCCTGAATCTGTCTTGCGTTTGTTGTTTGTAGCAAACTTAAGTGCAGGTGGGGGAATCTACCGTAGTAATGAAGCTAGGGATGTACCAGGCCGTACGGAGCGCTGCTCAGCGGGATCAAGTTCCGGATTCCATGGGGGGGAGGGGTTGCAGCAACGCCGGGTGCTATCATATGTACCATTTCCTTCCTAATTGAACAAGCGCATTCCATCTGTTATGTCTGTTTCTTCACGCAGCGCGATATTTACGGGACATACCTCCAATACCGAAACGGTGCTACCACGTGACTAAAGAAGCGCTTGCAGGAACGGCACGTCTTTTACCGGCCTTGGCCAAAGATCACCATCTATATGACTATTAATTCGCTAACTTTAAGATATTAACCTGGTATTGTGTGCGCCCTTCGTCACTAGAGCATTGCGAGGTAAGAAGCGCGGCAGTAGCAAAGCTATCCAGTTGGCGAACGTTTAGTGAACATCCGTGACTCCAGCCTTTCCTCGGATTCATTTTTTCATCCAATCCCACCTATGAAGCTCTCCTTCATCAGCAAACGTCCACCGTACGGACCTTTTGCATGCCGCTGCAGGAGTCACTCGTCTTACATAGCTACTATACTGTTTGCAGACGCGCACGCATCACAACTGCGCAGGCGCCTCTATGATGGCGATGGCTATCAGCGGGTCATCGATGCGATATGCGTTGGGATTAGCCCTGATCTTTGCGCTCCAATCCGCGGCCGTGGGTACAGTCGACGGCGATGGACCTGGCACCGCGATTGGTAAGCATCGTACGGGTCTGATGCAAAAATGGTACTAGTCCAATCCACCATTGCCGTACAAACTCCTCACAACCTGTTGTTGATCGGCAGGTACGATAATGGCGTTGTCATCATCCTTCACGGGCCGTGAAAGCTCGGACTTGCACTACTATCTACAAGCGGATGGCGACAGGACTTACCGTTTGGTTTTCTGCGACGATGTGCCGATTGAGGGCATCATCCCTAACTCTCGCGCCACCATCATCTACGAACGGATTGTTGGGAAGGTTATGTACTCTTGCCAGCTGCCTCAGCGGCATGACGAGTCGCGTCGGCACCTTGTCGCCAGCACCGTCGCCACGCCGACAAAACCCACCTTCCTCGTCTACACAACGACCATGTGCGGCTACAATGCTCCAGCAGCAGCCACACCAGAGGTATTTGGGGTGGCCCTTTACACTCGGCAGCCGTGGGTACCAAGTTTGCGTCAGGGGGCCATTCGCCAGACATGTCGTCGCTCTAATTCACCTTCTATTGAATAATTCTACAATTGCCGCGCGCTTAACCCTCGCAGGTGGTGAACGATCTATTCACTGGAAAAGGCATCCAGCAGGGCCGATCCCTGGCCGGGTACTATGACACATGTTCGTACGGCCAGGTTACTATCGATCCTTCCCAGGTCAAGATCGTAGGCCCCATCGAGATCCCTTGCGCTGGGGAGCTGCCGAAGCCTGTTCCATATCCCCTTAACGGTGGTGGCTTTGACACGACGACTTGTGGCGACAACTTAGTCAAGTGGCACTATTACCTAGATCTGGTCGCCAAGGAGCAAAACATAACCGCTCAGAATTTTCACCACCGGATCCTAATTTTGCCCAAGGGCTACGTCAAAGATCGTAAGTATCGACCTCCGCGCGAGAGCATTGCTGCCGTGAGCACGCTGCATTAGTGAAACACGTCTGCTGGCGGATATGAACGTGCGGGTGTGAGCGCCGCAGTTAAACACTTAGGATTGCCTTTTCACTAGGATGGGCATATGCCACAATTGCAACAATTCCACCTAGCCTGAACCATGCTGAACTGTCTTTCGCTGACTTGACGCAGGCTGCAATGGTTTCGCTGGGTTGTCAACTCAGGGGCGATGGACCTCTCAGCGTCCCTCTGCAGCTTCATCCAATACGTGGGGCACATCCTTGGTCTGGTTGAGCGGCAACTCCATCGGAGATGTGGAGATTTTGTTCCATGAAATCGGTCACACGCTGGGCATGAGTCACGCCAACGTTCCAGGCGGTTGCGACCTGCCCGACCAGTGTGACCACACCTGCCCCATGGGGGCTACGGGTGGCCAAGGCATCCGCTGTCTGAACGCCCCCCATCTTTGGCAGGTAAGCTTTCTCTTTTTCGCACCCATCGTAGCTAGCTTCTAGGAGCTTCCATTTGGCGCACCCGTCTGAAGTCCTCACCCACAATACGCTAAAGTCTGTACTCCACGCTTCCCGTGCAGCTTGGCTGGGGCGGTCCTTTCCTGGAGCTCAGCGACAAGGACTTGGGGTACGGCCAACGGCAAGTCGTACAGGTGCCGCCGCAAATGAGTACGCCCTGGAGCTCCGTTACTGTTGCCTTGAGCGGAATGACTCCAAACCAGAAGCTCTATCTCTCAGCTCGGATCAACAAGGCACCGTACGAGCTGCCCAACATAAAGTCATACGATGGCAAGCCCTTCCTTGTGGTCCACAGCTTCGACGGTTCACGCCTTAGCTTTTCTGACCCTCAACCTCCGAAGGTTACGACAGTGCTGGTGGGAGAAATGGGACTCGGCAGGACGTGGGCACACGCTGCAAGCGGTCTGGTCGTGAGCTTTGCGGATTGGGACGGCGTTAACGGTGCTGCTGCTACGCTATGTCGCCGCAAGGGAGTCACGGAGCAGGTGTGCGGCGACGATATTGACGACGACTGCGACAACCTCCCAGACCATCTAGACCCAGACTGCCTAGCCGTTGAGCAGCGAACAGTTCCCAGGAGCCCACCACCACGCCGCAGCCCGTCGCCAAGCCCACAGTCTCGGCCGCCATCAGTCAGGTCGCCGCCGCCACCTCGTCCTCCACGACCTCCGCCGCCGCCTCAACCTAGCCTTCCCGGGCTGCCCCCGCCGGCGCCGAGGTCGCCGCCGTCACCTCGGCCACCGAAGCGGCCTCGGAGTCCACCCCGGCTGCCGCCGACTGCCGGACGCCGCGTACTGCGCAACCGTATGGCTCTCAGGCCTGTATAGATAGCGACTAGACAGAGTGGGACGAAACAAGTTTTTGTACATAAAAGACAGGTTTGCTACTGTTCGGAGCGATTGCCTGGTCGCACATCCTTACCTGATAATGATTGACTGGTATGGCTCCAAAGGGCTAACGTTGACGGCGAGAAACTATTGATCATCTTGACACGTTAACGTTTTACGCGTTGTGCCTATGCTGCTGTGGAGGCATTGCTTTACTCCAGTAATATTTTCAGTTCAGAGGTCCCCTGTTGCATAAGGCGGTTTGGCGGTGGATCTTCAGGTTGTGCATTCTTTTACTTGTACAGTGGGGTTTTTGCCGGTATAAACCCCGATATATACATAGGCCCTAATGCGAAATATATATTATACATACAAGGAATACAAGGTGAAGTATGGGCCAATGCCAATTCACATACTTATGAGTGTCAGAGTGAAGTATGAGCCTATTCACATACCTATGAATCTGTGTGGAATATTTCTAAAGTACCGCGGTGAGGGAGCGGCGGTGAGGGAGTGGGCCGAGGGGCCGCCGTGCAGGAGGCGGCGTTTACGAAAGCGTCGCAGCACAGTTACTTAACGGGGAGGGGCAGGCAGCGATACGTGCCTAGGGAGGGTTGCTAGGGGAGCTACCAGAACGTGTTAGTAATGCTGTAATCGATACAGTGCGTACAGGTGCCGTATTGCGATCGCTAGGTAGGGAGGCACAGTGGTAGGACGGGCAATGCGAAAAGGTGGGAGCAGGTGTATGTCAAGGTGATAAGCTTCACAACGAGCGGCTGCCACCACGAGGCAGTTGAAGCGGAGGTTGCCGACAAGAAAGCCGGACGCAGCGGTTGGTGTGAGTCATAGCGCCCGGGTACCCTGCTATGACGAATAACTGGGGGGGGGAGGTGAGACAGACGCATACCCGGACAGAGTCCTCAGGCAGGGCATATCCTGTAATGAATGGCAATTACCCTGTGTTACTGCGGGCTTCTATTTCGGAATTGGAGAATCCTGGGTACATCGCTGCGCACAGGGGGTGCAGTGGCCTATCCTCGAACTGCGTCGGTCTCCCCAGCAACAGCCGCGATTCAACGTTGGTATATGCCTGACTTTGTTTGCCCCACCGTGATGCTGGATTGTCACGACACAGTAGAGACCTTGCGCCCCGCTGTACTGATTGTGAGCGCTAGTGTGTAGACTGACTACAGAAACGAAATCCTGTAGGCCTACAGCCCGACTCCTTTTGTTGTAACGGTTTCAGTGGGTTCCAGACCAAGAGGTAGAACCATCGGGCGCATCGCCTGACACTGAACAAGACGGAGGAAACTCCTGTTGAGAAGCTCTACTTCGGTGACATGAGCTGTAAATAAACTTTGTATGGGCCCGCCGGGTTCGATTGAAGGGCTGGAATGAACTGACGGGCGCACGGCAGTATAATTGGCGTGGAGTGGCATGTTAAAGTGGGCCCCAGGCCAGAAGGTAGAGCCATCGGGCGCATCGCCTGACACTGAAAGACACACAGGAAGAAGAACAAGTTGGCCGACCGAGATATGGCAAACCACCAAAAACCCTGGCCAAGGGGCTAGAGAACAAACCATGTATGGCCGAACAAATGCATGGCCACTGTAAGAAGCTTTAACCGTTAGTACAACTGTAGATCCTAGCCTGGCCTAGCTGTGAGTCTCCGGGGCAAGGAAGACGGCTACACGCCCCGTCGTTCCCCGGGTGTCACATCCTAATACATTCCCTATCCTCCAAAAGCGGACAGTATGAAGGGATCATGGCGGATAGCCCGATGAGAACCTGGAGTTTGCGGTTGGGCGCGACCTGGCGGTAGCAACGTACAGACACGCACCGACAGGCGCTCGAAAGGACAGCACATGAGCATTTGGCTGCCCATGCGCGCCACGATACCTCGGGAGTTGCCTATGAAACCAAATATGATTGGTTGCGAAGCAGGAAGGAGTACCGCAGCATAGTCGTTTCTGGCCTCGAAAGCCGCAGTCGAGTTTGTCCCTACCTGAATGTAACCGAGACCCGATTCTTCGAGATTTCGACACGATGGTCCAAAGAGTACGTATAACAATCAGTATGTTGGATAGGCTGCTTATCTGACAGTCCGCTGTTGCATGGCACTGCGCCGCATCCGGAAGCTGCTTGGCAGCGGCTTCACGGCAGCAAGGAAGTCGCCTCCGAGACGTCCGTTCTTGACGAACGCTACAAGGACTGTGCCCCCTGCGACTTGAGTGGTCGCATCACCACGCACCGCGTTTCTTTCAGTGTCAGGGATGCGCCCGATGGCTCTACCATATGGCCTATGGTCTGGGGACCATTGTAACAGTTACTACCACCAAATCATGGAGCATCGTCACCATACGGATTATACCGACCTACACGTACAGACGGTAGGGCCGCACGTGTCAGACATGTCCTGACCCTGTCTTGTGCGGTTGTTGTTTGTATATGCGGTTGTTGTTTGTAGCAAATTTAAGTGCAGATGTTCAAGTGCAGGTGGCGGAATCTACCGTAGTAATGAAGCTAGGGATGTACCAGGCCGTAAGGAGCGACTGCTGAACGGGATCAAGTTCCGGATTCCATGGGGGGAGGGTGCAGCAACGCCGGGTGCTATCATATGTCTCATTTCCTTGCTAAGTAAACAAGCGCATTCCGTCTGTTATATGTCTTTTTCTTCACGTAGCGCGATATTTATGGAACTTACCTCCGAATAGCGAAACGGTGCTACCACGTGACTAAAGAAGCGCTTGAACGACACGTCTTTTACCGGCCTTGGCCAAAGATCCTGAAAGATCATTATTTATCAAGCATTTACTTTAACTACCGGTACTTTAATACTTTTACCTTGTCGGGTGTGCGCCCTTCGCCGCTAGAGCATTGCGAGGTAAGAAGCGCGGCAGTAGCAAAGCTATCCAGTTGGGGAACGTTTAGTGAACATCCCTGGCTCCAAGCTTCGCTCTGCTTCAATAGGTTCATCCAATCCCACCTATGAGGCGCCTTTGAACCATGCCCTATGAAGCTCTCATTCATCAACCCAAACCCAAACGCCGATCGTATAGACCTTCTGCATGTCGCCGCAGGAGTCACTCGTCTTACATAGCTGGCAACTATACTGTTTGCAGACGCGCACCCATCATAACTGCGCAGGCGCGTCCATGAAGGCGATGGCTGTCAGCGCGTCATCGATGCGATACGCGTTGGGATTAGCCCTGATCTTTGCGCTCCAATATGGCGCGGCCGTGGGTACAGTCGACGGCGATGGACCTGGCACCGCGATTGGTAAGCATCGTACGGGTCTGATGCAAAAATGGTACTAGTCCAATTCACCATTGCCGTACAAACTCCTCACAACCTGTTGTTGATCGGCAGGTACGATAATGGCGTTGTCATCATCCTTCACGGGCCGTGAAAGCTCGGACTTGCACTACTACCTACAAGCGGATGGGGACAGGACTTACCGTTTGGTTTTCTGCGACGATGTGCCGATTGAGGGCATCATCCCTAACTCTCGCGCCACCATCATCTACGAACGGATTGTTGGGAAGGTTATGTACTCTTGCCAGCTGCCTCAGCGGCATGACGAGTCGCGTCGGCACCTTGTCGCCAGCACCGTCGCCACGCCGACAAAACCCACCTTCCTCGTCTACACAACGACCATGTGCGGCTACAATGCTCCAGCAGCAGCCACACCAGAGGTATTTGGGGTGGCCCTTTACACTCGGCAGCCGTGGGTACCAAGTTTGCGTCAGGGGGCCATTCGCCAGACATGTCGTCGCTCTAATTCACCTTCTATTGAATAATTCTACAATTGCCGCGCGCTTAACCCTCGCAGG
Organism: Yamagishiella unicocca; assembly: GCA_003116995.1. Lineage (NCBI taxonomy): Eukaryota > Viridiplantae > Chlorophyta > Chlorophyceae > Chlamydomonadales > Volvocaceae > Yamagishiella > Yamagishiella unicocca. Next base: position 457,701 of record BDSL01000078.1, read on the forward strand.
TGGTGAACGATCTATTCACTGGAAAAGGCATCCAGCAGGGCCGATCCCTGGCCGGGTACTATGACACATGTTCGTACGGCCAGGTCACCATCGATCCTTCCCAGGTCAAGATCGTAGGCCCCATCGAGATCCCTTGCGCTGGGGAGCTACCGAAGCCTGTTCCACACCCCCTTAACGGTGGTGGCTTTGACACGAAGACTTGTGGCGACAACTTAGTCAAGTGGCACTATTATTTAGATTTGGTCGCCAAGAAGCAAAACATTACCGCTCAGGAGTTTCACCACCGGATCCTAATTTTGCCCAAGGGCTACGTCAAAGATCGTAAGTATCGACCTCCGCGCGAGAACATTGCTGTCGTGAGCGCGCTGCATTAGTGAGATGCGTCTGCTGGCGGGTATGAGCGAGCGGATGTGAGCGCCGCAGTTAAACACATGCCCATTGCAAGGGTGGGCATATGCCACAGTTGCAACGATTTCAGCTAGCCTGAACCAAGCTGATACTGTCTTTCCGCTGGATTAATGCAGGCTGCAACAACTTCGCCGGGTTGTCAAATCAGGGGCGCTCGATGTCTCAGGGTCCCTCTGCAGCTTCATCCAATACGTGGGGCACATCCTTGGTCTGGCTGAGCGGCAACTTCATCGGAGATGTGGAGATTTTGTTCCATGAAATCGGTCACACGCTGGGCATGAGTCACGCCAACGTTCCAGGCGGTTGCGACCTGTCCGACCAGTGTGACCACACCTGCCCCATGGGGGCTACAGGTGGCCAAGGCATCCGCTGTCTGAACGCCCCCCATCTGTGGCAGGTAAGCTTTCTCTTCTGCGCATCCATCGTAGCTGGCTAGAGCTTTTATTTGGCGCAGCCGTTTGAATTCCTCGCCCACAATGCGCTAAAGTCTGTATTCCATGCTTCCCGTGCAGCTTGGCTGGGGCGGTCCTTTCCTGGAGCTCAGCGACAAGGACTTGGGGTACGGCCAACGGCAAGTCGTACAGGTGCCGCCGCAAATGAGTACGCCCTGGAGCTCCGTTACTGTTGCCTTGAGCGGAATGACTCCAAACCAGAAGCTCTATCTCTCAGCTCGGATCAACAAGGCACCGTACGAGCTACCCAACAACAAGTCATACGATGGCAAGCCCATCCTTGTGGTCCACAGCTTCGACGGTTCACGCCTTAGCTTTTCTGACCCACAACCTTCGAAGGCTACGACAGTGCTGGTGGGAGAAATGGGACTCGGCAGGACGTGGGCACACGCTGCAAGCGGTCTGGTCGTGAGTTTTGCGGATTGGGACGGCCTTAACGGTGCTGCTGCTACGCTATGTCGCCGCAAGGGAGTCACAGAGCAGGTGTGCGGCGACGATATTGACGACGACTGCGACAACCTCCCAGACCATCTAGACCCAGACTGCCTAGCCGTTGAGCAGCGAACAGTTCCCAGCAGCCCACCACCACGCCGCAGCCCGTCGCCAAGCCCACAGTCTCCGCCGCCATCAGTCAGGTCGCCGCCGCCACCTCGTCCTCCACGACCTCCGCCGCCGCCTCAATCTAGCCCTCCCAAGCCGCCGCCGGCGCCGAGGTCGCCGCCGTCACCTCGGCCACCGAAGCGGCCTCGGAGTCCACCCCGGCTGCCGCCGACTGCCGGACGCCGCGTACTGCGCAACCGTATGGCTCTCAGGCCTGTATAGATAACGACTAGACAGAGTGGGACGAACCAAGTTTTTCTACATAAAATACAGGTTTGCTACTGTTTGGGCGAGTTGTGTTTATTGATGTTCTGGGAGGCCACCTGACCCTTATTTTGGGATGTCGCCTGTTGCATAAGGCGATATGGCGGTGAACATGGATCTTCAGGTGGTGCATTATTCTTTTAGTTGTACAGTAGGGTTTTTGCCGTTATCCCCGATATATATATACATAGGCCCTAACGCGAAATATAGATTATGCATACAAGGTGAAGTATGAGCCAACGCCAATCCATATTACTATACATAAGTGCCAACAGAGTGAAGTATGAGCCAAATCACATACATATTATGATATTTTCCTTAAATGTTTGCAGCCTAAATGACAGGAGGCCGTTTGCTATCGACCATTGTGCCTAATTGCCTAAACTTCGTTATATAATCATGCAGCGGAGGCCAATCCCTGGGGATTGAAGTCGCGTCTTGGAAGGACCGATGTGGCCTTACGGGTCACCACAGCTGCCTTGTAATGCTGTGGCGACCCGCTGCATTCTGTTTGGTGCCGTTTGTACCATAGCAATCTGAAGTAACAAATGACGCACCAGGCTGATGCTATTCACTAAATGCACCCATGGCAGCGTCGAGGCCCGGTCCAGTGTCAGGGCGCCCTTGAAATGCCCCATTACGGTAGGCATTTCTGCCATGTCGCTTCTGACGAGGTTTAGAGGTTACGTTCGATCAGGTTCAATTCTAAATAGATCTTGGATATGAAAGGCCACCGCAGCCGTGTGGCAGGTATAGGACACGTCCTTCTAACCTACACGTCTAAGAGAAAACAGGACGGCAGGGTGTTTCTTGCCACAGCCTTTTCCAACCCGAATCAGTAACTACAAGCGGTTGAGCACCGTTGTACTTGTGGCAGCCCTTCTTGTCCTGGGTTTGCCCGGGCTTGGGGTCACTGTAACATCTCATCATCTGGAACGTGTGTCGACGCGTGTGGGCTGTGCCCCAGGGTATCGCACGACATATTATAAATTACCCAAGTTGACATACCGTATGCCCCGTGTCCTGGAAAAAAAGAGTGGGGCCAGTGACAAATGATTTTACGCCTGCGCAGATTTCATCTTTGCATCCTGGCATAAGTCAGCCCACAGGGTTACTGCGATTGCGGTCCGATGATATAAACCTGAATTTTAGACTCCTGACCGGTCATATATGGCAAAATCGTAAGCACGGGTAGGTTGTTCCTCGCAACGCAATCGATTCGGTAACAACGACCCAGCTAATTACCGTATGTTTAAAGCCGTAAAGAGGGGGAAAACCTGCAATGGATTTCAATACGTGACTAGTAGTGGAGGTGAGGGAACCTGTGAGTTAAAAAGGTAAGTACTACGCGACTGCTCAATTTGGATTGGGTTCCGGATTTCAGGGGATCCCGATATCAGTGTGCAGCTGTGTGCGACTGTGTGCCTTCATAAAGGTTAACCACCTCAATACCATGATATTCAATATTCCAGCTCTACCGCATGGTCAACGTGTAGTGTCTTTGGTTCACGCTCGTGACTAAAGGAATCCTTGCAGTATTCGGAGCGCCTGGACGCGTCCAGGGCGATGACTGTTAGCGCGTCATCGACGATATGCGCGGTCGGATTAGCCATGATACTTTCACTCCACTATGACGCAACCGTTGATGCGTTCGATAGCAATGGACCTGGCTCTGAGACGGGTAAGCCTCCGGACTTGTGCAAGGCCAGGATAAATGCCGGCCCTGCGTGACCATAACAACCCTTGCTGATTTCACAGGTATAATGATGATGTTGATGACGTCCTTCACCGACGGTACAGACTCGGAATTGCAATTCTACCTCCACGCCGACAATGACCAAAACTATCGTTTGGTTTTCTGTGACAGTGTGGCGAGCGATAAAATCATCCCTAACTCTCGCGTTAGAATTGCATTCGACAATGTTACTGGAGGCGTGATGTACTCCTGCCAGTCGCCGCAATCACAGGAACAGCCGCACCGGCTTCTTGCCGCCGGCATCGTCTCCACGCCGACAAAGCCCCAATTTCTTGTTTACATCACCACGCTCTGTGGTTATACTGCTCCAGCAGCAGCTACACCTGAGGTATGTCGGCTGCGCATCTACATCAGCCTGCATCAGCAACCGAACCTGCATGCAGCGGGCCGTGAACTGTCATTGGCGCACTGTTTGGGCTTTGCCCCAAGCGGCCCTGTGATACACGACTTTTCAAGTGCCGCGCGCTTAACCCTCGCAGGTGGTGAACGATTTATTCACTGGAAAAGGTATCCAGCAGGGCCGATCCCTAGCCGGGTACTACGACACATGTTCGTACGGCCAGGTCACCATCGATCCTTCCCAAGTGAAGATCATAGGCCCCGTCGAGATCCCTTGCGCTGGGGAGCTGCCGAAGCCGGTTCCATTTCCATTCGGCTCCAATCCCCGCTTTGATACCAAATCCTGTGATGGAAACCTAGAAAAGTGGCACTACTATCTGGATGCAGCGGTTGCCAAAAAGCAAAACATCGCCCCTCAGGATTTCCACCACCGCATTATAATTTTGCCCAAGGGTTACTCAGACGATCGTAAGTTGACGCACTGGACATATGTCGGTGCCATGTGTTCAATGTTCAAACTCATACTTTGATTGCCCTTTACACATAGTCAGCTATTTCCTGGCTTACATCTGTTGTGCTGATTTGCATGTGGAGGGTTGAGGGATGACATCTGACGACAGGAGAACTTCAATATAGAGGATTCTTTTAGATATATTTTGCGCCATCCCTTGATGCAGGATGCAACGGCTTCGCCGGGTTGTCGAACCAGGGGCGATGGCTCTCTCAGCGTCCCTCTGCAGCTTCATCCAATACGTGGGGCACATCCTTGGTCTGGTTGAGCGGCAACTCCATCGGAGATGTGGAGATTTTGTTCCATGAAATCGGTCACACGCTGGGCATGGGACACGCCAACGTTCCAGGCGGTTGTGCATTCGTCGACCAGTGTGACCACACCTGCCCCATGGGGGCTACGGGTGGCCAAGGCATCCGCTGTCTGAACGCCCCCCATCTGTGGCAGGTAAGCTTTCTCTTCTGCGCATCCATCGTAGCTGGCTAGAGCTTTCATTTGGCACAGCCGTTTGAATTCCTCACGCACAATGCGCCAAAGTCTGTATTCCACGCTTCCCGTGCAGCTTGGCTGGGGCGGTCCTTTCCTGGAGCTCAGCGACAAGGACTTGGGGTACGGCCAACGGCAAGTCGTACAGGTGCCGCCGCAAATGAGTACGCCCTGGAGCTCCGTTACTGTTGCCTTGAGCGGAATGACTCCAAACCAGAAGCTCTATCTCTCAGCTCGGATCAACAAGGCACCGTACGAGCTGCCCAACATAAAGTCATACGATGGCAAGCCCTTCCTTGTGGTCCACAGCTTCGACGGTTCACGCCTTAGCTTTTCTGACTCTAGACCTCCAAAGGTTACAACAGTGTTGGTGGGAGAAATGGGACTCGGCAGGACGTGGGCACATGCTGCAAGCGGCCTGGTCGTGAGCTTTGGTGAATGGAATGACGTCAACGGTGCTGCCGCTACGCTATGTCGCCGCAAGGGAGTCACGGAGCAGGTGTGCGGCGACGGTATTGACGACGACTGCGACAACCTCCTGGACCACCTAGATCCGGACTGCTATGGACAGCTTTCCAAGTCGCCACCACCATCCGCTAGCAGACGGTCGCATCTCCCCAACCCGCCGCCACCACCACCCCCGAGACCGCGTCCCCGCAGCCCAAGGCCACCACCGATGCCGCCGCCTTCACCACCGCCACGTCGTCGCAGCTCTCCTCCTCGGAGCCCGCTTCCACCATCGCCACGCCCGCCGCGTAGGTTTGCTGCCAGGAGGCGCTAACTTCCCTTGTTCGGCACTTTTGGTGTAAATATGGCAGGGCTGTCGCTGAGCTGAACGCTAATCTAGTTAACGGCCGCCAGCCCTGCGCACTTGCTATGATTCCTCCTCAATGACCAGCTGACGTCATTCATAGAAAATGAAAGGTCGGGACACCGCCTGCGCGACGAGAGGGCTGTGCTTCGATTCGTACGTGACAACAAATGCACTGTGCTTGCGGGATTCATGGATGTCGATTATGGCTACCAGGTTATTGCGTTTGGCGCACCCTGTGAGAGTTAGTTGACGTCAAGTGGTTCTAAAGGGTTCCTAACCCGTCCTAGGGGACCCAAGGGAGCATCTCCGAACGTTGCAGAAGCGTACAGAACGTAGCAGGTATTCATTTGAAGACAAGGCGTGGAATTATTATCTTCACGTTGTGTTGCCTGTGGGTCGTCATGGCCGGCTTTTTCCCTTTAGCCTAAGGTTTTTTATTCATACAGTTCCTTTCCACGTCCATTCTGGTAGGCTCGCTGGGCCAGACTCCGCTGTCTGTCTGCAGGCTCTGCCGTCATGCCAGCCGTGTGCGCGCTGTCCGTGTCGAAGTGGAACTCCACTATGTCCTCAGCAGTATGGCACATATTTCGGCCCTTGGCTCGGCATCCTACGCCGAATTTACATAGGTTGTACATCCAATTTATTGATGAACATATCCATGAATTGAAGTACAGCAGGACGGTAGGCGTGCATATATGCCCGTAATTTTCCTGACAGGATGCGTATCAAATGCTTCGCTGTTTGAAGGCCGGTGTCCTGAATTGATAGGCCGTTGTCGACATTGCTGCTCCGTTAGACCGAGGCAGGCACCTGTGGGTGCCCTGCGGCGGGTTTCCATCGGGGGGGTCTCGGGGTTCACGCTCGGTCATTCATTGTGCTGATGCTCACTGCTTTAGGGTTTTAGGTTGTTGTTGTAACGGTTAGGTTGTTGTAACGGTTACAGTGGGTTCCAGACCAAGAGGTAGAACCATCGGGCGCATCGCCTGACACTGAACAAGACGGAAGAAACAAAAACCGACCTGCACCGGAACAAAGGCATCCACCAGAACACCAAATCGACAGGCCGTAGGCACACAGAGCAGCAGCCAACACCCCAGGGGGAATTTGCACTAGAGGCTCCCCTATCAGGAACTGGCCACCAACCAACCTAACAGGTGTCACAGTGCTGGGTTGTGCGTGATCCAGAGAAGGCTCTCAAAGCGTCTAAGGAGCACACCTGCACTGGTGCTGGGTAAATCATCAATCCTCTGAGTATGGAAGGCCCGCGTGCACGGGGCTTCCTTGTTGGCGTGTTTTGCTTGCACGTTGACAGTTACTACTATGTTGACGTGGCACCAAAGGTTGCACTACGATCCTTATTGCGATTGTAATGTCGGTAGTGGTACTTTGGGCTCTATATACTCCGGTCTCCGTAAGCGTCCGGCGCATCGCCCGACGGCTCAGCCTTTTGGAGTCCAATGTAGTAACACGTACTAATGCAGGGCGCAGTGGCCTCTCTGTGCGGCCGCGGTAAGTACCCTGGTGCGATGCAAGGCGGGCTATCCCCTGGTATCGTTCACATGTCAGCACAGGCCAGGCAAACTCTGGATGCGGTACAGGTCGCCGCCGCCAACAACTTGGCTTACATCGCGTATCCACACACGCTCAGCTGGAATAGTCATCCGTTGAAATAGCAAACAGCCTTTCCAGGTACACGAAGCGGTCAGCACAACGGCTTCTGCTAATTGCGGGCACGGTGCATAATTAGCTAGCCGCCTTTGAAGATGTATCGAATGCAGTATAGAAAGGAACCAATTGGTATGCATGCCGGTCCGTGTTACCCCGTCACTGCATGGTCATCGTGCGGTCGCCTAAATACACGTCATTCCATTGCGCCCCAAGCGGCGTACACACATACATACGTAATTGAGCGCATTAAACATTTCCCTAACCTTAGTAGCCATACAACATCAGTTTCCGAGCCCAGAACCAACTTTAAAAAACAGTTTGCTGTTTCAATCTACAAGCACCAAGAGTTGCGCTACCGGTAATTACAAACAGTGGCCATGGCTTTAATGGCGACGCAGAGGGGCTGTCGCTGTGGCGCTGCACATCAGCGGAAACTTTGCGCAGCGCCGCGGCTTCAGGTGCGCGGGGGGCCACCTTGGTCGTCGTAGCGGGTCTCCCAGCTGGACTCGTAAATGAAAGCTTCCATCTTGCGGGCAATTCCACGAACCTTTCTGGCTGTCCTTTTAATGCCCTCGCCAACTGGTGGTCCGTGTCGCCACGTTCGCACAGGCCTCGACGTCGCGAAGACGGCTCATAATTGCTGCCGGTCAATCACAGTCAGGCAACACGGCCACGAAACGGCGGCTGAGCGGGCCCCCGAGCTTACCACCCATAGATAGTAACGTAGGTGGGATGCGGACGGGATTTCAATCACACTGGCGAAAAGCCAAATTTTTGAAGCTTTCGTTATGTTCGGCTGAGCCTACAGGCTGAAAGGAAAGGGTTCACTATTGCAGATGTGAAATTCCTTGGCCGCCTGGCCGCGATACGCAGGGAGGTGGCGGAGGCGGCGGTGGCGACGGCTGGGGCTGGGAGCGGACTGCCCGCAACTTGGCACCCAACCTCTTCGTATTGGGTCTGTACTTCTTCATCACAGCATACGGTGGTGACAACTTCGGCGGAGGCGGAGGCGGTGGTGGTGGCGGAGGCGGAGGTTAGTCCGCCGCTGCGCAGCCCTACCATTACAGCAGTAGCCAATCGTGCCTTGGCTCCGTGGCTGATTGTGTCTATCATCAGAGATGTGATGCATGTGATGCCAGACGTCATCCCCGCAAACGCCTGCGAACCTACGCTGGCGTCAGGCCCCTCCGCTAGCGCCGAAACACACCACGCGCTGTGTACAGAAAGCTAATCTACACCCATCCCACTTACGGCATGCAAATCATTATGTCATGTAGTGGCTTCTACGCGCGCAAGCAGGGGCCGTAATAGCTGCTACAGCCCGCTTCACAGCGCGCCCCGCTGAACCGCCTTCGCGACCTGGCAACGTACTTGTGCGGGCGTTGCCGAGGAGGGGCGGGCTGCGGGCGACGCAGGTGCCGCCTTATGAGTTTTTTGCCCGGGTGGTGATCCCTTTGTTCCCGCGTCGTCCTCCCGGGCGCAGGTGGTGGTGGTGGCGGCGAGGGGGGTAGCGGCGGCGGTGGGGGCGGGGGCCTGCAGCCTGACGGCGACGGCCCCAACAGCAACCACCACGAGCGCCATGACAGGAACCGGCAGAAGGAGCATGCGCACAACGAGGAGGAGTCGAGCGACGCGGCGGATTCTGAGGACGAACAGTCACTGTCACGGGGCAGGGTGCGGAGGCTGTAGGTTTGCGATCAGCGGCAGGTTCTGCGGGACATTCATGAATCTTGACGAAGTAACCAAACATGCACATCATACGGTTCAATTTGTTGCTGCGAGGGCTTTAAAACAATAATGTGGCATGGCGCGACAATGGCGGTGCCACCCGCTAAGGTGCCGACCCGTGTCTACTGGGTGTACCGCGACTGTAGCTGAGGCCCCCTTTCGCTTCCAGCGGCGATGTCGGCGGTGGGCCATCGCGCGCCCTACTGTGCCTGCTGGCACTGCGGCAAATGCGAGGGTCCTGGGAGGAGTTGACGGCGCATGGCTCGGTAGAATCACAGGCGCATGTGTGTCTTTCGCCGTATTGGTGAGGATGACACGGCACCGTCCTCGTGCAAAATCCGGCGCCTCCGGGCTGGTCTTCTTTGATTTGGAGGTTTATACGGAGTGTCAGTGACTTTGAATGAGCCGCGAAAGCTATGTCGAGGGTTGCGTGTCGTGTGTCGTGCACGAGAGGCAGGTGCGTTGCGTGTCGTGTGTTGTGTGTTGTGCACGAGAGGCAGGTGCGTTGCGTGTCGTGTGTTGTGTGTTGTGCACGAGAGGCAGGTGCGAACTGGATGCGGCCCCAAGCGGGTGCCCGCAGAGCCTAGGGTACGCGATTGTTTCTTCTTCCTCAGTATTGATGTGCCCCAGTTGGTTGTGTACGGAGTGTAGAGAGAGTCGCGCTGTCAGGGCGACAGTCGAAACTGCCGATTTCGAGTGCGACGAGGAGCTCTTCCAAACGAAGTGACATCGACTGCTGCGAAGGTGGGGGTGAGCGCAGAACAGACGATAGGGGGTTGCCGTTCCCTAGCTGTGGCGCGGATGTGGTGTGCAATCGAGTGGAAGTGAGGAGCTTTGACGCTTGCGCGAAGTCCATGCCTACGCCGATACCTAACAACGGAATTGTGCCGTTTTCCATGTCGAAAATTTCACCCGCACATATGCTTGGCTTTTGTACAGCGAGGAAGTGGGCGTCTAAGCGAGGAGCGTCGCTCTCACGCAGGCGCGGCTGTTGGATCGTTACAAGCTTACAACGGTGGCAAAGTGGCAATCGGCCTCTATGCGCCCCTGCTGATGGCTATCCTCTTGTACCCCCGCAGCTTGCATACTGTCACCCCCGTCCGAAATCTGGCCGCATGGCGCCGGCCCCGCCGTGCGCACATGCATCAGACCGTCGCATCGCACGACGTAACCCAGCACCCGTCGCCAGGAACCTGCAGCCTCGCTACTTACATCTAAACGAGTAAGTAGATGCCGTACAAGACCCTACCAGCACACCGCACCCGTTGCTTTACATTTTCTCCTGGAGGCCTGCCACTCGAGCTAGCCTCGCTTGCTGTGCCGGCCTCGCGCCCCGCTGGTGGCGGGCGCGGCCCAGTTGGGTTCTATAAGTCCGGCTGTGCGCCCATCTCTACCGCAGTAGTGGTAGCTGTTGGCCGTCATAGTTTGTCTCTCTCGTAAACATGACTGCCCATGGCAGCGAAAACGTGTTTGGCACTTACTACACTACCGGGGCACACACACGTTGGGAGCTTACGGGGGTGCACACTTATGGGGGCGTGGAGGCATCCCTTGGCGACAGCAGCGCCTTTAATGTAGTAGTACCGGTAGGACGCTCTCGTTGCATCATTGCGCCCTGCCGTGCAGAGTGCGACCCGGCGGTGGTATGACTAACACACACAGTGCAATTTTAGCCATCCGGGCCGAGCCTGCAACCCTGCGCACCCATTTGCCGCCGAAGACCCGGCCATGGTGTCATGCGACACCGGGAGCAGGGCAGCCCGCCCTCGCGCTGTACGCTGGCCGCCTCTCTCTGCGGCCCACACAGAATCAAAGGACTCGTAACGGTACACGGCAGAGGCTGCCTGCAAGGTCCCGTCCGCCGAGCTCTGAGACCAGTTACCATGCGCACGCGCCACCATCCAGCAAGCCGCTCAACCCTAACCGCACCCAATCACTGAGACACCTACTCGGGCGAAACGCCGCACACCCGCAGCATCTCCTTCACGTCCGTCACCTTCTCTCGCACGCGCCCCGCCGCCTGCCCCATCGCCACCTCGTACTCGTCCAGCAGCCGCCAACGGGACCAGTCCACTGCCCGCACACCGCGCTGCCGCAATATTGTCGACAGGCCCGCAAAGCCGGGAGGTCCTGCTGACCCGTGGGTCGCCTGCGCCGCGCGAATCAGTGCCTCCGTGTCTGCCACCAGGCTGGCAGCCGTCTCGTCGGCGTCCACCAGGTTGGTCCCAATGATGCCGGTGGGGCCGCGCTTGAGCCAGCCCACCACGTAGAGCCCCGGGTGGGTGCCGCCGGGAGCTGCGCCGGCCGCCGACGGCGGCGGTGGCGTTGGTCCACTTGGGGCTTCCTGGGTTGCAGACCGGCGGGTTGCGGTAGGTGGGAGGTGCATTAAAATGAGGAGGGCGAGTGGGAGTGAGGATGCAGTGGTGAAACGGGAAGCGCAGGATCAGGAGTAGGCTGAGGCAGGCGTGGAGCAGGGCTGCGATCGCCAGTGGCATCACTCGTAGCTGCCGACTTGCGTGCACTGCCGTGCCCCGCCACCCACCTTCAGCACGCGACCCGCCACGTTGGGCACCACGCCGCGGCGGCTGTCGAAAGCTACACCCTGCGCGAAGGAAACGCAGCGGCAGGCAGTGGTGCCAAGCTGGGCAAAGGCAGCGTTCGAAGAGTGCGCTGCAGTGCAGTGCACAGCGAGCTCTGTGGTGGCAACCCATGAATGCCGGTTGATTCCCCAACCTTCCAAAGGACACGCAATGTCTCCCAATGCACACATGATCGTCTTGCCGACCAGCATAGTGGCCCGTCACACCTGCAGCGGCAGCGACTTGTAACCGATGCTCTTGAGCACCAGCTGGCAGTCGATGGTGTCGTACACACCAGTGCCCACTGCCACAGCCGCGCCGCCGGGAGCTTCTTGTCGTACAGCAGTGCGCTCCACTCGAAGACCTGGGTTGCAAGTGCGCGTGTACGGCAGAATAGGTCGGCGTCCTGGGGTTTGAGGCTTGATGTCTGGCGGGGTGAGAGATTGGGTAGTTGGGCGCGTGCGCGGGCGGTTCAGAGTTTTAAATTAACTGTCCCTTTAGGGCATCCATCGGAGTTGTGTAAACGGGAGCCCCTTGGGACTTGCCACTTGCCCTTCCCTCGGATGTCCTGGACAGACTCCACCGGGAACACAACAACTCACCAGTGACACCGCCGTCAATGCCACCGCGCACCACCTCCACCGGTTTGCGATAGAACTGAAAGAAAAGGTCTCGCCGGTTCCGCTGCTCCGCTACCGCCGTCTCCGCCGAGTCCGACACTGCCCGTGTCACGAGCTCGTGCACTCTCCGCTTGAGCCGCGTGGCCTTCATCTCTACCGCGTCGGCCTCCGAAACCGCCAGCTGGTCGGGCGCTGCCGTACGGGCCGTCACGCCGCACTCAGTGAGCAGCTCCTTTAGCTCCTTGGGAGTGCAGGCGGCCTGGGGTGGGGTGGTTGGGTTGCGGATGAGGCGGGTTGAGAGGAAGGTGGAGAGAGAGTCGTGAAGTCTGGATCTGCGGGACTGGTACGGCCGTCGAGCAATCTATTCCGACGACATCCGCCCAGCAGGCACCATTTGACCCTCCCCCTCCCCCTCCATAACGCGCACTATATATCCCATTTTGCCAACCCGACGTACACCCAAATGGGGGCCGATCCTGTCCCGCCCTCTACACACCTGCACCGGTCCCCTCCTGGCCACCAGATGCACCTCCTGCACGGGGCCTCTCCCCGAGCCGCCAGAGCCGCCTAACAGCTGGGCTAGCGCATGCGCCGCCATGTCAGTTGGTTGGTAGCGGGCAGGGGGAGCCAGAAGAGCACGGGCACAGTCCAGTGCAACGTTGCCAATGCCGCAAATGGCGACGGAGCGAACCTACACGGGGTGGGGGGATGGTCTTTGCCTATGGTGTTTGGTGTACCCTTCGTTTGAAGAACAGCATAGCAAGTCGAAATGGGCTAATAATCAAATGGCTTACGGTGGGACATTACTTCAACCCTGGACAACGATCCAGTGCAAAACTGTTGGAGTCGGAGGGCATCGATCCCCCTACCTCCCGCATATTCTGCGGCGCGAAGCATACATGCTAAGCGGGCGCTCTACCATTTGAGCTACGACCCCAACGCTCGATGACGGGGTCGAACCGTCGACCTTACGGTGACATCTATCTGAATTCCTAACAGCCGTACGCTCTACCGACTGAGCTAACCGAGCTTTTCCCGGGGACTGTCGTACGAAAGTCGATGACAAATTGCGGCGGCTAGACTTCCAATGGCTGGCAGGTCGGGGGCTGACGCGGTCTCTCTCTCTCTCTCTCTCTCTCTAGACGCGCGTGCCTCCCTGCCCGGCGGATGGCAAGTGTTTCTGCGCTCGTTGGCAGCACGCGCTGTCGGTAATTCCGTGCGGTTGTCGGTGGGTGGCTCCCTTCCTCCCTCCGTCCCTCCAAGGGACCCTAAGTCCCATTTTGCGTTGCGCTCGGACACCAGCCAAGTCTTGAAACACTTGCACCAACGAACGACTGACAGCTTTTCCCAGCGCCGCATGGGACGACGGACGCGCCATATTCGAGCAGAGCGCGGCGCAATGGGGTCGGTGCCGCTTCGTTGCCATAAGCCGCTTTTTAGTTTGCTGCTGCTTGCCCATTCTGCATCTGTGCATAACCCCGGGCCGCACCTTGGACAGGTCTATCGGCAGCTGCCGTGCATCAGGGTGGCCGTTGTACCACCACACGAACTCGCGCGCGCTCAGCACACCGGGGCCTTCTTCCCTGGTCACGCCCAGCCGCCGGTCGCTCTCCGCGCCGTATGACAGGACCACCTGTACGGGCGGCGGCAGACGTAAAGACACAACACACCCTGACTCGGCAGTGCCTCGACAGGATCCGGACGGTAATTCCTGAGCTGAAGTGGGCTGTACGGGGCGTGCCCTGAAGGAGGCCAGAGCTGAGGCGCGGCTAGGGCCCCCCCACAACGAAATTAAACTTATTCCCAAATTATCCTTTTGTCGAGCTCTGTGCGTAAATGCGATTCGAAAAGACCGCGGGCAACTGAGATCGCCAGGCCACTGCGGCGCGCCCACCCAGCTTCTCACGGTAAGCTCACCCAGCCGGTCCCGGACATAATGGCTCAGTGCCTTGGCACGCTGTCTGAACCCAGGTTAGATGTGCACGAAAGCCCCAATCTATTCAATTGACAATTTAGCACCCCTGCAGCCTATTGCCGCACTGGAACCTTACGTCATCGCCTCGGTGTGCAACCCATGTCCTGTCCCTTCCAACTCACCGCGTGGTGCAGGGCGCTGAGCTCGCTCACTTCCACATCTCGGCCCACCAGCACGTTGCCCAGAAAGCTGACCCGAGGGTCGGCCGCCACGGAACTGAATTGGTTGATCACATTCTGCAATCGGGAAATGGCAGAGGCAGGCCGGCAGGCAGCGCCAGAGCATATGCCAAGCCGTTAGAGGCATAAGCGATAGTATGGGCTGGTGGCCAATGCAGGTCGGCTCGAGTGACTTTTTCGTGTCACGCGCTAGAGCGGCTGTGTCCGCACCTGCTTTGCGCTTTTATGCATACTGACCTGCCTGCCTATGTGCCTGACTCCCGCCGCCCAAGATACACACACCGACGTGCTATTTCATCAAGGGATCAAGACAGACAGCATGGATTTGCATGGTTTCCTGGGCTCTGCCAGCGCTAACACCTAATAACCAGCATATGCCGCTGCGGCCATTGCCGCCGGGGCCCAGCCCTGGCCTGAACACTTCCAACCCGTTACTAACGGTCACGCTTCACCAAGTGCTCGCTGTGCCGCTTCTCTCCCCGATCTCCTTTCTCCCAACTCCCTACCCCGTCCACCCCGCTGCCACACCTTCGTGTCCTGGTGATCTGGCGCCACCCCGGAGCGCACCAGGCCGAAGGGGGTGGGCAGCCGGTCCTGCGGTGGTAGCAGGAGAAGCAGGGAGCGGAACAGGGAACGGGGTGTACTGTGCACATGCAGTAAGACGATGGTAGTGTGGTGATAGCCCTAGCATTCGGTCCTTCAGCTGCCTGCTCCCTGATGTGGGGGGCGAGTTGCAGGGCCGGCCTTCCTGCTGGTCATCCCGCCGCTGCACTGTGAGCAAAGTGGCAATGCGGCATGTGGTGCCACGGTCGTGTCGCGCTGCCAGGGCGACAACGGCATGTGCGCGCCCTTCCGTGTGTCCGCCCCGCGCCACCGGACTCTCCCCCAACCCTGCGTGTAGCTCCATCCCTTCGCACCACAACAGAGACGTGCACGTTGTCGCCATAGCGCTTGAGGAGCTGTAGGGGAGCATCAGCAAGGGAGGGCGAGAATGCCGGGTTGGATCACGACGGGTTCGGAGGCCATGTCAGTGGTATTCGCCCGCAGTGCTGAGGCAGAAAGTCGCCATGGGGAGGGTGTGGCGGTCTTTCTAGCAGGCCGGCTGGCGCATGAAAACCACTGGTCGAAGGCTCACAATCTTGTGTACGATACATGCCCTGTATATTGGGTTTCCGGTACGGCAAAGCGGTCCTTTGCCAACGTGGCACGTTGCTCTGCACAGGGTCGCTTCATTGCTCAGGTCAGCAAGAAGGCTCACCCGATCAACGGTGTAGAAGCCGGCCGGGCCAGAGCCCACGACGCATACGTGCAGCTTCTCCGAGACGACCGGCCCGACAGCGGCAGCGGTTGTCGCGTAGGCAGCAGACACAGCTCCAATACCATGACAAATTAGGGCCCGTAGGCCATTCTTATATAGCGCACCAGCGCCCAACGCCAAAATGCCAGCAGCTGGCGCCGGGACCCGTGACATTTTCGGCGGGAGTCGATTGCCCAAGGCCAAGTCGGTGTCGGATGCAAGGGCTTCAGTGGTAAAGGGTTGCTATGTATACGAAGTTCTTGTTCTTGTTTAAAGGTGTACTATTAAGGGCGCAGGGGCACTTGCCGTGGAGCCACGGGGATACACGTCGAATCCGACTGAATCTGTGCTAACGAAGGTCGATGGTTTTGCTTCGCCTTGTGTCAATGCACGGCGAAGTACGCTTGGTAGCACTTGTACGGTATATACCCGGCGACGTGGCGAGCGCGGTGCGATGGGTGCTGTAACATCAAACGGCACCATGCAGCAACTGCTTTTGCTAAATTATCACAATTTAAACGCAACCCTGCCGCCGATGCGGCAGCTTGCGCCTTCCAAACCTTCATAACATCGTACTCGACAACAGCCGCAAGGCGAGGCGACGGCCAGCGCCACAAAATTGTGCCTCATGGATGCCATCAAAACAAAAGGTGTTAGGCTTGGACACGTGCGCAGCAAGAAGGTGCGTGCTCGCGGCAATGCACGGGTCCGAACCTTCCTTTCCTGTTCTCCGGCCAAGCAACTCACTACAATCATATCAAGATATGCGACGTTATTGTTGATTTTGATAAAATTGTCCCGGGACTGCTTTCAGGGCTTCCATGCACCGCGGTGGGCACTCCCCTCAGCATGGCTTGCATGGCCGGATCGCGGCTACCTTGAAGCGTATGATGATATCACAACGCGTATCTCTGGGCGATTTGGCACCTTCTCAGCTACTGCTACCACGGGAGCGGTGTGGGCTGGCCGTGAGTCTGGCACGTCATCACGCCCTCAGCTACCGTCTCGTCTAAGCGCTGAGACAAAGCAGCAACAGCGATCCCAGCCGCAGGCCCCCCTCGATGCGACCCAACGTCGGGCCAGTGGAGGCGACGGCAGCGAACCCAGCGGCCCTGGCCCCGAACCCGAACCCGGCCAGCAGCCCAACGAGCCAGGCGGCCCTGAGGGCGGAGTACCGTTCAGGCTGCGGTACTGGATCCTGCTGCTGGCTGAGTACGGAGGCATCTACGGCACAGCTGCCGTAGCCATCGCGGCGCTAACGAACATTGACGCGTTCGGGGGCCTGCATTGGGACGCGTCCGACGTGGCCCTGGGCCTGGGCCTTATGGCCCCTGCCCTGGCCTTCGATGCCGTGGTCGGCCTGCCGGACTGGACCACCAAGCAGGAGGACGCCGCGGCGCTCGTACGACTGTTCGTGGATCCGGAGCTGCTGCAGCCGCACCCAAAGAAGCAGCAGCCCAAACAAGGTGCGGCGGGGACCTGGGGTTGCGGGTCCAGGGGTGTTCCTGCGCTGTGTGCCTGGGGCGGATGTGGTCCCAGTGCCGGCAGGGAGGTAGGATGAGAGACAGGACGGGAGGGAGGGTGGTGGGAGGCGGCACGTGTTGTCTGGTGGGACGAGGCAGCGCCTGTCAAGGAGGTCGGAGAGGTATGTGTGTCTGTTGCGGCACTTGCCCCTCTCTGGAGGTGGACGAGGAGTGGCGGCCCAGCTGAGCAAGGCGCGGGTGGGGCGGGCGGGGCGGGTGGGGCGTAGCGCCCTCGCGCTGCTGGCCTCTCGCTCCGGTGTGTCGCTCACCTGGTGATGGCTCGCGCGCCCCTGCCTGCCTTGCATGACGCAGCCGAGACCTCGTCCGACAACGCAGTCTCCACTGCAGCGCCTTCCGCCACCAGCGCCGCAACGACTGGTGGGTCGCGCAGGGACGACCCTGCGGCCCCCGCCGTCGTGTCCAGCTCGGAGGCGCCCGCGCCCGCAGCTGCGGTGGCATCGACCAGCGGCAGCGGTGCTGGTAGCGGCGTCGGTGAGAGGTCTGCTGCTGGGTCGGCAGCGTCCGCCTCTACCTCTGGAGTCAAGGAGGGAGCAGCGGCAGGCTCGGGCGGCAGCAGCAGCAGTAGCAGCGGCGGCGGGAAGCCCGGGGCGCTATGGGCTGCGGGGCAGCGGCTGCGGATGGCGCTGGAGTTGATGCAGGCAGGGGGGTTTGGGTTCTGGGCGCAGGGTGGGGGCTGCTTTGGGTTGTGGTAGGCTGCGTCGACTGCGAGTCTGCGGAGGGAGCGACAGTCTCACGGAGAAGTCGCAGCCGCGAGGTGTCGCAGCCGGGAGCACCAGGAAGAGCAACTGCCACTACCGCGCCGTACGCTGCTATCCAATCCAACCCCCCACACCGTAACTCGCCAGTTGCTTCCGCCCTCCCAAGCTCTCCGTCCGCCATCTACCTGCCATACCACTTTACAGGGACGTCGGGTGTCCTCATCAACCCGCCCCCCGACCCTGCCCCCCTCCTGCCGCAGGAGTCCTCAGTGCGCAACAACCCGGGCGCCCGGCTGACCCCGCTGCAGGAGTCCGCCGTCATCGCGGTGGCAGTGTCCGCAGATGAGATGCTGTACCGGGCGGTGCTGCTGACGCTGTTCGGCCGCTGGCTGCGCGACCGCTTCTACGAGGCGGGCGCGGAGGAGGCGCTGGCGCTGCCGCCAGGGGGACTGCTGTCCGGGGTCCTCGAGGTGGACACGGCGGTGGCGGCGCAGTGGGTGGCGCTGGGAATTGGGGCGGCGCTGGGAGCAGCGGTCTTTGCGACCAAGGCGTGGCAGGTGAGCATTGGAGCCGGAGGGCCGGGGGAGGGCCGCTGCGGCATGCGGTGGGGCAAAACTGGTGTCCACCCCGTCTTGCTACCTCGGTCGCAACCGAACGCATCACCTACGGCCTTGGAAGTGCGGGACATAATCCGCCATTGGTTTCGCAGTTCTCGCCCCCTCACTGTCCTTCCATCCAACGTCGGCCCGCAGGAGGCAACTATGGCTCAGCGGCTGCGGGCGATGCAGGAGGCGGAGCGGGAGGAGGCGGCAAAAGCCTTGCGGTGGGTGCGGGAATGAGGCGGATTGGATGGGCGGTTTGGAGGCCCTTGAGCGCTCATCTGGGTCATGGGCGATGGATCGGCGGAAAAAGGGGTGTACAGCTCCCAGACCGCCTCCTCAGCTCGGGCCGCCGGCTGCCCTCCACCGCCCTGGCCACGAGGCGCTCCGCCTGGGCGGCTGGCAAGCAGATGCCGTACGTACAGGGTCGCGGCTACGACCACGGTGCAGTCACCCTGCTCTGCCCATCGTGCCACAGGGTGCGTTCCCCTGGGTATACCTTACTCTTGCCCCTACGCCTGCCCTTGCCCCCGCCTACTCCCCGCCTATCCGCAGCAAGCAGCGGCTGCTGGGGCAGCACATGACGGAGGAGGAGCTCCGAGAGGCGCGGGACAAGCAGGTGCGGCCGGAGGGGGGGGGAGGAAAGGGAAGGGTTGCAAGGAAAACTCGTGTACGAAAGCAAACACCGATTAGGACAGGCGTTTGGAGGTGCAGGGAGGGAGGCAGGGGGCCAAACTCACATCCACCGACGGGGTCCAAGCCGCCGCATTGTCAGGCACCACCAATTCTCAGCCTGCCTGGCTCCCAGCTCTCCTCTGCGCAAGTCTCCCTCCCCCTCATGGGACCCTGACCTGTAGGTGCGGCTGGAGGCCGCACAGGCCAGCCTGGCCGCATCCATTGGCGTTCAGGGGGCGCTGGTGTGGGTGCTGGAGGGCTCCAGGGAGGTCTACCAGGTACGCTGACCAAGGAGATGGCGGAGGCGCTGCTGAAGGGCAAGGGCCCTGGGACATCTGACGCCGCTGCTGCGAGTGATTGCATTGTGCTGCCGGGCACTCTCCTAGCAGTTTCCTTTTTTCCTCTTTACCGGTCCGCGGTTGCCTCGCTACCCTCGCCCTGCTGCGGTAGGTTGCCGCCTCGGGCGCGGCCTTCATCGTGACGGGCAACCTGGCGGCCCCGCTGGCTGGAAGCCTGGCGGCACAGGTGCTGGTGTCGGCGTACCAGCGGCTGGGGCTGAGGAGGTCAATGCAGGTGCGGGGCGGGGTCAGGAGGAGGCGGGCAGGGAGGCTGTGAGCAGGCGGCATGGGGTACATAACCGGGGGTGGAGGTGATAAGCTGGAGCCAGGGGTGATTCGTGGCAGAACCGAGCCTGAATTGCCACCCCCCTCCCTCCTGGTCCCGCTCCCCACCCGCCCACCCTCTCGCCAGCGCCGCGCGGAGTTGGTGGCCAGGAGGCGGGCGGCGCTGCAGCGGCGTCAGGAGGCGGCTGCGGTCGCCGGGGCGGAGGTGGGGGCTGAGGCTGGGGAGCCGGCGGGGCGCCCAGAGGCGGCTCAGGATGCGCAGACAGCAGCCGCTGCCAGTGAGGGGCAAGAGCAGCAGCGACAAGACCAGCAGCAGTTTTAGCGTTTTGTGCAGCAGTAGCAGTAGCTCGAGGGCGAGTGGTTGAGCAGTGTTAAGAGGAGGCGGACGGCAGCGTCGCGGCTGAATGATTTCGATGGGCGCAGGCGAGAGATAGTTGGACGGGAGGCCGAGGGGAAGGTTTTTGAGACGTGGCCGCAAGGCGTCAGGCAGGTGGCAGTAGCGGCAGCAGTGTGGCACTGTGGGTGGAGGTCAGTGCTGCAGATGACACATGGTTGAGCTCGGGCGCCGTGAGGCGCATGCAGCTGCATCATGACCTCACCAGGGGCGACATGAGGTGCGGCGCGCAGTGTTGGTTTTGCAGAGAGAGAGCGGTACAGTCTGTACAGCCACTAACTGGTCTTCTAATGGACTTGAGTCACTGGTGTAAGGGGCGGCCCCTATGATGACGACGGTGTGGGCACAGCAGGGCCTAGGATCGCTGGCGGACGGAGTGCGGAACATGGCAGCAGAGCCAGCCGCGACACGCGTTTTATGTCCGAGCAGCTGTATCCGATTACCGTACAGCAGGAGCCCCCAGCGCATCTTGCGTCTGCCACTAACCTAGGCAGGCAGCGTGGCCTCAACCAGACCGCCCCAGATCCGTCCAGACCCGTGCGGCGTTACTTGGCGGGCTGCGTGCACCCATGCAACAAGCACGTACAACGCATGATGCGCACCCTTCAGCTATTGGGTGACTCCACAGCCGTAGGCACTCAGGCGGCTCCCCACTCAACGGCGCAGTGCCCGCTTTGGTCCGTGGGCCCTCGCGGCCCAGCTGTCATTAAACACAGCTCACACGGACATCATAATGCACCGATGGTTCTATCAGATAGCATGTGGTCGAACAACAGGCGCAATACTGGCACTGCTCGTTGGTGTTTCCCACTCCAACATCAACACATGCTGAGCGCCGCCCTTCGCTCCCCTCGTCGCTCACTACCGCTCCACGGATACCGTGCCCGCCTTGCACCCCCTTGACGGCGCATCTAGCGAGCCCATCACCGCCGCGGACAGGAAGCCGCTGTCCCGCGCTAGCCGCAGCACATCCTCAACTGCCCCCGCCTCGACCGCCAGAAGCAGACCCCCGCTGGTCTGGGGGTCCACCAGGAGGTCCCGGCGCCAGGGCTGGACAGGGCAGGGACAAGGCGGAGGAGGAGGGATGGGGCCGTGAGGTGAGGGTAGTGGAGGAGAGTGTAGGACGAGCAAGAGCTAGACCACGGCATCAGCGAGGAGTTGATGTCCGCAGGGTGCGGGGTTGGGTTAACAAGGAGCTGCGTAGCCATGAGGGAAGGAGTCAGGGATCACAACGCCAGAGACCCCTGGGTCGCTCTCGGCCTCGCGCCCACAACCGCACCGGCCGCCTACCTCGACATCGGGGCTCAGGCTTACGGACGCGCCGTAGCTCTCCCAGTTGCGCTGCACGGCCCCCGGAAAGACGCCCTGCGCTGCCAGCTTGAGGGCGGGAGCCATCACCGGTACGGATTCTGCTCGCACCCGGCCATGCAGCCCACTGCCGCGACACATCTCTAGCAGGTGTCCCAGCAGCCCGAAGCCTAGCGAGGGAAGGTTTGCAGGTTACAAGCGGTCTCTAAGTGGGTGGAGGTACGGAATATAGGATTATGGATGAGGGAAAATGTCGAGGTATGGCCAAAAATACTAGTTACTTTGGTGGCAGCAAGGACAGCACAGGTGGGGTGATGGTGACGGTGGCAGTGTGCTGGCGGCCTGGAGGGCGCTGTCCGGGGCTTCAAATGGGTTGTTACTACGCGCAATAACGATGGGAAGTAAACGCAGAAATGGGTTGATGTGTGCGCAGGCATACCTGTCACGTCCGTCATGGCGTGGACCCGCGGGTCGGCGGACAAGAGCGACCCCACGGTGTTGAGTTGCGTCATAGTGCCAATCACCTGTCGAGGTGGATGCCGTCAGGTAGGGCGCAAGGCTAGTCGGTCGTCACGGTGGGGACGGGTCACAATGTTATGCGCATGGTTCAAAGTAATATCGGGAATGCGTGCTTCCGCCCTCACTGCACGGCCCCTATCCCATGCACTCCAAGGTACAAAAGGGATTTACATCCCGGCACCCGCCGCATTCGGCACCTCTGACCCACCCCACACCAACTTCCCCACCATGCACCCCAAAACACGCTATCAAAACGTTTCATTACACAGTTCGGGGTCTTGTTGTGCTTCGTCTAGGCCTACCAGCCGGGGACGGAACTCCCATGAAGCAATCCCCAACGTGTGTAAAAACTTTTCCTAGTCGTTTCTACTTATGTTTACCTGCCTGCCGACCTACGGGTACCCTCTCAACCCCACGAACTGCCCCCCCCCGCCCACCTGCTGGTAGCCCTCCTGGTCCAGCAGCCCCTTCTTGATGGCCGTGGTCATGGCGCCAACCCCCAGCGGCTTGGTCAGCACCAGCTGGTCGCCCGCCCGGGCCGTGCTGTTTGCCCGCACCTGGTCTGGGTGCACCAGGCCCGCCACCACCAGGCCGAATATGGGTTCCGGGGAGTCGATGGAGTGGCCGCCTGGTGCGAGGCAGGTGCAGGGGGGCCAGGGGAGGAGGGGGGAGGAGTCGGCAAGGCGAGGTAGACGGAGTTGCAGGCTGTGGAGACGCAAGCGAAGGATTGGAGTTTTTGGTGAAGTGCGGGTGTGCTGTTCGGACAAGTGGCAAGTGGCGCGTCGCTGCAGACACCGCGACGGGTGGATAGCAGCCGACCATGAGCGAGGGACGAGTCAGAGGCGGATGCCAGCTCAGCGGTCATACATACACCTCACGTGGCCAGCCTAGCCTTGGACGCATTTGACCAGCCACCATCCCCTTCCCCTGCCCGCCCGCCGTGCCGACACACCCACCTGCCAGCGGTATGCCCGCCTGCCTGCACATATCCACTCCGCCAGCAATGATCTCCCGGATCACCGCCGCTGGCAGCTTGTTGATGGGCATCCCCAAAACGCTGAGCGCCAGCAGGGGCCGCCCGCCCATGGCGTACACGTCGCTGGGCAGGGCAGGGAGGGGAGGGGGCAGGGGCGGGGAGGGGGGAGGCCTCGACAGGATGCGGCACGATGAGGGAATGAATGCGCAACCAGCAGTGTAAAAACAGCGGCAGGGACGGGTGGGAACCGAAAACGCGTGCCGTTGCGCCTTCTGCGCGGCTCTGCGACCGGACATCGCCGCCTTCAGCCTTCGGAACGTGCTCGCGCGCTTGTCAGAGGCCCAGCCCGCAACCCCTCGTGGACCGAGCAGTGCCGCCCGGGGGGTTCACTCATCCCACCACCCACCTGATGGCGTTCGCCGCCGCCACCCTGCCGAAGTCCCGTGGGTCGTCCACAATGGGCATGAAGAAGTCGGTGGTGAGGATGAGAGCCTGGCTAGGGTTTATCCGGTACACTGCTGCGTCATCGCTTGTGGAGGCACCCACTAGCAGGTCGGGGCTGCCTGCGGCGAGCAGGTGGGTGTGGGGGGAGGAGGAGGAGCAGCATGGGAAGGGGGTGGCTGACTGCGCCGTGGGGCCTTCCGGGAGTGAGCTTACTGGAGACAGAAGCTTGTCAGCCAACTGTTTCAGTTACGTCCGTGTCTCCGTTCATGTCCCCACGTCAAGGCAGCGGCGGCCAGATTGTGAGGCGGGGGACGCGGGTAACATCAGCAGTCGGGAAACGCCTCCCAGGCGGCCGGGAGGAACATGACCATGTCGCCACGGCAACAATGGCGGCGATGCCGTCCCGAACCGGGCAAGCCGTTTCCATGCGGGGGCTGGGAGCAGGGTGTGAGCCCAGATCCCGCAGTGCATGCTGTCGCAGTCGTATGGATGCAGTCAAAGCCGCCACCGCTGCCGTCACAACCGCTTTACTGACCGAAATCCAGCTGGACATTGTGGAGGATCTCCTGGAGCTTGCTTGGGGCTATTTTGCAACCGCATCCGCCGCCATGCGACAGCTGCGTCAGCCGCACACGCCCCGGTTCGCCGCCGGGCGCCGACGCGTCGCCGCTGGGCGCCGCTGTCCCGCCAGCCGTATGGAAGGCCTGGTGCTGAGTGCTTGTCGATGCAGCGCGAGCGATTCCATGCCACCGCAAGAAGCCGGCGCTCTGCGTACGGGAGCGGCTATTTGGGTCGGCTGCACGGCAACGCCCGACGACAGCGAGACCAGCGGTGCAGCCCGGCGTTCTACCTTTGACTCCAGAAGTGGTGCAGCCAAAGTCCAGGGTTGCCGCTGCCGTGTCGCAGTCCTCGCCCAAAAGCTCAACAAGGACTGCATGTCAACCCCTTACGGAAGATTGATTACAACATATATTAGCACATGCAAAGTTTACGCGAAAGTTTGTTACTTTTATGAAATAAAGTTGGCGACCAGTCGCTCGTATAGCTGCTGGCGACCCGGCATCTTTCGGTCGATCACACATGCCCGTGTACGTTCAGTTTGAATTGAGACATAACCTTGCGCTGATCTAACAGGTTGTCTTCAATTCATTGAATACATCGCATAGAAACAACCACACAAGTAGGTAACTGCGGGACTTCCAAGAAACTCGATCAGCGTCCGATTTGTCCCCGGCTTGCCGGTTCAAGGATGGGCAGCGATGATACACTCGGAAAAGCCAAGGACCCTATGATAGCAGCGGTGCAATGGTTCAAGAGCAGACCGGCTGGCACAAAGGCCGCGCTGAGCGGCCTCAGCGCTGTGTTGCTACTGCTGGTTCTATGGCGAACTATTAAGGACCATGATACGCTCTTTGTCCTGGCTGAGATGGCTCACTTCATAGGTATCGGCGTGCTGGGGTACAAGCTCCACAAGAAGAAGTCGGTGGCGGGTAAGCCATGGCCTGGCTCGACACCCCCAACATCACGCGTTACCATAGGCATCACTTCAGCAATGTCTTGAATGACATACCTTCAATTGTTGCAGGTCTGTCGCTGCAGACACAGCTGCTGACGGCCAACTTCTTGGCAGTGAGGCTCTTCTGCAGGTGGGCTGTGTTGCCGATCCAGCATGCGCGATGCGGTTAAACGCCTGTGTGCGCGTCTGGCCTTCTGCTGCGATCGGTCGGCGCGGTGCATGGAAGCTGTGCTGGCGGGAGGCGGGCGTAAGGCATCTGCCCGGGGGTTTTACACTTCCAAGTGTGTGTGGCGGGGTGTGTGTGAGGGTGGGAGGGCGCTTCCTTATGCAGGCGGCTTGGGACCTCTCACACCGGCTGCATTAGTCCTTGTTCGGCCAGAGCCCGCTGCGTTTGTGGGTCGACAGCATCGCCCCCTGTCCAACCCGCCGTCTTCCCCGCATCCTCCTGTATCCTCCGGCCCACCCCGGCCGAATCTGGCTGATCGTCACACGGCGCTCCCCGAACCCCGCACCCTGCTGCCCGGGCCGACTCCTCGCCGCGCCCGCAGCTTTATGATGGAGTACGACATCCACACCGTGCTGGATGGCCTAACGCTGCTGGCCACCCTGGGCGTGGTGTACTGCATGCTGTTCACCGACATGAAGGCCACCTACCAGAAGGAGCAAGACATCATCAAGTTTTACTACGTGGTGCGCAGATGGAGGCGGAGAGGGAGGCGGAGAGAGGCGCATGAGAAGCAGCTCACGCAGATGGCTTTGCCGCCCTTCAGGCGTCCGCGCTGGGGTCCGTATCCCTCGTTCATGCATGCTTCCACTGCCTTTTTGGTAGCTGGATTGTGATCCCCAGCTACCTATCCGGTGGCATCGCTGACGCCGAACCACCTGCCCTCCTGCCACCTTGGCCTGCTTGACATGGAACATTTCGCTGCCGCGGTGGAAACCGTGGTGGTGGTGCAGGTGGCCCCTTGTGCGCTTCTGGCATTCGTGGCCAAGCCGTCTACGAGCCACTACTACATGTTCCGGGTGAGGGGTGCAACGGAGGCCGTTTGGCTGGGCGAAGGGAGGCCGATGTCCTGCCTGACGGGGCGTATGGACGGGGCTTGAACGGGGTCAGGCGCTCTACCTGGATCAGAGGGAGCAGGGAGAGCTGTGACTGGACACCGGCATATCGGTTTCCCCACCCTGCGCAGGTATTCTGGGCCTTCTGCGTGTACTTGGAAGCCGTGTCCGTGTTCCCGCAGCTGCGCATGATGCAGAAGGCTAAGGTGCGCCAGATTGGGCGAGTTCTGAAACGCAGCGTGTGACAGCAATAGTTGGGGAAGATTCAAAGCCTACTCCGGACGTCCGACGTTTTGCAACACGTATCCACTCCATCGGGGCCGTGGTGGGGGGGGGCGGAGAGGGACAGTAATAGCTGGAAGGAGGTGCTGTGCAGACCGAGGCCGGTTTGTTATGTGGAACGAGCTGGCCTCCAGGCCAGTGAAGGTTGTCAGCACCTGCCCATGAAGCTTGTATCTCCTCCGTGCTGCCGCCTCCGCCGTTTAAGGTTGTGGAGCGCTTCACGGCGCATTACGTCTTCGCGCTGGGGCTGTCGCGCTTCCTCAGCTGCGCGCACTGGATCCTCCAGGTGTGGAGGTGGATGCCGTTGGGCTGGGTCGGAAAGGGTTGGGCGTAGAGGCGATGTTGGACGACGCACTGGGGTGGGCTGCTTGTGTGCAGTGGCCGAGCGTTGGGGACTGAGCGGAGCTTCTTATAATTCGAAAGAAGCGCTGAGGTCACAAAGCCGGGGGCACAATTACCCCTTTGACCCGGACCCGCGAGCTGCATAGCAGGCAGCGCCACATGGCGATTGCACTCACCGTTCCTACATGCGTTGCTGACAAGGGCCATGCCGCCGCCGTGTCCACGCCCCCCGTCCCCTCCTGACTCGGGCAGATCCTCGAGGGCAACAAGTACCTGCTGCAGGCACTAGGCAGCGGGCTCTGGCCCATCATGGTGCTGGCGTCTGAGGTGGTGCAGACCTTCATCCTGGCTGACTTCTGGTGAGGACGCGGTGCCGGGGGGACGAATGGGAGTATGGGGCCGTGTCAGGGCAGTCGGGTGGGTTGCACCAAACTTACCCAGTCCAAGCGGTTTAGGTTTCGCCGGATGGTGGCGTAGCGGCGTCCTCTGCACATCATGCCGCGATGCGTTTCACTTCTGGCCTCTCAATTCTTACCATTGTTGTCACTGACCCAGGGGACACCTCCCCGTGGTGGCGATCATGGCCCTGCTCTGCGTTACGGACACAGCTCCCAATCTGGACTGCAGCCGGCCCATTCTTGGCAATAGTTTCGAACCTAAGTCCGACCTAGTCGTTCCTGGATTCAAGATGCACCTCGCCCCGCAAACCGCCGCTCAACAAAACCCCGCCGCTCCCCGCCCCATGCAGCTACTATTACATCAAGTCGTACGCGGAAGGCTCGGGGATAGTGCGTCTCCCGGCAGGCATCGTCTAATGCGGACCGGGGAACCACACTATCGTTGTATCTCTCAGCCCGCCAAAGCCACTTCGTTCTACGGCGCCCCTGGTCACGAGTCGCGACCCCAGCAGCGGTGCAGGGTAGGCAAGGCGTTTCACGATGTGTTGGTACCGGGTGTTGCTTCGGTAGGGTGTGTGCAAATGCGTTGAAACAGCATGGCAAGGTGGTCACCGGCATCTGGAGCGCCTGACAGCACTTCCGTCACTCCACTCCCGCTGTGACCGTTGTTGCTCCGTCCCTGACCGCAAGGAGTCGTTTGTTTCCGAGCGGGACACGGGGGTTCGGTGCTGTCGGCTGCGCCCAGCGTGGATTTCCCACGCCCGGGGCTCCGGGCAGCGGAGTTGGGTTGGGAGCCGGGAGCGGTCGTTGCACGCACCAAGCTTTTGGTTACGAATCGTGGTATAGGAGGGCAAGTAGCAATAATAATGAAGGCGGGGGGCAAGCAGTGAGATCATCTTTGGTAATGCCGATTGCTGCCGCTGGGGGCTGTCCTGATTGCATGTAACCTGCGAAGCTGGCCCTGGTACGTACTGTGGGCGTTGTGGCGGCTTTCATCTCGACAGTCTACCGGTCGGGTCTCTCACTGTAACGGTAACGCTGCGATTACGTGGCTTCTGGGGCAAGCTCGGTGGATCTGATGGCTGAAACTTTGTACCTGGAGGAGCATAGGCTGGTCTTGCAATCACGTGTGCCGTTTACCAGGACGCAATTGCGCAATTGCAGCTTGAAACTCAGTGGCAGCTTGGGAGTCACCGCGATAATTTCGTCGGAAGCAGCATTGGCGTGAACTCCGTTATTTGCGGAGGCACAAGCAGCAAAAGCAAACTGCGCATATCGGCCCTTCAACAACACGCTGACAGAGTGTTTTGCACAAGTGTGACATGGGAGCTAAAGCGTCAGCAAACTATCTCGCTATCTCCATCAGCAGGCTATCTCGTTACTTTCATCCCACACCTGGTCTAACTTGTTCGGCCCAATCCTGCACAAGCCACATCAGCGGTGCCGTACATAGGGAACAGGATGTCCTTTGAACACACAGCATATCAACAAACTTTATCGCTACCTGTACAGCTTCCAGGCACCGAGTGCGCCCTTCTCACTTCCATTACCGCAAACAAAGCCTCATGCCCGCTCACCTGCTAGGAACATCCGTTATTTAGGCAGCAGGCTGCTTCCTGCTTCGTCGCAGCCGCATACCGCCCACAACAGTGCTTGAGGCACTGGCATTCGAACGCATCCAGCTACACACCCGCTTGCAAACAACGCCGCTCGCCCAACGAATGACATTGCAACCCCACGCCGCCACACCACGCCGCTCTCCTCACATGTCTTGCGGCGCGCTACCTGATAGCGTAGCCCGCCCCTAATGCGTTCCGCTGCGTACTTCCCCAACGCATGGTCGAATTGGCAGTCCTCCCACCTGCCCATGCAACAGTACTGCAGCGGCAATAAGTACCGCTGTTCGTCCATTCCTCCATCCGCCCGCCCACACAATGGACGGACAGATGCATGGCGGTACGCAGCAGCCGAGGGAACGTCTCCTACTCTCGCGGAGGTGCCCTTCCTTGCTCCCACCATACCGCCGCACGTGTAAGCGGAGGGCACCATGGCCTCCTAGGATTCCTGAATTGCCCCTCCATTCCCCACGCGGACTCCAGCAACCCGCATACTCACCTAACTCGACCCTCTTAGCCAGGTGCGGTCACAGCACCGACAGGGGCTCATGCACGGCATGCACACATGCGCCCCGACGTGTACTCCCCTCTGCCAAGCAATGCTGCGCGCGCCTTCCCACCCAAATTGCAACCAAATCTGTGGGTTCCTAGCTCACACGCCACTCGCTGGTGTCCGGGCTGGCTCGCCACCTTGACTGTCACAACAGTTCGAATGCAACGCCACCACCCTACCACCCAAACTGGCCGTTACTGACCACCACCGAGTACCTGCAGGTGCGGCCCCTGCCGCAGTGTGGTGCGGCACCTGCATCTTGATAGGAAGGTACGCCCCTCGTGAGGTCTTTGCAACCATGTCTACACATCCCTGTGGTTCATACAAAACTACAAGGTTGGGAAGCTACTGGTTGGCGGCAGCGGCTGCGGCTTTGTTCCGCGCCTCTGCCGCGTACGCGACCATACCGGTCAGCGCCGCCTGAGTGTTGGCGTCGCACGAGGACAGCAGCTGCTGATGCCTGCGGGTGCGCAAGGAGCGAAAACGGGCCCACTAGCCGGTGAGGAGCTCATCTTGGTCAAGACCCGGGTATAGTCTCGCCAAATCGGGCCAGGGCCGAGGCATGCCGTGCTATGGGTGCAAACAATGCGTGCGAAAAACAAATTGTCCCAGCTCAGCTGATTGCTCGAGGCCGTCGCGTCGGCCCCAACTATCCCCCCCTGCCTCTGGCCCTCTTCGCCCCACCTTGCGGGCATATGATGCTGCAGCCCCGCCAGAGCGTCCGCGAAAAACACGAAGGGGTCCACGGGGTCAATGGGTGTGTGCACCTGCCAAGGTTGGGTTGGGGCGGGGAGCGATTTGGGATGTGGCCTGCATTGTGGGTGCGCTGGGTAGAGGATTGCGGCCAATGCAGGTGTGGTTTAGGTTTACGGGTTTGTCAACAGCGGATCTCCAAAACTCTCCCCCTCACCTCTTCGTCGTCCGTGAACTCGTCGTCCGAGCCGTCCTCGCTGTCCCCATCCAGCAGATCGCGTGCGCCCCGTCGGAGGGCTTTGGTGGTCTCTTCGTCGTCCTGCGGGGGAAGGGTTGAGGAGTGCGCAGGGGCCACGCAGCGGCAACGCGGGCGATATGAGAGCAAGCGAGGAGGATAGCAGCGCGTGCGGGGACTCGGTCGCGTGGACTGCCAAAATCCTAAAAGCCCCTCACCTCATCGTCTTCGTCCCCGAAGTCCACGTCGTCATCGTCATCGTCGTCATCGTCATCATCGTCATCTCCCGCCTTGGCCGCCTCCTCCGCCTCCGCCTGCTGGTCCTTGAGCGCCAGCAGGAGCCGCATGATGCCCGCCTGGACCTGGGGGCCAGCAGGAAGGGAGGAAGGGGCGGGCGAGGAGGGGCCCGGCGCCGGGCAAATCTGTTGGCATGACGTTAAAATGTAGCCAGCATGGATAGAAAGGAACCCATATTCATGGTAGGATGGAGTGGCGGACACTCAGTCGCGACGCACGCAAATGGAGCGCCCACCTGTGGCAAGCCCGCCTTGATCTCCTCGGGCATACCCTCCTCCGGCACCGCCAGCATGGCCACCAGGCCCAGCACGCAGACCTTCTTGTCATGCATACGCCGAAAGTGCTTGGGCTTGCCTGACTTCTTGTTAGCAAAGATGGCGGCGAACCAGGCCGCGAAGAACGACCCAACGGCACCCATTTGGCTCAGCACGCCCAGCGTCAGTGAAGCGTTGTAGTACAACGCGTTAGCGACCACCAAGACGAGCGTGTCCTGCGCCAAGGAGGTAGCGGTTGGAGGTTAAGAGGGCCATACGCAAACCCAGCTGGCGTAGATAAGCCATTCCCCCCTGAATCAAATGCGCCTCAAGATCATGAACCTGGCGCGCCCTCGGCGCTTTGCAGGCACCACCGGCGGTTCAGGTGCCAGCGAGGGTGGTCGCAGGACACGGGTGCGAATTGCTCCCACTTGCGAACATGCACCGGCCCCACCTTGAGCGTGCGGTTTCCCGCGGTCTGCAGCTTGCTTAACGCTAGCTGCAGGTAGGGCGCGACCCACGCGTCCACCCTGCCGCGGCAGTTCTGCAGCACCACCTCCAGCAGCTTAGCGGCGGGGACAATGTCGCGCTCGCCGTAGTCGCCGGTGAGCGCCGCCTGCACCATGCCGAAGAGGCTTGTCCGGTAGTCGGGAGTGGCGCAAGTGAGGAACCGCTCCGTGTCGCGGCTGATGAAGTTGTCCAGCGGGACCTGGTCGGTGCCGAGGATGGGAGGGTAGAGGAGAGAAGGATAATGAGGCGCGATGCAATTAGTACACGCTGCATAACCGTCAGCATCAAGCGAGGCATGCGGCTGCTGGAGTGCACGTGGAGCTGCGATACCCGGGAAGCCCCTTGCATACCACCAGCATCACCTCGAGGCCGTGCCGCGCCACCCCGATTCTCTACCTCCACCTAATTCCAATTACCCAACAACTCGGGCCTTCTAACCCTCAGGGCCGCCAGGCATCACTCACCAAAATGTTCTCCCAGTAGTCGATCGCCCACTCATTGACCGCCGACTCAATCTGCGGCCAGAGCGCCCACAGCCGCTCGCTGATGGACGGGCCGTAGTACGTCAGGTAAGACAGCATCTCCAGCACCTGCACGACAGTTGGGATATTTTGCGAGTATGACAATTACAGCGGTGGGGCCCGACGCGCACGCGTGCACTGTGTGCTCGAGCCCCCCTTGTACACGTATTGCGCACAAATGCACAAACCAGCATTAGCCGCCCCAACCGGCCCGGCCCCTCAACGACGCCCACAAACTTCAATCCCCCAATCGCCAACGACCTGCAGCTGGCGATCAGCCCCACGCGGTGAATAACTCCACCCCTGCTCAACAGCCCTAAAACCCTATCCACAACTTACCTCCTCAAATACATCCTGACCCTCAGTCGACAGCATGCGGTGCAGCAGCGGGTACAGCACCTCCTCCAGCGACGCCACCAAGGCGGGCTGCTCGCTGCAGCTTTCCAGCAGGGTGTTCAGGGCGCGCATGCAACCGAAGGCGGCGATGCCGGCTGCGGAGAGGAGAACGCGCATGTACAGGCGGTGGGCAGTCGTGTGGGTAGGTGGGTGGGATGTCGTCTGGGAGTAGGGGTATTGCTCCTAAAGCCCTGCTTCCTCACGCCCTCCAGTGACCCTGGCCAACAGCTTCCCTCCTCCTGCCCTTCCCACCCACCCGTGTCGTCATCCCCCTCCGCGTCCTCGTCCGACGCCGCGCAGTACTTCCAAAAGGCGCCCGCCAGCTGCGCTGCCATCTGAGTGGCGTACGGTGCTATGGAGTCCCCAAATTTGTCCACCAGCACCTCAAGAGTGAATACCAGGTCCTCGTTGTCAACCTAGACCGGGGTGGGCGGGATGGGCGAGGGAAGACTGAGTGGGAGTTGCTGGTTGGCAGTTGGCGCAGGGAAAGGACATCGTTCTCCCCACCTGGTTCATCAGGCCGAATATGGAGTTGAGGAGCTGCGGTAGGGCGGGCGCCACGGGCGCCACGTCCTCCATCTCCTCCAGGAAGTGCCGCAGGGACACCACCGCGTCAACCCGCACCGGCAGCTCGGGGTCGCCCAGGCAGCGGGCAACCTGGACAAGGGAACATGCGGCCGGACGAGCAGCGCGGTTAGGAGGAGCTCGAGCGCGTCTTTGGGTGCAGCTAGTTTACCAGCCGCGCTGCATTTGCTACAGGTGCAACAGCCCTAGGCGGAGGGAAGGGGACATCTGTTAGGCGCCCGCTACATTTCGCCATTTTGGCCACCCCTCACTTTCCATGGGACATTTTGGCGTTTGACTTCCCCCTTGACTTAGCGGCTGGATTCCGGGCAATGCTATTCGTGTAGGGACATCTAGTACAGGGATGCCGGTACGATGCTGGTACAATGAACCCCTTCAGATGGCCCACCTGCTCGAAGAAGCGCATGTAGGTGGGGCCGGAGTTCGTGCCGTCCGGGAACGTTGTGTCGCAAAACACCCCGCTGACCCACACAGCTTTGCTGCGCAGGTGGCCGAGAGGGGAGGCGAAGCAGGGCATCACGTACGTGGCCATGATAGGGCCCAGCTGCTCCTTGTACGGTTTCTGTTTGTAAGGAGGGGTCGATGAAAGGAAGGAAGAGGGCGTGGGCGTTGTGTGTTCGGCCTCTCGTATGCTAATACCGTATTGAGGCAAACATAGGCCTAGAAGTAATAACGGTTAGCAATAGAACACATGTGGAGGTCATGCGTAATCGATGGGTCGCAAACAAATGTCTGCCAGGATCAACTCAGCCTAAGCAGTGTCCTTCACCAATGGGGGCAAGAGGCGGACAATCACATGCCCCACATTCCTTGGCCGCTAGCGCGGCTACACTTATATTCCAGATTCGTTTGTCAGCAAGCAGCTTGTTTAACATCCAGCCTCTCGGCAAGCGCATAACGAAAAATTGCGGTCCTCGCACCAGACCTGCTTGGGCACCCGCCCCCCGAAACCCGCCCGGCAGCGCCCATGCGCCTCAATTCACAGCCACACCTTGGCCTTCAGCAGCGGCGCCAGGCATCCCACCGCCAGCAGCGCCCCATCCACCCGGCGGGCATCAGCCGCCGGCGGCACCCCGCCCTCCGCCACACTGCGCGCAAAGGCCGACAGGAGCCCCGCCACAAGGCCCATGAAGGCGTCAAGGTGGGCGCGCTTCTTGCTGCACAGGTCGTGAGCGAAGTTGGCGGCGGCGGTCTTGGGCGAGTACATGTCCTCAAGGATGTCGTATCCCTGGAGGAGAGTGGGAAATAAAGCGCAGTCAGCGATGTACGGTCTGGTAGGAGGTCCGCAGGGCGGGGGAGACGCCATGGCCTCCGTACCCAGGAGTATGTTACACCCAACAGCCCCGGTCAGGGCGTTCCCCAGGCCTGGAAGTCACGTCTCAGTCATTTTGACGCCCACCTTGCGAATGTACTCCTGTGGGTCCTCCAACCATAGCCTGGCGTCCTCGTCGTTGAAGGCCATGAGCGGGAACGCCACGTGGTGCAGCAACTGGTCCCAGGAGGATCCCACCCGCTTGTAGCAGGAGGAAATGTTGACGGCGTGGCTCATGTACTGTGTGGTGGGGTGGTGGAATTGTTGACGTGGGTGGTCCAGTGCCGCTTGGGCAAACAGTCCCAGCCCTCAACCCCCTTCTGGGGTTCGCACCTGGAACAGGAGGTTGGTGCAGCGCGGGCTAAAGTAGGCGCCCGAGGCCAGTTGCGACATAAGACCCAGATGAGCATCCAGGAAATGGAGCATGCACTCCGACTGCGGCATCAGCAAGTGGGACAGGTGATATGTTTGTGGCGATGCATTTTCAACAGTCCGTTGAGCGCGGGAGGTTCAAGGGAGGTAAAACTGGCTGCGATGTCAGGGTTACCACTGCGGACCCGCCAGCGAATAACCAAACAGTTTGAAAATGACGGCAACGTACGCGCCGAAGCTCTCTTGCAGCGTTTGTGAAGAGGAACGGCTCCCCCCTGCCGTTGTTTCTGCCCGAAGGAGCCCGAATCAGTCTTTAGCATCCCGTGCCTCTCACCGTCGACCCAAACCCACACGCACCACGTACAGCTCGGCGAACTGCTTTTCCGTACCGTCGCGGCAGTGCTTGGCCTGCCCGTACCTGTCATGACCCGGGGTAAAGGGAGATGTCAGCATGACACTGGCCCGTTACCTGACAAATCCTGTGCGGTCCGAGAACCGTCCTAGGTATCCTACCCCACACAGCGTGGATCAGAGCCTGGCTCCTAGCCACCTTTTACGCTGCGTCCTAGCCTTCCTAGCTCCACTGTAGCCCCGCTGTAGCCCCTGCTAGTTTCATCCGCCTGACCCACTTATCCCATACCATGTCGGCACCACTTGCCTGTTGAACAAGCGGTATGTGATGTGCAGCACCCACTTCTTGGCCTTCCACCAAGGCGCAGCGGGGCGGTCGTCAGCGTCCAGCGCGGCCACCTCCTGTTAAGGTGGAGAGGCAGGAACCCCGAAAGGAGAGGGTCGGGGACACCAAGACGTGGGTGGAGCAACACAGGGTCCGGCCACGCACTGACATCTTCTGGGTCGCGGCCCTGAGCTTTGCATGGCTACGGTTGCTACCAGCCTGGGATGAATCGTTTCCCTCCTGCCCCCAACCTTTCACCCACCGCCGGCTCCGGCTGCGTCAGTGCGCTGTGCAGCGCCCCCATCCAGCCCGCGAAGGTCTCTCGGTCGAGCAGTGCCGCCGGGACCCCCATGTAGGTGGACGACCAGAAGGTTTTGCACACCAGCTTGACGTAGCCGGACACCTTGGGGAGGCGCACGGATTTCGGACAAAATGCAGACCTTAGGATATAGCTATGACGCATACTGCGGCCTGCCAGTCGCTCTATGGCGGCCCATGCGACACCGACGTATAGCTGCTCGTCTGACCCATACACGCCCCTCTCGCGTACAGGCCTGACCCCCCGTCATTCATCAGCAAACTCGCCCCACCATTACCATCACCAACAAACGTCCGCCTCCCAGCCCTCCCGTTCTTCAGGCCATCCAAGCGTTGTCTCCCCCAGGCACACCTGCGTACTGGGCGGCGCCGCCAGCAGCTGCCTGAAGATGTGCAACAACAGCGGAAAGGCTGTGGAGATGATGCCATCAAGAGGGGCCCGCTCCTCCTCGTCGCGGAACTCATACTTGCGGGCTAGCAGCCGCAGGGCCAGCAGCCCTCCGTGCACTCGGACCTGATCCTGTGGCTCGGAGGGCGGCGGGATGTGGAAGTCTGGCCAGCAGGTACGACACCAGGAAGCGAAGTTGCATTCAGGGTTAGCGCATAGACGGCAAGGAATGGCGCTGCATTATGAACAGAAGGGGGCGCGTGTTGGACCACATCAGCGGGCCGCTGAAACCCATCGCCTCTGGCGCTCCCCTTTAGCACATCCCTACCTGCGCTGACAGGTTGCCGTACAGAGTCTCCATGAGCCCTGGCCAACGCTCAGGGTAATCGCAGTATACGATGATTTTGAACACCTCCGACAGCTGAGACTGGATGTTGTGTGGCGCCCTGAAAGCGCCGGGTGAGTTGGGAGACGGGGAGCTGGATTGGGGGGGCCAGGTTCCCAGGAGGATGTCCGATGCCTACCTGCCCCGACAGGACCACCACCAAAGACAAGATACCTCAGCAGAGGACACTAGCGGAGTTCCAACCCGCATTATGGATGCCGTAGCTAGTCCAAGAAAATATCCCTACTGGGAAGTACCCACCCGCACCCGCAGCCGTCGTCCGTGACCCGTGTGAGCCTTTGAAACCCTAAAAACCTATTGGCTTTGGACCGGCGTCTCCTCCCTGGACTAAACCCAACGAATACATCGCCCTTAACCAATGGCTTAAAGACCGCTTCAATCTATGATCCAGGATCATGGATAACGGTCACTCTCATGGAAAGACCCATATTTATAAAAAAATATGCATGCAAAATGTGCCTTAACCATCCCTAGCCTATGCCACTGTAATGTTGCTGCTTCTTAACATGATCCCTAGACTCGAACCCCAAGGCAACCCTTGCTTGTAAAGGATTTCCTGTAGGCACCTGATCATGGCCTCGAGGATGTTTTGCCGCACAACCTCCTTGTCCGAATCAGGGATAACATACTGTGCGGTGACACCTACAGGGCCGTGGACCGAGGTGGTGCGTTAAGGACGACCCACGGGCAAGCGGGGGACTGGGGCACCAAACATCGTGGTGAGTTAAGCTCAGCAACCAGCACAAACGTTGCAGTGGTGTGCTATGAACAACAGGCGGCGAAGAATTCGCAACTGGTTAGGTGTGCGAGGTGGGGCGGTGATGTGCAGGAACGACAACGGCAGCCCGATAAGACCAGAAGTTTGCACCTGACGAGGTTGTTAAGTTTGCACCTTGTGTGGCTGTGGGCTGGGAGCCATTACCACAAACGGTACGCTTGATGTTTGGGACACGTCTGGGCACGCAAGACTCGCCGTTAGCCCCACCATCAGCCAGTATTTCGCAAGCACGGGCTGAAATTGCGGAAGAGCCACAAATGCTTGCTATCAAGGTGCATACATATGTCCTTTGATCGCGTGAGGCCTGGTCACTTGTCGCACTGCGCGCCATGCCGGAAGACCACCTTCCACCTGTCTCCTTGGCCGCCTACCTGGAGACGACTCATGCGAATCTGACTTCTCCCAGCTGCGTTTCACAAAATTTTTGAAGTTGATAGCTGCCATATGTCGCACGCCCGCATCCACCGACTCCTCCGCTGCCACGCGCAGCAGCTGCACAGCCTGGCCAGGCAGCTGCTCATGCTGCGGAATTACATAGCCAGGGATGAACGTGATAAACGTGATCAGCGTCGAGGGTCTCTCATGGCGTCCCTGGCGGCAGTTGGCGGCGCCACTTTGCACGCGGGAAGGCACACCTGCTTCAGCATCCGCTCCGCCTCCTTTACATGGTTCTGATCATGGCTCAAACACGCCTGAAGAACTGGCAAAAGCGCCTGCGCATCCATCTTGCTTGCTCCTAAGAAGACCGCTGGAGTCTGAGGTCTTCTACCGTCCCCGCAATAAAGTGCACATCAGAAGAAAGGTTCTGGTGCACAATATTATTCTGTAAACGATCACACCACTGTTTCAGACCTGAATACGGGAGAGCGGGAGATGATGAAAAGGAGGGAAGGGCATTGAAATGTGTTGCAGCCCGCACATCCGCATCTGGTTTGAACACCAATACAACTACATCGATCCCAACATTTAACCATCTGCGCACTTTAAAATACACCAACTCGGCTACCCGTCGTGCAGTACCAGTTTAGAACTTGGCTGGCTGGCACTGTTACTCTGCCTCTTGTGGCTGCATGCCTTGCATGCAAATGGTTGGGAGAAATCTAACAAACGTCACAGCCATGACGTCGTCTTGCCAGCAAGCTATCCACTGCATGAAGCCCGTATTGGAGACACCCAGCTTATGGGAAACCGTCTATTGCCGCCAAATGCAGGCAATCAAGGCTCCAGCGTGATGGTGTCGCAGGAAGAGTGCTGTCGCTGTGGCGGCAACTGCTGCTGAGGATGTAGTGACGGCCCTCCCGCACAGTTTGGGTACGATGTTCACCCCCGCAATAGCTTCCATTGTCTGGACTCTCAGCCCAGCGCAGCCAATCCCTAGCCCTGGGGTAACTACCAGCCTAGCTCGCGATATCATCGCTTCGGCTATTTGCTATCAGATCCAACATACCCCAAGGCAGGTTGCCGCTGCGCATACCGAAGGGGTTGCCTCCCATCAGGTTTTGAGAGCCGTTAATGGCAAGTGACTCGGCAGGGTAATGGGGCACGAGGTATGCGGGCGTATACGAGGGGCATGTATCTGACTGTCCCTAAAGCTGCGCGAAGGCTATGTGCACTGCGTGGGTTGGGATAGAGCCCACGGTCGTGGAAGATGCCTATCTGGACTTGCATGAAGCCCTGTATACCTCCTCTTTATTTCTAGAGAGGGCGGGCGGAGGGGGCTTGCACAGGAGCTTAACGGTCTGATGCATGCAGGACACGTGGTGTGCGGGATGAGCAGGAGCCCGGGGAGCCGGAGTTGGGAGTGACTGGGCCAGGGGGTTCCAAGGCATCCACGCACGCTGTGTCGAGGTGCATCATGCCACCATCAGTGGTATACCCATTGCTTGAGACGGCTTGAGGAGCACACAGGCCTATCACGACCACCCTCTCTGGCATATCATGCACTAGGGAGGTTTACAAAGCTACATTGCGAGGTACACGAGGGGCCCTGAGGGGCCATGCCGGGGCGGAGCCTGTGGCCGCAGTCATCGTGCTGGCCGGGCCATGCCGGGCGCGGTTAGGTCAGCTACTTCATCAATTTGTCGTACGCGGCTCTCAACACATAGCACATTGTGGCAAAAATGGTCCATTATAGTCTTGTAGCCCCAACTGTGAACAACACGTCTCCAGTTTAGCACGGCAATCGGGGCAGCTTAATGTCAAAAACCGCTAACATAACCTTTTCTCTGCCGAAGAGGGCACTGCAACGCTTTACATAATAACACAAATGGATTTCAAATGTCCTGACACATGCATTTTAGTAAACTAGCGGTATCCATGAATGTTCCGTGCTTGGCATCTGGCCGCAGCTCAGGACGAACCGTTGCTTGCCACGTGTACCTTTCATCGCACGAGTTCAAGATATAGTTGTAGACGCGGAAGCGGTGGACTCTGGTGGACTACCGCCTATCGCACAGACAGATTTCCAGACACAGCGCGTGGTGCTGCCGTGCGAGCACCCTTAAATTATGACGGATCACGGCATGTCGCTACCGATGGAAAACGATAGCCAAGGCTTTACGTCGGGGTTGCCGCTGGGTCTGCTTGGGCTGCCTGGCGACTCGGCCGCTGCAGCCGCCACTGCCGCAGCACAGGCAGCAGCGGCTTACCCACATATGAGTTTGGGTATGACGGTCGACCCATCAACGGCTCTCCTACTATCTGGACTGGCAGCACAGCACCAGGCGGCGGCTGGCAGCCAGCCCGACGCGCTAGCGCAGCAGCCCCTAGCGCACCAGGCGGCGGCTCAAAACTTCTTCCTCAACAACGTGGCATTTGCCGCGGCCCTCGGACACAGCGGAGAACCTGGCACCTCGGGAGTTGCAGCGCCTTCCACTGCAGTCCACATGCCGCTGCCTACAGCAGATGCAGCCGCCAACCTAAAGCTAGAACCAGGGACTGCTCTAGGGGCTTCTGGTGGCGATCATGGAGGGGCAGGTTCGCAGCTGGCCGCGCCCGGGTCCGATCCGGGCCAAGATGACCCAGGGACAGCTCCTGACGTTAAGCCGCCCATGTCGGTCGACCCGAATGACCCTGAGGCAGTTGCCGCGGCACTTGCGGCCCGCATCAACGCAGCGGGGGCTTCCATCATATTCGAAAAGTCGCTGACAGCTAGTGACGTGAGCGGTGGCGGCAGGGTGGTAGTGCCAAAGGTAGGAGGGAGAGAATGGGGGCCCTGGCAGGTTGGGGCGGCATTTCGGAACTTAGCAGGGTGCTGCACTATGGGAATGGGGCACGCGGCCTGGTGACTGGAAGCATTGCCATCCTTGATTCCACCACCCGCCGCCTTTCATACGTTCCCCCAGTCCGTGGCTGAGCAGTACTTCCCAAAGCTGGAGCAACCCAGTGGGGTTACGATTTCTGCCTCGGACTTGGACGGCAGGACGTACACGTTCAAGTGGAGGTGTGTCGCCGCATTGGGTATCAGTGGGTGGGGATAAGGGGCCACTAGTGCGCCTCCCGTGTGGTGCTGGGGATGCCTCCTTGTGCAGCGGTAGCGGTGGTTGTGGCTGAACCATCAGACCGCTCGCGCAGGCCCAATGGCGAAGATATAGCGTGGGCGGGATGTGGGATTCGATTAGCAAGGACCCGATCCGCCGCGGCTTCAGATAATACATAGCGTCAGGCAGAGCCGGCTGTTCCAGCCAAAGAGACGGCCAGGCGGTCCGCATGGACATGGGCATGCAGCCTGCTTAGCATGGCCAGCCAGCAGACCCCCTATCCTCAGGCACAGCCAGACCTAAGTTCCGGGATTTCATGCTGACAGCCGGGAACAACACACATGCCGTCCGAATGGCGGTAGGGAAATGGGTTCCGGGCTGCAGAAGAATGCGGTAGGGCGTGCACGGAACAGCGCCCGGGACAGAGGCGGCTGCCAAAGGGATTTCGACAGAGTGGATCGATGTGATATATGGGAGGTTGAGCAGTGGATGCTGTTAAGCATCCGACCATAAGTATCAAGCTTGCCAAGCAATTGATTGCGCTGTTAGCATATCCCAACCCTCCCCCCTCATCAGGTTCTGGGTCAATAACAGCAGCCGCATGTACCTGCTGGAGGGGGCTGGGGAGCTGCACCGGAACTACGGGCTGGAGGTATGGATCATGGCGGGTGGTAGAGCCGGGGGCTTGGGGGATTGTAAGTGGAAGGGATGCGGCCGTGCGAGCGTGCAAGCATAATGTTGCCCTGTGTTTGTGCCCGCGTGCAAGATGCTCAGGATAAGAGTTGCTACCGATTCTACCATCACTTATTGTACAGATCTGCCGTTTTTGCCATACGAGGTGATGACACTCATCGGCAGCCTGTG
Organism: Yamagishiella unicocca; assembly: GCA_003116995.1. Taxonomy (NCBI): domain Eukaryota; kingdom Viridiplantae; phylum Chlorophyta; class Chlorophyceae; order Chlamydomonadales; family Volvocaceae; genus Yamagishiella; species Yamagishiella unicocca. The sequence goes on from BDSL01000078.1 coordinate 499,007, forward strand.
CATTGTGGCATGCATTTTTATGCCCCACGCTTCATGTTTGACCTTTGAGCGCCTTGAGCCTTACACCGTTGCACATGCATTGCTTCCTTTTGAGAAATTCCTACCGTTAATAGTTACTCAGTAAACACCCGGCCCCATGGTTGCCTCCACCACCGGGCGACCCACAGGTCGGTGACGTCATGGTGTTCTCTCAGAAGCCAGACGGATCGCTGGTAGTGGCGGGTCGAGTTGCGAATAAGGTACGGGGAGCCAACGACGGGCATGGTGGGGAACCTATAGATAGCAAATTAGTTGTAACATTGCTTGAGCCCTAGGTCCGATATCGTGTCCAACCTACCGCTAAAGAGCTGGTCCGTGTTGTTGTTTACCACACAGTCCAAAGTGGTGGGGAAACTACCGGTTTGGGGATTCCAAGAGGACTTCGCAGAAAATCATCGTACAGACGCCGATCCACTCCGATCCGACGGTGGGCCTACCCCGTAACCGATCATAAAGGCAACAGGGCTTTCTACCAGTAACACAGGTTACATCATGGTTGCACAGGCAACCACAACACGCCGTACATGAACCGTCATGTATGGGCTTGACACTGGTTTGACGCCAGTAGGCGAGCAACAAGTCTGGATGTAGCCTGGCAGTACTGGGGTTGAAGGGTTTGCATGTCCTTCATGACGGGGCAACGCGGCTGTGGCAGCGGCCTGCGACAGTGCTTTTGTGGGACAAGTCAAGCCGGTGTGGACAGCATGCATAACTATGATTGCCATGCAAAGACTGGCTGCCCGGCACACATCATATCCCATCTGCGGCTGGGTCTTCAGTTACAACTGTCGCTGCCCCCTTCTCTGTCGCATAGTTTAATGTAACCTGCTACTGATTACTGAACCTATGCCTCTCCTCCACCCTCATACCGATCCGGCGGCAACTTTGGGTCCTCTCCAGTCCGACCTTGTAAAGAAGCCCCCCGTCAAGCGCCCTGCTGCGAACAACACCAGCAACGCAGGGACCGGGGCGGCATCCCGTGCCCGAGAGGCAAGAACCACCCGTGCGGCGCCCCGCACACAGCTTGCAATACCTAGCCCAGATACCTTGGTGGCAGCAGGTGCTGTGGCGACAGCAGCCACGGCAGCAGGGGTAGCGCTGGCTGGCCAGGGCACTTTCCTGCGCCAGGGTGGTAGTGCTGCAGGAGTGGTGGCCCCGGACAGTGGTGCAACACGGGGACGCAAGCGGAAGGTTGCTGCCCCCACACCTGGCCCTGCCGACCCACGGTCGCGTGGGCGGACGGACGAGGGTGTCTCACTCGCGGTGCTGGACCTGGAGGCACCATCGGATGGGATATTTAGGGTGCGTGCATGAGCTCTAAAAACCTTGCTTAGCAGTGCTCCCTGAACCTTGAGGAGTGCTTTTTGGGCCTTGTTCCTTGGCCTTTGGATGCAGCTTGAGCACACGTGCAATTTACCAAGTAGAACACTCATATCTTCTTGATGCATAATCAACACTGGTACCCTGTGCAGGCGGTGGTGATGCAGCACGTGGCCTCGGTGCCCCTGGGGGTTGCACTGGCGCGGAACAACAGGTGGACGGCAACATTGGATGTAGCAGGTAGGTTCGGGCCCATAGGGTTGCTCATCCTGGGGCCAGGACACTAGATTCGAATTGACTTATGTGTGCGCATGAAGTGCGACGGGGTTATAAGAATTGATTCTCGAACCGCTGTATGTGAAATACACCCTTCAGACCTTCAGTTTAAATTGATGCCTTTGTACCCCAATCGGTTGTTCTTTTATCCACATGCTGCTGTCAATACAGACTCGTCTGCTGGATGACATTCACACATTCTGCTTTGTGACACCTATGTACTGTTGACTAAATAGTGCTCCTCAAATCGCTTGCCCCTCCTGGAATTCAGGGGAGCTATACCAAGCCTTCTTCGACACACGGGATGACGCAGTAGAGGCCCTGACTGCTGCTGGGGCCTCACCATGACGCTCTCCTTGACCATCATGCCTCCTGTTCAACACATGCACTCAGATCTTTCAACTTCTTGAGAATAATATGTGTTTAATAGCTGGATGGGCATTGTGGTTGCATTGCTCTGGATAGTGTCCAAGAATGATTTTTGAATATGGAACGTCATGACAATGACAGTGCGTGTATTTGAAGTTGATTAGCATCAACCCTGTGCCGGGGGTTGGACTGTTGATGGGGCTCTGGAATGATGGATGTATGTCACACCCTGCAAACTAGATGCACAGGATGTATTGATGTCTGCTAATGCCCCGGACATGTTTTTAGCATGAATGCCAGGCATTTTGAACACAATTGTACCTTCTTGCTTGTGGCGCATGCATTGCAGGCACGAAGCTGATCACTGTAAGGGGAACAGGCAAATAAACCATACTTACCCTAGTACTGTGATGTACAGCAATTACAGAGTCGACAACTTGCCATACAACTCACATCATGATGAGTCAATGACAAACACGTTAGGGTCTGTGGGCACGTGGGTGCCTGTTCTTAGGGTTTCTAAGTAAGACCGCCGCCTTACCATCGGGTACATCTGGCTCTCGGTGCCGATGATGAAACTGCAACTGGCAGTACGGGAGCAAAAGGGTGAAGCCCAGAGCCATCATCAGCTCGACTACTATGGCTAGCTCGACTACTGTTCGATTACTCGTGCTTCCGGTGCGGTCCGGGCCACCACAGGGCTGTCGTGACACAGTCCTGGCTCGGGCTAACCCCGTATGTACGCAACACACTCATGGCTTGCGGCCAGCTGATCGCACTGAAAAGGTAATGCTTAAGGTGGTGTATATCGGATTCGTGTGCTGGTATAGCAGCGTCGAGCGGCTTACACCCCTGCCTGTCGTACATGGTTACCCTGTCATACTGCCTCCCCAGTTTTATCTAGCCGCCACTGCCAGCACGCACTGTGCCGATCATGTATTGTGTCATCATGGCAAACTAATGAAATCTGTGGTGGCTCGCGTGGCCGTGTAGGATTTGTTCATTCGAGAGGCGCTGAGATAGAGGGGCAGTGGTGGCCACCGAGCTGCGCTTTGCTCTGTCGGCACCTCAAGGCGTGTTCCAGAGGTTGTGGCAGGGTATGTGCAAAGACAACTCCCACAAGTAGGGATGGTGCAGCTCCTGGGGTCAAGTGTGTTTTGTGTTTGGCTCCCCAGAGATGCTGCAATGTGTCCGGGACATCGTGGTGCTAGTGGCCAGATACACATTTACAAGTTGCTGAGGGCTGCTGAGGGCGCGGTGTATGGTGACTGCCACCACTGCACTACCCGCGCAACTAGTACGTTTTTAACATATCCGCTTTTCATTCGGGGGTCTGCTTGGGATGCATGTGGCCATGTGCAGGGGAGCCATCAGCGCAACCTCCCCCTGTGTATTGGTGCTTGCTGTTTCCTCTGGGCTCTCGGTTGTGAGGCTCTGGGTGGTTTGTCTTTCGGAACCGTCGGTTTTCTCAGCTTTCCTTGTCTTTTTCAGTGTCAGGCGATGCGCCCGATGGCTCTACCTTTTCAGGTCTGGAGCCCACTGTAACGATTACAACAACTATCACGCAAACGATTACTTGACAGCTGATGGGGTAGTGTACCAGTATGGTCGGGGCTGGTTGAGGCCGTGACGGCCAGCCTGCCACCGCCGCACTACCATGCAACTAGTATGTTTTACGAGTTAGCCTGTTCGTCTTACATCAGTTTTACTCGACCAGCGCATCCGGGTTGTGGGTTTTAGGGTTTTAGGGTTTTAATTGCATGGGTAGTCCAGTGGTAGCAGACTGGCCGTCGCGGCTTCGACCATACCAGTACACCGCCCCATCCGCGTCACATAATTGACAGTTATATGATTTGGATAACAAACTAGTTGCGTGGGTAGTGCAGTGGTGGCAGTCACGAGCCACGACCATATACCGCCCCATTATGTCTGTGCGTGAACCTCAAAGATCATGTTGTCATTCGCGATAAATTCCAGTTAAGGAGCTGTGCATGTCCTGCGCTACTCAATAATACCACTGGTCCACAGCGCTACCAGCACCACCCATGTGACCAGTCTGTCTCCTAGCCCTGGGGCTGGGGCTGGGGGCCCTGGGGCTGGGGCTGGGGGCCCTGGGGCTGGGGCTGGGGGCCCTGGGGCTGGGGCTGGGGGCCCTGGGGCTGGGGGCCCTGGGGCTGGGGCTGGGGGCCCTGGGGCTGGGAGCCCTGGGGCTGGGGGCCCTGGGGCTGGAGGCCCTGGGGCTGGGGGCCCTGGGGCTGGGGGCCCTGGGGCTGGGGGCCCTAGGGCTGGGGGCCCTGGGGCTGGGGGCCCTGGGGCCGGGGGCGCTGGGGCTGGGGCTGGGGGCGCTGGGGCTGGGGCTAAGGGTGCTGGGGCTGGGGCTGGGGGCGCTGGGGCTGGGGCTGGGGCCTGGGGGCCCTGGGGCTGGGGCTGGGGGCCCTGGGGCTGGGGCTGGGGGCCCTGGGGCTGGGGCTGGGGCCCGTCCGTGGGTTGGGCCCCGGAGCTCCTTGAAGGGCCGTGGGCACGAGCGCCATACGGGCCGATACACCAGCAAACGCGGCTTCCCGGTGTTTGCTTCGCACTTTTAGGAATAGGAACATTTGTCCGTCTGTGGGTTGGGCCCCGGAGCTCCTTAAAAGGCCGTGGGCACGAGCACCATACGGGCCGATACACCAGCAAACGTGGCTTCCCGGTGTTTGCTTCGCACTTTTAGGAATAGGAACGTTTGTCACGGCTGGTCGCTCGCGTTCCCAATCAAGGTGCCTGCTGCTGGTCACCTCTTCCACACGGTAAGATTAGCACGATCGAGCGAGTTGGTTGGCTAACCGAAAATACGCCAGGACGAGTGTATGGATATGTGGCGTGCCGACCCGGAACCCGACCGGTCCTGGCTGCTCCGAGACAACTGCCACGTGCAGGTTAGGCCGGCTGACCAGGCCGAACCTAGGGTTGCTGAGTATTGCAACAGGCCTGAAAACTGGTCGGCTGGGTCTGGAAAACCTGCTCTATCCGTTACAGGTCATGTTGGGGCCCTTTGTGCAACCTTGCACCTGTCACAGCGCCTGAGCCCGCGGGGCTCTAAGGCCTAGTGCTAAGCCATATGGGGTACGACGCAGGATGCTGGACTGCTGTGCCAAGCAACACGTCTAGGACAGCTCGGAACACCGTACACGATGCAGGGCACATACGACAGCTCGTCCCGAAACCAACTGGCAGCGCATGGAGTGCACAAGCCCCTTTCCGAGCGCGACACCTTGCTTGTTGTAAATGGCATTGGACCATACAGCGAACAGCACACGTGCCTTAAAATGTTTTCAATATTTTTTCACCGACCGACCTTCCATCTCCCCCCCCGCCGCCTCACATTTAATTCGTCCTTGCATCAATGTACCCACCCCCTTTCGTCATTGCTAACAACAGATGTCGCTGCACCAGCTTTAAGGCGCGCAGTGCGGTCCATGCGTGCGCATTCCACGCGCCTAGGCTGCCAGCCAGGCAGCGCGAGAAACGACTGGGGCAACGCTGGCGCCCATGATACCGACATAGGCGCCACTTCCGGGGCTGTTACCAACAACCGCACGGCAAAGCATCAGCTGCCTCGCACAGACACACTCGTATAGTTCCCTGCCACACACCCGGACTCAGCTGCTCAGCGGCTGCAAAGATCTGGACGTGGTGTCCATGCAGCCGCAGCTACGAAAGCGAACAAACGCCTATGGCCATAGGCGGGTCGCAAAGCCAGCGGGGCAGCTCCCCACAAAGTCTAACTGTTGGCCAACGGAACAAAGCCCTCGGCTCGCCCGACTCGCAGGAGCCAATATCCACCAGTGCCAAGGCTGACTCGTTCAGAGAATCCTCCCTCTTCGCAACCCCTGCTCCCCACGCCCTCCGATGCCCTGCCGCCTCTTCCACCGTAAGCTGGCCAGCCTTAACGATGCTTCGAACATGCCCCGGGCTACAGCGTGCGCCTCGCCAGCAGGCCACGATCTCGGATGGTGCTGCGGAAAAAAGTAGCTGCTGCCAGTCCTGATGCTGCTGCTCCATCAGTTCCAGCTCTCAGAGACTTGGGTCATGGGGGCCTGCTCAAAAAAAGGAGGAGCGACGGAATGTATTGGTTCAGAGGTGCATGACTTAAGGGACATATAATGAGAGGACCTTGCAGGCACAAAAACGCGCAACCCTGGAGAATCAAGCTAAGGGTCCCGAGGCCGTTAAGGTTCGCGCTGAAGCTCACCCCTACAAATTTGACAATTCACAACTTAGCTACCAGATATAGACAGGTCACGTGCGCGCCACACCGGTTCTGGTAACCAACTCGTGCCCATACCTCTGTGAACGCTTGGGCCCGCCCAACTTTACGCCAAAATATGCAACCCGCTCACACGTAGTTTGGCACATTTGGGTTGGGGTCACGACTAACTCGATGCTTCAAACCCGGCCTTCAAACCCGGCCTTCCGTTATAAACTCATACGTATTTGCAATGCAGCTGTGTGACCACGTCCACAACTGTAGCGAAGCTACACAGAGAGAGAGACCGCGTGACAGTGGCCGCACGACAGGCGGCACCCGCCCTTACCCCGGCGGGAAAGCACTGCGGAAGAGACACGGAACCAAGGTCGGGTACGGGCAACAGCAGGCAAACAGCATCATGCAAAGTCAGCACAAGCGACGGCAGGACACGGCCCCATGCAGGCCACCCTTACGCGTCAAAACCACCACAAAAGCCCCCATTGGCTCACCTGCCCATCACCCGCACCACTCGTATCTCGAACCAGCAAAGGTGGCACCAGGAAAGAAAGAACGAAAGAACAAACAGCAGCCAAGGCAGGCTAGCTAGGGCGGCACGGCGCACATGAGCCGACCCCCGGTTACGAACAAAAATGGGTGGTCCACCCCCACGTCACCCCAGTCCTTGCGGGGCAAACCCAAGCCCGCAAAGTCCCGCAGCAAGGCCCAGAACTTAGCAAGGAGGCCAGAACGCATAGCAGCAGGGAGGGTGGTGCCGGAGAGCCGATGAGAGTGTATGTACCGGCGCGCCCACTCCATCGCGTTGAGCGCCGCCAACGCCACCACATCCCACACACACTGCAGCACAGTGGTCGGATCCGGCGACACACACAACCACACATGCTCACGCGTGACCCCGCACCCACAGCAGACTTCACAGCAAGCACATAAGGCTGTACAACAGACCTATAAAGTACTAATAACTACGCTCGCTCAGCATCCTAGGAGGCCTTTTCGCGACCTTCGTTACATTTGGTATCGAGACCAAACCGGTTCTCCCTTGCTATCGCAAGGTCGTCGGTTCGACTCTGGTCGACCGCACACTTCCGCAGAAGGTGGAAAAATGCTCTTTCTTCGAAAAACATGAATTGCGAGTGCAGCCTGTAACGAGGGTGCTCCTTACTTAGGACCACACTTAGGGTGTGGGCAGCGGAAGTCGGATCTAACTCGATAGTCAACAAGGGATGGCCGAATGAGTATAGCTGGGACTCGGACCCAGACCGCAGTATGTATGCGATGGCACCTGCCCTACCCCAACGAGCGTTGTATCACCTAGGCCGCTCGTCCACCTAGTGCCGTACCGTAGTTCGACATATCGTGATGGCTTACGCTACGTGTGACATACCACACCCGTAACGCGGTTTGTAGACCTTAACGGTCATTATACAATTATGTAGTTATGCGACATTGGAGCCGCGGCGTAGCTCTGCTAAGTCCGCAGCCTCCCTGCTACATTCCCCCCCCCTTGAAGCGAACGTCCCGGGAGCGGTGATACTCCGGGAACTTTACCGCCGCCTGTTCGGTCGTTTAGCCTTTGGCGGGGACGGGTTGGTTTCCGCAGGTCGCTTGGGTGGTTTTGTCGGGATAGGGTCAGGCGCTGGCCTTGCGTGGACAGTCGTTTTGCGACGTTCCACAGGCAGCCCTGTTTCGTATGCCTCCAACGCCTGTTCCACGGGAGCTGACGCTTTGAGAGACGCTTCCGGCTCCCAACTGTTATCAGTTGCCGGATAGCCTTGCCACTTAACAAAGTATTCGCGTCGGTACCGGTTTCGGCCGATAGGAACATCTTTGTGGTCGACAATGGATTCGACTATCCAGTAATCTTCCCCATCAAGGGTGAATGCTGGAGGTGGCGGCGTTCTCCCGTCCGATTTGTAAGGACGTATTAGCGATACGTGGAAAACAGGGTGTATGCGCAGCTCTGGGGGCAAAGATAATTTCGCGGCTACCGGCCCAACCAACTTTTCGATGCGAAAAGGACCGATGTAGCGCGGCATGAGCTTGCGCGTTCCAGGGGTTTTGAACGTAATGTTCTTTGTATTGAGCAACACTTCTTGACCCAAGGTGAACGTGACAGCCTTACGACGGCCATCCGCGTTCGCCTTTTGCCGAGCCTGAGCGGCTTCTAGGCATGCCTTTGCTCGCGCGAGTCGTTCGCGGAGATCAGCTTCAAAGGCAAGCACATAAGGCTGTACAACAGACCTATAAAGTACTAATAACTACGCTCGCTCAGCATCCTAGGAGGCCTTTTCGCGACCTTCGTTACAACAACATACGCGCCAAGGCGTCGGAGACCATGTTTTACGATTATATAAACTCGGTGCGCTCAAATCTTCTGCCCCGGTACCAGCCGCTTCTGGCGGCCGTCAATAATTTCCAAGACTTGAATAAGATTGTCTCGGCGCTGCACGAGGACCACGGTTTCCACGGCGCCCTGGAGACCGCGTCCAAGCCGTTCTGCGAAACATACCAGGCGGAATCGGGCTTTTGGGTGCAGTACGCGGACCTGGAGGCCATCAACACGGACCGCAACAACGTGGTGCACTGCAGCGTCGCTGTCAGCGCAGCTGCACTCAGCGAGGCGTGTTACAAAAGTGATGCGCTCGACAGCGCTTTGGCGATGGTTGAGGCGCTGGCCAACTACTGCGCCAAGCACGCAGCGGACCTGGACGCTTCAGCTCTGAAGCAGCGGCAGCAGGGACTCGCGCTGACTGAGCGGGTCAAACAGAAGAACCGGACGAACAAGGGCATGCGGAAGTAGAGGTACGTTAGCCCTCGCAGCTGAAAGTGCATAGACTGGCCCGGGGCCTGGTTGAGATAGGTGGTTTGCAGAAGTGGACCACCTCGTGTGGGAAGGCCGGGTTTGAAGGCCGGGTTTCCCCGGTTGGGAGCCATGATGACACGCTTTCTGTCAGCACGCGACTTGGTCATGGCATCGGCCTCGCCAAGAATTATGGCTCCCAGATCCTCCTCCTCCTCCTCCTCGTCACCCTCCGATTGTGACTCCAGTGGGGGTTCCCCATCGCTTCCATCCTCCGACGCGGTAGCCTCCTCGTCATCCTCCCCGTCCACCTTGGGTGAGGGGCCATGTTGGTGCTTCCGTGAACCCCGTCCACCCTGGGTCCCTGCTCCCTGGGTCGCCCCACCCTGGGTCGGCCCGCCCTGGGTCCCCGTTCGTCCCCTTCCTCGGGCTGCACCACGCCCTCACCCATGCCCTCGTCCTCGCCCATGTCCACGACTGCGGCCGCGCATGGGGGTAGCCACTTGCTGATCCTCCTCCGCTGGGTCCGGATCATCGTCGCTGTCAGTTGCTGGTACGAACTCCTCCGCTGGAGCAGCGGCCAGCAAAGCATCAGCAGCCACTGCCCGCAAGCGCAGCTCCTCCTTTTGCTCAGGAGTAAGCTGCTCCCACTCGAGCTCGATCCGCTGTGACATGCCGATATACAGCTCCACGAAGATAGCATCGTCATTGTCATCCATAGCCCGGTAATCAGGGCCTGGTTCTGCCGCCGCCATCGCCGCCACCGCCATTATCACCGCCACTGCTGCTGTTGGTGGCATGCCTCCATTTGCGTCGATGGCAGCGGCTGCTGCTGTTGGCGCCATGCCTGCGGTTGCATTGTTGGCAGTAGCTGCAGCCGTTGGCGCCATGCCTGCGGTTGCATTGTTGGCAGTAGCTGCAGCCATTGGTGCCGTGCCTCCAGCAGCAACGGTGTGAGCTGGCCCCAAAACAGCAGCCACCGGGGCTGCGTCTGAAACCTCCACATCTGGTGATGGGAATAGCAACCCCTTGGCATGCTGCCGCAAAGCCTCACTCTGCGTCTTCGGCAGAAAGGCAGCAGCAAGCGTGCTTGAGGCCCAAGCCTTTGTAATTATGTTGCGGTTCGTGCACAGGTACGTCAGGCCAGCCAGCAGGATGTCGGGTGTGAGTGGCTTTAGGGCAGAGCAGCGCAGATTGATGACCGCATCCTTGGGCGCGACACCCCTGTCAAACTGCTTGCGAAGTAGGATTTGCAGAACCTGCACAAAAGCCTGCCATACTGCATCCTTGAACGGCTTTTGCACGCCAACATCGCAGGGCTGCGCCTTGGAAGTGCAGTTGGCGGGCACGTACTTGAACAGCATGCCAGGGCACGCCTTTCTCGTGTACTCCTGAATGAAAGCAAAGAAAGCTAACTCAGGTCCCCAATGCCCAACTGCCCCCAAATGCGTGTCACCAATGCTAACTGCGCCATTTTTTTTACAGATACGCCAATTACGGCACAAACTCTCTATGTGCAAATTGATTTGCATACCGGTATACCGGTAAAGGCCAGTCCAGCATCTGTTTGACTGGTTTCACATGTGTACGACACCTTATGGCGATTTCGCAACTTTCCCAAATCCTTGCCCTGATTTTACAATTGGGTACGGCGGCGGTTTAAAAAAGGCTGGAATTTAGTGGTGCCATGAGTTGGGACCGTCTGTACCCAAATAATATCACCAATTTGGCGTGTCAGTACGGTATGGGTTTGGCACCAAGCTGTAAGACATATGAGAATTCTAGCCTTGCGAAAGACAAACACCGCGGCACGTGGAACCCGTATCGGCTTTGGGGCTAGGTCCATGGCGAGTCCGCAAGGAAGAGTGCCATTTGCATTTGGATGGATACCTTTTTGGCGAACAAATTACAGCATTTCGTCGTGTAATCCACGAAATTGCACACCTTTGTGCCTTTCCAGCCAGAACCACAACCTTACGCAGAACCTCACGCCCATGGGGCGGTACATGATGAACGGGTAGAGACCCAGCGCTACTGTGCTGCGGTTTGCCCTAACAAATGACACTAAAAAACACACCAAATGTACGTGGCTCTGGGTCTGTGAAAGGACTTGTAACTTATGGGGGGGGTCTGGGACTTGTAACTTATGGGGGGGTCTGGAACCCAGCGCCGCACAGCTATGGAACAAATATCAAACACCCCTGAAATTTTATTACTTCAGATGGAATAAATCGAGACCCCCCTAAAACGAAAAAAAACACTGAGCAGGAGACACTGCCTGAAAATAGGCCGTACCTTTATCCCGGCAGCTTTTTTAAAAGGAAAGGGAGGTTGATTACCGAGCTGCGGTTTCAGTGGCACTCGCGCACCTCTGTTGGACACGTTGCAACTTTGCTGTGGGTGCACAACTCCACCAGCTCCACCTGTACCACAGCAGCAGGATCCCATCCCCAACCACCGGCAGCACCCTCACCTGCTTCTCCCCAATACTTGCATCACAGTGTCAGACCAGCTGCCGACGAAACATTTCGCGCAGCTCACCTACAGCTTTCTCACAGCTCGCCCAAGGGGCAGCTGCAGCCCGAGAGACCGACCTCAGTGCGGGGTCCAAGGAGCACCACCTGAAGAGGCCTAAGCAGCATGGAGTTCCAGGGCCTGCCCCCCGAACCGACCTGGACCACCTCCTGGGCCTCGCATCCATGGTTGTGGAGTGGAGGCTGACACCCACCATGTATGCGGCCAACCCCCACACCTGCCTCATCAGGGTGAGCTTGGGCGTCCTAGCACTTCCCCCCACCGTATGCGGCTTTGGGCTCCTGCCGCTTGTGGCCCATGTCTGAGCCTGGCATGCGATGGTGGCGGTGCACTGCATTGCTGGGGCAGCCGACATCTTGGCCGTCGACCCGCCCTGGGCTGCCATCACCCTGCACTTGCTCCGGCAGTGTCACCCGGCGGCTCACCCCTTGTGCCTCCTGGTGCCAGGGGACGGCCGTGTGCTTGGGGTGCCAGCGCCCCCCGGGTGCCCTGCCCTTGCTCGGCTGCTCGGCTTGGCCGCCCCCCTCGGGCCCCTTGTCGTCCCCGAACCTGACACCATTGTGGGCCCCTGGTGCTACTTGGCGCCACTATGAAGAAACCCGGCCCTCCTGGGCCCTGGTGGCACGTGCCTGGAGAGCGCCTTCCCGGCCCTTTTCCAGCGGAGTGGCCATGCCAACCTCGGAGTCATGGTGTAGTGTTGGGATGCGCTCGTGCTGGTGCAGATCACTTTGTCGGAGGCACGTCGGCGGCCGGCGGGTGTGTCCCCGTGTATTGCCCGTCAATGCACCCTGCAGCTGCGGCAGCTCTTCCTGCAGGGTGTGCTGGGCTACAGTGAGCTTGGTGCGGCAGTTGATGCCAGCGGGCCCACTGTCTGCGGACCAGCTGGATGCCCTTTTGGGCCTCGTTCCCATCAGCTGGTTGGTGACAGCCCGGCATGTCACCTCTGGCACTGTGGCTGTGCTGCCCGCCCGGGCAGCATGGGCGGTGTTGCTGCAGGGCCTGGCATGGTGTCCAGCTGGTGGACTGTTCACGCCGATCCTTGGCACTTGCATCAAGCGTGGTACCCAATTGCAGCTGACCATGGCATATACCATGGCATATATCATGGACGCGTACAATGGCCCAATGCCGCCAATGTCATTCGTGGCCTTTCATGATGCCCTGCACCACCTCTAGCAACTGCAGTGGCCAATCCCACCCCCAAAAAATATTTTGATGACACCAACTGCCTTGATTTCTTCTCCTGAACAAAATGAGTATAATATTGCTATACTTTGTCATACATTCGGGTACTGTACTGCTAAACCCTAAGACTAAATCCCATGATGTACAGCAGTGCCAAATCAGGCCCAAGATCGATCCAAATGGGATCCAATAAATATTATAATATTATTGAACAAAATGAGTATAATATTGCTATACTTTGTCATACATTCGGGTACTGTACTGCTAAACCCTAAGACTAAATCCCATGATGTACAGCAGTGCCAAATCAGGCCCAAGATCGATCCAAATGGGATCCAATTAATATTATAATATTATATGTCCTAATTAAGGGCCAATGGCCAAGAAAAAAATATTTTTGGTCCTAGGTTATACTTTTGGCCTCCTGATGGTTTATCCATGGTTTCGGGGCCAGTCCCACCCCCAAAAAATATTTTGATGACACCAACTGCCTTGATTTCTTCTCCTGAACAAAATGAGTATAATATTGCTATACTTTGTCGTACATTCGGGTACTGTACTGCTAAACCCTAAGACTAAATCCCATGATGTACAGCAGTGCCAAATCAGGCCCAAGATCGATCCAAATGGGATCCAATTAATATTATAATATTATATGTCCTAATTAAGGGCCAATGGCCAAGAAAAAAATATTTTTGGTCCTAGGTTATACTTTTGGCCTCCTGATGGTTTATCCATGGTTTCGGGGCCAGTCCCACCCCCAAAAAATATTTTGATGACACCAACTGCCTTGATTTCTTCTCCTGAACAAAATGAGTATAATATTGCTATACTTTGTCGTACATTCGGGTACTGTACTGCTAAACCCTAAGACTAAATCCCATGATGTACAGCAGTGCCAAATCAGGCCCAAGATCGATCCAAATGGGATCCAATTAATATTATAATATTATTGAACAAAATGAGTATAATATTGCTATACTTTGTCGTACATTCGGGTACTGTACTGCTAAACCCTAAGACTAAATCCCATGATGTACAGCAGTGCCAAATCAGGCCCAAGATCGATCCAAATGGGATCCAATTAATATTATAATATTATATGTCCTAATTATGGGCCAATGGCCAAGAAAAAAATATTTTTGGTCCTAGGTTATACTTTTGGCCTCCTGATGGTTTATCCATGGTTTCGGGGCCAGTCCCACCCCCAAAAAATATTTTGATGACACCAACTGCCTTGATTTCTTCTCCTGAACAAAATGAGTATAATATTGCTATACTTTGTCGTACATTCGGGTACTGTACTGCTAAACCCTAAGACTAAATCCCATGATGTACAGCAGTGCCAAATCAGGCCCAAGATCGATCCAAATGGGATCCAATTAATATTATAATATTATTGAACAAAATGAGTATAATATTGCTATACTTTGTCGTACATTCGGGTACTGTACTGCTAAACCCTAAGACTAAATCCCATGATGTACAGCAGTGCCAAATCAGGCCCAAGATCGATCCAAATGGGATCCAATTAATATTATAATATTATATGTCCTAATTATGGGCCAATGGCCAAGAAAAAAATATTTTTGGTCCTAGGTTATACTTTTGGCCTCCTGATGGTTTATCCATGGTTTCGGGGCCAGTCCCACCCCCAAAAAATATTTTGATGACACCAACTGCCTTGATTTCTTCTCCTGAACAAAATGAGTATAATATTGCTATACTTTGTCGTACATTCGGGTACTGTACTGCTAAACCCTAAGACTAAATCCCATGATGTACAGCAGTGCCAAATCAGGCCCAAGATCGATCCAAATGGGATCCAATTAATATTATAATATTATTGAACAAAATGAGTATAATATTGCTATACTTTGTCGTACATTCGGGTACTGTACTGCTAAACCCTAAGACTAAATCCCATGATGTACAGCAGTGCCAAATCAGGCCCAAGATCGATCCAAATGGGATCCAATTATTATTATAATATTATTGAAAAAAATGAGTATAATATTGCTATACTTTGTCGTACATTCGGGTACTGTACTGCTAAACCCTAAGACTAAATCCCATGATGTACAGCAGTGCCAAATCAGGCCCAAGATCGATCCAAATGGGATCCAATTAATATTATAATATTATTGAACAAAATATGTATAATATTGCTATACTTTGTCGTACATTCGGGTACTGTACTGCTAAACCCTAAGACTAAATCCCATGATGTACAGCAGTGCCAAATCAGGCCCAAGATCGATCCAAATGGGATCCAATTAATATTATAATATTATATGTCCTAATTAAGGGCCAATGGCCAAGAAAAAAATATTTTTGGTCCTAGGTTATACTTTTGGCCTCCTGATGGTTTATCCATGGTTTCGGGGCCAGTCCCACCCCCAAAAAATATTTTGATGACACCAACTGCCTTGATTTCTTCTCCTGAACAGAATGAGTATAATATTGCTATACTTTGTCGTACATTCGGGTACTGTACTGCTAAACCCTAAGACTAAATCCCATGATGTACAGCAGTGCCAAATCAGGCCCAAGATCGATCCAAATGGGATCCAATTAATATTATAATATTATTGAACAAAATGAGTATAATATTGCTATACTTTGTCATACATTCGGGTACTGTACTGCTAAACCCTAAGACTAAATCCCATGATGTACAGCAGTGCCAAATCAGGCCCAAGATCGATCCAAATGGGATCCAATTAATATTATAATATTATATGTCCTAATTAAGGGCCAATGGCCAAGAAAAAATATTTTTGGTCCTAGGTTATACTTTTGGCCTCCTGATGGTTTATCCATGGTTTCGGGGCCAGTCCCACCCCCAAAAATATTTTGATGACACCAACTGCCTTGATTTCTTCTCCTGAACAAAATGAGTATAATATTGCTATACTTTGTCGTACATTCGGGTACTGTACTGCTAAACCCTAAGACTAAATCCCATGATGTACAGCAGTGCCAAATCAGGCCCAAGATCGATCCAAATGGGATCCAATTAATATTATAATATTATTGAACAAAATGAGTATAATATTGCTATACTTTGTCATACATTCGGGTACTGTACTGCTAAACCCTAAGACTAAATCCCATGATGTACAGCAGTGCCAAATCAGGCCCAAGATCGATCCAAATGGGATCCAATTAATATTATAATATTATTGAACAAAATATGTATAATATTGCTATACTTTGTCGTACATTCGGGTACTGTACTGCTAAACCCTAAGACTAAATCCCATGATGTACAGCAGTGCCAAATCAGGCCCAAGATCGATCCAAATGGGATCCAATTAATATTATAATATTATATGTCCTAATTAAGGGCCAATGGCCAAGAAAAAAATATTTTTGGTCCTAGGTTATACTTTTGGCCTCCTGATGGTTTATCCATGGTTTCGGGGCCAGTCCCACCCCCAAAAAATATTTTGATGACACCAACTGCCTTGATTTCTTCTCCTGAACAGAATGAGTATAATATTGCTATACTTTGTCGTACATTCGGGTACTGTACTGCTAAACCCTAAGACTAAATCCCATGATGTACAGCAGTGCCAAATCAGGCCCAAGATCGATCCAAATGGGATCCAATTAATATTATAATATTATTGAACAAAATGAGTATAATATTGCTATACTTTGTCATACATTCGGGTACTGTACTGCTAAACCCTAAGACTAAATCCCATGATGTACAGCAGTGCCAAATCAGGCCCAAGATCGATCCAAATGGGATCCAATTAATATTATAATATTATTGAACAAAATGAGTATAATATTGCTATACTTTGTCGTACATTCGGGTACTGTACTGCTAAACCCTAAGACTAAATCCCATGATGTACAGCAGTGCCAAATCAGGCCCAAGATCGATCCAAATGGGATCCAATTATTATTATAATATTATTGAAAAAAATGAGTATAATATTGCTATACTTTGTCGTACATTCGGGTACTGTACTGCTAAACCCTAAGACTAAATCCCATGATGTACAGCAGTGCCAAATCAGGCCCAAGATCGATCCAAATGGGATCCAATTAATATTATAATATTATTGAACAAAATATGTATAATATTGCTATACTTTGTCGTACATTCGGGTACTGTACTGCTAAACCCTAAGACTAAATCCCATGATGTACAGCAGTGCCAAATCAGGCCCAAGATCGATCCAAATGGGATCCAATTAATATTATAATATTATATGTCCTAATTAAGGGCCAATGGCCAAGAAAAAAATATTTTTGGTCCTAGGTTATACTTTTGGCCTCCTGATGGTTTATCCATGGTTTCGGGGCCAGTCCCACCCCCAAAAAATATTTTGATGACACCAACTGCCTTGATTTCTTCTCCTGAACAGAATGAGTATAATATTGCTATACTTTGTCGTACATTCGGGTACTGTACTGCTAAACCCTAAGACTAAATCCCATGATGTACAGCAGTGCCAAATCAGGCCCAAGATCGATCCAAATGGGATCCAATTAATATTATAATATTATTGAACAAAATGAGTATAATATTGCTATACTTTGTCATACATTCGGGTACTGTACTGCTAAACCCTAAGACTAAATCCCATGATGTACAGCAGTGCCAAATCAGGCCCAAGATCGATCCAAATGGGATCCAATTAATATTATAATATTATATGTCCTAATTAAGGGCCAATGGCCAAGAAAAAAATATTTTTGGTCCTAGGTTATACTTTTGGCCTCCTGATGGTTTATCCATGGTTTCGGGGCCAGTCCCACCCCCAAAAAATATTTTGATGACACCAACTGCCTTGATTTCTTCTCCTGAACAAAATGAGTATAATATTGCTATACTTTGTCGTACATTCGGGTACTGTACTGCTAAACCCTAAGACTAAATCCCATGATGTACAGCAGTGCCAAATCAGGCCCAAGATCGATCCAAATGGGATCCAATTAATATTATAATATTATTGAACAAAATGAGTATAATATTGCTATACTTTGTCATACATTCGGGTACTGTACTGCTAAACCCTAAGACTAAATCCCATGATGTACAGCAGTGCCAAATCAGGCCCAAGATCGATCCAAAGGGATCCAATTAATATTATAATATTATTGAACAAATATGTATAATATTGCTATACTTTGTCGTACATTCGGGTACTGTACTGCTAAACCCTAAGACTAAATCCCATGATGTACAGCAGTGCCAAATCAGGCCCAAGATCGATCCAAATGGGATCCAATTAATATTATAATATTATATGTCCTAATTAAGGGCCAATGGCCAAGAAAAAATATTTTTGGTCCTAGGTTATACTTTTGGCCTCCTGATGGTTTATCCATGGTTTCGGGGCCAGTCCCACCCCCAAAAAATATTTTGATGACACCAACTGCCTTGATTTCTTCTCCTGAACAGAATGAGTATAATATTGCTATACTTTGTCGTACATTCGGGTACTGTATACTTTTGGCCTCCTGATGGTTTATCCATGGTTTCGGGGCCAGTCCCACCCCAAAAAATATTTTGATGACACCAACTGCCTTGATTTCTTCTCCTGAACAGAATGAGTATAATATTGCTATACTTTGTCGTACATTCGGGTACTGTACTGCTAAAACCCTAAGACTAAATCCCATGATGTACAGCAGTGCCAAATCAGGCCCAAGATCGATCCAAATGGGATCCAATTAATATTATAATATTATTGAACAAAATGAGGCCAATGGCCAAGAAAAAAATATTTTTGGTCCTAGGTTATACTTTTGGCCTCCTGATGGTTTATCCATGGTTTCGGGGCCAGTCCCACCCCCAAAAAATATTTTGATGACACCAACTGCCTTGATTTCTTCTCCTGAACAAAATGAGTATAATATTGCTATACTTTGTCGTACATTCGGGTACTGTACTGCTAAACCCTAAGACTAAATCCATGATGTACAGTGCCAAATCAGGCCAAGATGAAATGTACAGCAGAACAAAATGCTGTACTGCTAAACCCTAAGACTAAATCCCATGAATCAGGCCCAAGATCCAACTGCCTTGATTTCTTCTCCTGATGAGTATAATATTGCCAAAACCCTGGGATCGATCCAAATGGGATCCAATTAATATTATAATATTATTGAACAAAATGAATGAGTATAATATTGCTATACTTTGTCGTACATTCGGGTACTGTACTGCTAAACCCTAAGACTAAATCCCATGATGTACAGCAGTGCCAAATCAGGCCCAAGATCGATCCAAATGGGATCCAATTAATATTATAATATTGCTAAACCCTAAGACAAATTGAACCCAAGAATATTAATATTATAATATTATTGTATAATATTGGGCCAATGGCCAAGAAAAAATATTTTTGGTCTATATTTTGATGACACCAACTGCCTTGATTTCTTCTCCTGAACAGAATGAGTATAATATTGCTATACTTTGTCGTACATTCGGGTACTGTACTGCTAACCCTAAGACTAAATCCCATGATGTACAGCAGTGCCAAATCAGGCCCAAGATCGATCCAAATGGATCCAATTAATATTATAATATTATTGAACAAAATGAGTATAATATTGCTATACTTTGTCATACATTCGGGTACTGTACTGCTAAACCCTAAGACTAAATCCCATGATGTACAGCAGTGCCAAATCAGGCCCAAGATCGATCCAAATGGGATCCAATTATATTATAATATTTTGAACAAAATGAGTATAATATTGCTATACTTGTCATACATTCGGGTACTGTACTGCTAAACCCTAAGACTAAATCCCATGATGTACAGCAGTGCCAAATCAGGCCCAGATCGATCAAATGGGATCCAATTAATATTATAATATTATATGTCCTAATTATGGGCCAATGGCCAAGAAAAAAATATTTTTGGTCCTAGGTTATACTTTTGGCCTCCTGATGGTTTATCCATGGTTTCGGGGCCAGTCCCACCCCAAAAATATTTTGATGACACCAACTGCCTTGATTTCTTTCCTGAACAAAATGAGTATAATATTGCTATACTTTGTCGTACATTCGGGTACTGTACTGCTAAACCCTAAGACTAAAACCCTAAGACTAAATCCCATGATGTACAGCAGTGCCAAATCAGGCCCAAGATCGATCCAAATGGGATCCAATTAATATTATAATATTATTGAACAAAATGAGTATAATATTGCTATACTTTGTCATACATTCGGGTACTGTACTGCTAAACCCTAAGACTAAATCCCATGATGTACAGCAGTGCCAAATCAGGCCCAAGATCGATCCAAATGGGATCCAATTAATATTATAATATTATATGTCCTAATTAAGGGCCAATGGCCAAGAAAAAAATATTTTTGGTCCTAGGTTATACTTTTGGCCTCCTGATGGTTTATCCATGGTTTCGGGGCCAGTCCCACCCCAAAAAATATTTTGATGACACCAACTGCCTTGATTTCTTCTCCTGAACAAAATGAGTATAATATTGCTATACTTTGTCGTACATTCGGGTACTGTACTGCTAAACCCTAAGACTAAATCCCATGATGTACAGCAGTGCCAAATCAGGCCCAAGATCGATCCAAATGGGATCCAATTAATTTATAATATTATATGTCCTAATTAAGGGCCAATGGCCAAGAAAAAAATATTTTTGGTCCTAGGTTATACTTTTGGCCTCCTGATGGTTTATCCATGGTTTCGGGGCCAGTCCCACCCCAAAAAATATTTTGATGACACCAACTGCCTTGATTTCTTCTCCTGAACAAAATGAGTATATATTGCTATACTTTGTCGTACATTCGGGTACTGTACTGCTAAACCCTAAGACTAAATCCCATGATGTACAGCAGTGCCAAATCAGGCCCAAGATCGATCCAAATGGGATCCAATTAATATTATAATATTATTGAATGAGTATAATATTGCTATACTTTGTCGTACATTCGGGTACTGTACTGCTAAACCCTAAGATGTACAGCAGTGCAAATCAGGCCCAAGATCGATCCAAATGGGATCCAATTAATATTATAATATTATATGTCCTAATTATGGGCCAATGGCCAAGAAAAAATATTTTTGGTCCTAGGTTATACTTTTGGCCTCCTGATGGTTTATCCATGGTTTCGGGGCCAGTCCCACCCCCAAAAAATATTTTGATGACACCAACTGCCTTGATTTCTTCTCCTGAACAAAATGAGTATAATATTGCTATACTTTGTCGTACATTCGGGTACTGTACTGCTAAACCCTAAGACTAAATCCCATGATGTACAGCAGTGCCAAATCAGGCCCAAGATCGATCCAAATGGGATCCAATTAATATTATAATATTATATGTCCTAATTAAGGGCCAATGGCCAAGAAAAAAATATTTTTGGTCCTAGGTTATACTTTTGGCCTCCTGATGGTTTATCCATGGTTTCGGGGCCAGTCCCACCCCCAAAAAATATTTTGATGACACCAACTGCCTTGATTTCTTCTCCTGAACAAAATGAGTATAATATTGCTATACTTTGTCGTACATTCGGGTACTGTACTGCTAAACCCTAAGACTAAATCCCATGATGTACAGCAGTGCCAAATCAGGCCCAAGATCGATCCAAATGGGATCCAATTAATATTATAATATTATATGTCCTAATTATGGGCCAATGGCCAAGAAAAAAATATTTTTGGTCCTAGGTTATACTTTTGGCCTCCTGATGGTTTATCCATGGTTTCGGGCCAGTCCCACCCCCAAATATTTTGATGACACCAACTGCCTTGATTTCTTCTCCTGAACAAAATGAGTATAATATTGCTATACTTTGTCGTACATTCGGGTACTGTACTGCTAAACCCTAAGACTAAATCCCATGATGTACAGCAGTGCCAAATCAGGCCCAAGATCGATCCAAATGGGATCCAATTAATATTATAATATTATTGAAAAAAATGACTATACTTTGTCGTACATTCGGTACTGTACTGCTAAACCCTAAGACTAAATCCCATGATGTACAGCAGTGCCAAATCAGGCCCAAGATCGATCGAAATGGGATCCAATTAATATTATATATTATTGAACAAAATATGTATAATATTGCTATACTTTGTCGTACATTCGGGTACTGTACTGCTAAACCCTAAGACTAAATCCCATGATGTACAGCAGTGCCAAATCAGGCCCAAGATCGATCCAAATGGGATCCAATTAATATTATATTATATGTCCTAATTATGGGCCAATGGCCAAGAAAAAATATTTTTGGTCCTAGGTTATACTTTTGGCCTCCTGATGGTTTATCCATGGTTTCGGGGCCAGTCCCACCCCCAAAAAATATTTTGATGACACCAACTGCCTTGATTTCTTCTCCTGAACAAAATGAGTATAATATTGCTATACTTTGTCGTACATTCGGGTACTGTACTGCTAAACCCTAAGACTAAATCCCATGATGTACAGCAGTGCCAAATCAGGCCCAAGATCGATCCAAATGGGATCCAATTAATATTATAATATTATATGTCCTAATTAAGGGCCAATGGCCAAGAAAAAATATTTTTGGTCCTAGGTTATACTTTTGGCCTCCTGATGGTTTATCCATGGTTTCGGGGCCAGTCCCACCCCCAAAAAATATTTTGATGACACCAACTGCCTTGATTTCTTCTCCTGAACAAAATGAGTATAATATTGCTATACTTTGTCGTACATTCGGGTACTGTACTGCTAAACCCTAAGACTAAATCCCATGATGTACAGCAGTGCCAAATCAGGCCCAAGATCGATCCAAATGGGATCCAATTATTATAATATTATTGAACCTATACTTTGTCGTACATTCGGTACTGTACTGCTAAACCTAAGACTAAATCCCATGATGTACAGCAGTGCCAATCAGGCCCAAGATCGATCCAAATGGGATCCAATTAATATTATAATATTATATGTCCTAATTATGGGCCAATGGCCAAGAAAAAATATTTTTGGTCCTAGGTTATACTTTTGGCCTCCTGATGGTTTATCCATGGTTTCGGGGCCAGTCCCACCCCCAAAAAATATTTTGATGACACCAACTGCCTTGATTTCTTCTCCTGAACAAAATGAGTATAATATTGCTATACTTTGTCGTACATTCGGGTACTGTACTGCTAAACCCTAAGACTAAATCCCATGATGTACAGCAGTGCCAAATCAGGCCCAAGATCGATCCAAATGGGATCCAATTAATATTATAATATTATATGTCCTAATTATGGGCCAATGGCCAAGAAAAAAATATTTTTGGTCCTAGGTTATACTTTTGGCCTCCTGATGGTTTATCCATGGTTTCGGGGCCAGTCCCACCCCAAAAAATATTTTGATGACACCAACTGCCTTGATTTCTTCTCCTGAACAAATGAGTATAATATTGCTATACTTTGTCGTACATTCGGGTACTGTACTGCTAAACCCTAAGACTAAATCCCATGATGTACAGCAGTGCCAAATCAGGCCCAAGATCGATCCAAATGGGATCCAATTAATATTATAATATTATTGAAAAATGAGTATAATATTGCTATACTTTGTCGTACATTCGGGTACTGTACTGCTAAACCCTAAGACTAAATCCCATGATGTACAGCAGTGCCAAATCAGGCCCAAGATCGATCCAAATGGGATCCAATTAATATTATAATATTATATGTCCTAATTATGGGCCAATGGCCAAGAAAAAAATATTTTTGGTCCTAGGTTATACTTTTGGCCTCCTGATGGTTTATCCATGGTTTCGGGGCCAGTCCCACCCCAAAAAATATTTTGATGACACCAACTGCCTTGATTTCTTCTCCTGAACAAAATGAGTATAATTTGCTATACTTTGTCGTACATTCGGGTACTGTACTGCTAAACCCTAAGACTAAATCCCATGATGTACAGCAGTGCCAAATCAGGCCCAAGATCGATCCAAATGGGATCCAATTAATATTATAATATTATATGTCCTAATTATGGGCCAATGGCCAAGAAAAAAATATTTTTGGTCCTAGGTTATACTTTTGGCCTCCTGATGGTTTATCCATGGTTTCGGGGCCAGTCCCACCCCCAAAAAATATTTTGATGACACCAACTGCCTTGATTTCTTCTCCTGAACAAAATGAGTATAATATTGCTATACTTTGTCGTACATTCGGGTACTGTACTGCTAAACCCTAAGACTAAATCCCATGATGTACAGCAGTGCCAAATCAGGCCCAAGATCGATCCAAATGGGATCCAATTAATATTATAATATTATTGAACAAAATGAGTATAATATTGCTATACTTTGTCGTACATTCGGGTACTGTACTGCTAAACCCTAAGACTAAATCCCATGATGTACAGCAGTGCCAAATCAGGCCCAAGATCGATCCAAATGGGATCCAATTAATATTATAATATTATATGTCCTAATTAAGGGCCAATGGCCAAGAAAAAAATTTTTTGGTCCTAGGTTATACTTTTGGCCTCCTGATGGTTTATCCATGGTTTCGGGGCCAGTCCCACCCCCAAAAAATATTTTGATGACACCAACTGCCTTGATTTCTTCTCCTGAACAAAATGAGTATAATATTGCTATACTTTGTCGTACATTCGGGTACTGTACTGCTAAACCCTAAGACTAAATCCCATGATGTACAGCAGTGCCAAATCAGGCCCAAGATCGATCCAAATGGGATCCAATTAATATTATAATATCTATACTTTGTCGTACATTCGGGTACTGTACTGCTAAACCCTAAGACTAAATCCCATGATGTACAGCAGTGCCAAATCAGGCCCAAGATCGATCCAAATGGGATCCAATTAATATTATAATATTATGTCCTAATTATGGGCCAATGGCCAAGAAAAAAATATTTTTGGTCCTAGGTTATACTTTTGGCCTCCTGATGGTTTATCCATGGTTTCGGGGCCAGTCCCACCCCAAAAAATATTTTGATGACACCAACTGCCTTGATTTCTTCTCCTGAACAAAATGAGTATAATATTGCTATACTTTGTCGTACATTCGGGTACTGTACTGCTAAACCCTAAGACTAAATCCCATGATGTACAGCAGTGCCAAATCAGGCCCAAGATCGATCCAAATGGGATCCAATTAATATTATAATATTATATGTCCTAATTAAGGGCCAATGGCCAAGAAAAAATTTTTTGGTCCTAGGTTATACTTTTGGCCTCCTGATGGTTTATCCATGGTTTCGGGCCAGTCCCACCCCCAAAAAATATTTTGATGACACCAACTGCCTTGATTTCTTCTCCTGAACAAAATGAGTATAATATTGCTATACTTTGTCGTACATTCGGGTACTGTACTGCTAAACCCTAAGACTAAATCCCATGATGTACAGCAGTGCCAAATCAGGCCCAAGATCGATCCAAATGGGATCCAATTAATATTATAATATTATATGTCCTAATTATGGGCCAATGGCCAAGAAAAAAATATTTTTGGTCCTAGGTTATACTTTTGGCCTCCTGATGGTTTATCCATGGTTTCGGGGCCAGTCCCACCCCCAAAAAATATTTTGATGACACCAACTGCCTTGATTTCTTCTCCTGAACAAAATGAGTATAATATTGCTATACTTTGTCGTACATTCGGGTACTGTACTGCTAAACCCTAAGACTAAATCCCATGATGTACAGCAGTGCCAAATCAGGCCCAAGATCGATCCAAATGGGATCCAATTAATATTATAATATTATTGAACAAAATGAGTATAATATTGCTATACTTTGTCGTACATTCGGGTACTGTACTGCTAAACCCTAAGACTAAATCCCATGATGTACAGCAGTGCCAAGTCAGGCCCAAGATCGATCCAAATGGGATCCAATTAATATTATAATATTATATGTCCTAATTATGGGCCAATGGCCAAGAAAAAAATATTTTTGGTCCTAGGTTATACTTTTGGCCTCCTGATGGTTTATCCATGGTTTCGGGGCCAGTCCCACCCCCAAAAAATATTTTGATGACACCAACTGCCTTGATTTCTTCTCCTGAACAAAATGAGTATAATATTGCTATACTTTGTCGTACATTCGGGTACTGTACTGCTAAACCCTAAGACTAAATCCCATGATGTACAGCAGTGCCAAATCAGGCCCAAGATCGATCCAATGGGATCCAATTAATATTATAATATTATATGTCCTAATTATGGGCCAATGGCCAAGAAAAAATATTTTTGGTCCTAGGTTATACTTTTGGCCTCCTGATGGTTTATCCATGGTTTCGGGGCCAGTCCCACCCCCAAAAAATATTTTGATGACACCAACTGCCTTGATTTTTCTCCTGAACAAAATGAGTATAATATTGCTATACTTTGTCGTACATTCGGGTACTGTACTGCTAAACCCTAAGACTAAATCCCATGATGTACAGCAGTGCCAGGCCCAAGATCGATCCAAATGGGATCCAATTAAGAACAAAATGAGTATAATATTGCTATACACATTCGGGTACTGTACTGCTAATAAATCCCATGATGTACAGCAGTGCCAAATCAGGCCCAAGATCGATCCAAATGGGATCCAATTAATATTATAATATTATATGTCCTAATTAAGGGCCAATGGCCAAGAAAAAAATATTTTTGGTCCTAGGTTATACTTTTGGCCTCCTGATGGTTTATCCATGGTTTCGGGGCCAGTCCCACCCCCAAAAAATATTTTGATGACACCAACTGCCTTGATTTCTTCTCCTGAACAAAATGAGTATAATATTGCTATACTTTGTCGTACATTCGGGTACTGTACTGCTAAACCCTAAGACTAAATCCCATGATGTACAGCAGTGCCAAATCAGGCCCAAGATCGATCCAAATGGGATCCAATTAATATTATAATATTATTGAACAAAATGAGTATAATATTGCTATACTTTGTCGTACATTCGGGTACTGTACTGCTAAACCCTAAGACTAAATCCCATGATGTACAGCAGTGCCAAGTCAGGCCCAAGATCGATCCAAATGGGATCCAATTAATATTATAATATTATATGTCCTAATTATGGGCCAATGGCCAAGAAAAAATATTTTTGGTCCTAGGTTATACTTTTGGCCTCCTGATGGTTTATCCATGGTTTCGGGGCCAGTCCCACCCCCAAAAAATATTTTGATGACACCAACTGCCTTGATTTCTTCTCCTGAACAAAATGAGTATAATATTGCTATACTTTGTCGTACATTCGGGTACTGTACTGCTAAACCCTAAGACTAAATCCCATGATGTACAGCAGTGCCAAATCAGGCCCAAGATCGATCCAAATGGGATCCAATTAATATTATAATATTATATGTCCTAATTAAGGGCCAATGGCCAAGAAAAAATATTTTTGGTCCTAGGTTATACTTTTGGCCTCCTGATGGTTTATCCATGGTTTCGGGGCCAGTCCCACCCCCAAAAAATATTTTGATGACACCAACTGCCTTGATTTCTTCTCCTGAACAAAATGAGTATAATATTGCTATACTTTGTCGTACATTCGGGTACTGTACTGCTAAACCCTAAGACTAAATCCCATGATGTACAGCAGTGCCAAATCAGGCCCAAGATCGATCCAAATGGGATCCAATTAATATTATAATATTATTGAACAAAATGAGTATAATATTGCTATACTTTGTCGTACATTCGGGTACTGTACTGCTAAACCCTAAGACTAAATCCCATGATGTACAGCAGTGCCAAATCAGGCCCAAGATCGATCCAAATGGGATCCAATTAATATTATAATATTATATGTCCTAATTATGGGCCAATGGCCAAGAAAAAATATTTTTGGTCCTAGGTTATACTTTTGGCCTCCTGATGGTTTATCCATGGTTTCGGGGCCAGTCCCACCCCCAAAAATATTTTGATGACACCAACTGCCTTGATTTCTTCTCCTGAACAAAATGAGTATAATATTGCTATACTTTGTCGTACATTCGGGTACTGTACTGCTAAACCCTAAGACTAAATCCCATGATGTACAGCAGTGCCAAATCAGGCCCAAGATCGATCCAAATGGGATCCAATTAATATTATAATATTATATGTCCTAATTAGGGCCAATGGCCAAGAAAAAAATATTTTTGGTCCTAGGTTATACTTTTGGCCTCCTGATGGTTTATCCATGGTTTCGGGGCCAGTCCCACCCCCAAAAAATATTTTGATGACACCAACTGCCTTGATTTCTTCTCCTGAACAAAATGAGTATAATATTGCTATACTTTGTCGTACATTCGGGTACTGTACTGCTAAACCCTAAGACTAAATCCCATGATGTACAGCAGTGCCAAATCAGGCCCAAGATCGATCCAAATGGGATCCAATTAATATTATAATATTATATGTCCTAATTAAGGGCCAATGGCCAAGAAAAAAATATTTTTGGTCCTAGGTTATACTTTTGGCCTCCTGATGGTTTATCCATGGTTTCGGGGCCAGTCCCACCCCCAAAAAATATTTTGATGACACCAACTGCCTTGATTTCTTCTCCTGAACAAAATGAGTATAATATTGCTATACTTTGTCGTACATTCGGGTACTGTACTGCTAAACCCTAAGACTAAATCCCATG